>LT669793.1:16864292-17187605 GCA_900128785.1 Arabis alpina
AGTGATTTTTGAACAAAAGGAAGTTAATTGGGAATATAACAAATCATTCTTGGTTTACAATTCAAAATGTGGTACAGTTCTAGGGGCATATCATTCAAGTGATGGTAGATTTAGTAATTACTGTTGGTAGATTTTTTACTTGTGGACTAATGTTTCTCACGTGTCTCAACTTTTTAAAAACAGGACATGGTTGAGAATGCTAAGCTATTGACTACACAAGAGATAAATGACCAACAAATACAACTAACATGCGGGTCATCGTTACTACTTGTACAATGGTTACTCAAAAATTGTTATGCCAAGACTCTCACGGATAAAAAATGCTATGGAAATTACCATGGAGCAGAAGCGACCTAAGAAAGAAGACAAGTGTTTAAAATAATTCTAACACGGTCATAATCCTACTACTTGCAAAGCTGAAATGTATGAGTATACTCTATTATTCCATATGTACTATATATTTTCATATATTTTCTATCTTTTTCGTATGAACTCGTACTCGTGTTTTAATTATATTGTAATGGTTACAAAAACATTTCAGAAGCCATGTTTTAACCATACATAAATGTTGTCAATTCATTTATTACACTACAAAAAATGTTCATAGAAGTATACCATAATGTTTGAATCTCTTTGCAAAAAGTCTACCATAACAATTGTATCTTATAGAAATAAATCTACCATAACGTATATTACAAATGAGATCGTCTGTGTCTCATAAAAATAAATCTACCATCAAACGAAAATATATCTCATGCGAATCACGAGGGATAACTGAATAATCACTGGATCCATCACGAGGGTTTAACTCTGATAACTGAACAATCTCATCACGTGGTAACTCATCCATGATATCAGCTGCACGTTTGAGGCGAATAACATGCATATTGAAATCACAAAAATCTTTCATACTATGCCAAAAAAATCTCATTCATTAGCAGCTTCAGTCAAAAATCTACCATTGAATAGAATAAATATACCATTACACAAAAATAAATCTACCACTAAGGACTTACATGCCATATATACGGGTGAGGTTGAGGACTTGATGCTACATAACCATAAGGCCGTATAAGAGAATAAGCATGTTGAACGATACAAAGATCAACCAAATACTACCTAAATACAACAAGAAACAATGGTGTATAAACTATCTTCATGATCTTTTGGATGTTCTTTACAATCTTCATGCAGTTACGCATTGCACGTACAAAGAATACATGTAAAGAAATTCATGGAAATTAGAACATCTTAGACTGAAACACAATCCTAACTAGCCAAAAAATATTTCATTCATTAGCAGTTCCAGAGTCGAAAAGTCTACCATAATGTTTGTATCTCTTTGCAAAAAGTCTACCACAACGTCAAAAAATATTTCATTCATTACCTGATCCAGAGTTGAAAAGTCTACCATAATGTTTGTATCTCTTTGCAAAAAGTCTACCACAACGTCTACATCTTATAGAAATAAGTCTACCACAACGTCTGCATCTCATAGAAATAAGTCTACCATAACGTCTATTATAAATCTACCATAACGTATGTTTTTTCCAACAGAAATAAGTCTACCATAACGTCAGAATCTGGATCTGAGAAAAATCCAGATCTGGAAAAAATCCAGATCTGAGAAAAATTCAGATGTGACACCCGTGAAACAATTTTGAGGAAATCAGAGGGTGTGTCGATCGACACTAGAGTGGTGTGTCGATCGATATGCTGAGTTTTGGGGCTTAAGGCCGGTTTGTTCGAGTAGTTGTCGATCAACACAAGTGGTGTGTGTCGATCGACAGGGTTATGAGTGGTTATTGATGACACAAGTGGTGTGTGTCGATCGACAGGGGTTTAAGTGATCGGTTTCTGTTTCGATTTAAATCGGTCGGTTCGTGTTGGTTCGGTTTAGGGAAACCTAGGGTTTCGTATTTAAGCCTTTTTGGCCGCATTCTGATCGAAAAAAGACATAATCAGTGGAAAAGAGTTTCAGAGGAGTTTCTCTTGTTTCTAGTGAGTTTATGTGAGAAATGTTTCATTCTTGGGTGCTTTGGAGTAGAATTTCGTGGTGGTTGTCGTGGATATCGTTTCTAGCCTCAACTCCATCAGTTTCTATCCGAAAATCCAAGGTGAGTGCGTGACCATGGCTTATGGGTCGATGGATCGTTAGGGATTCTTGGTGATAGATTTGTATGCGTTGATTGATCTTGTGGTGATCGAATTGTGGCTGTGTATGCTTGTTGTTGTGTGGTGATTATTGTTTTGTGCAGGTTTTCGTACTGACGCATAGGAGGAATCGATTCGAGAGGATTATGATCGGTTTCCACGATTCTGTCAGGGGCCTGTCGAACAACACACATGAGGTGTGTCGAACGACAGACCAGTACGAGGGCTGTTGAACGACACACATGAGGTATGTCGAACGACATCCAGTTCAGAGGGTGTCGATCGACACCTAGTGGTAGTGTCGATCGACACATGTTTGATTGGCTGTGTTGAGCCGTTTGTTGTTTGTGTGTGCTGTGTGATGTATGTTTGCCTGAGCGGTCCATCGTGCCTGAGTGCGCAGTCGTAGATGGGATGACCGTCTCACTGGGTATTTATGATAATACTCACACATCTCTTTTTCCCATGTGATGTAGATAAATGGAAAGTGTGATCGTGGAATCACGACTACGAAGAGGGAGATAATCTGGGGTCTCGGTTGTTTGCTTTTATTCTGTTATTGCTTTAGAACTGGCTAGGTTGTTGGCTTAGTTCTGGAATTTGTTGAGTTTGATTGTTGATGAACTGGTTTGATTATTTAATGGAATTTGTTTTGGTTTAAGTTATTGGTTATCCGCTGGTTGCTTTTTGAGTTTGATTGGATGTTGAGGATTAGCATTTATGGGAATGCTAATTCGAGTCCAATGTATTATTAAAAAAAAAAATGGGTCGGGTCGTTTCACCAGATCTGGAGCAGAACGTGATTTTACAAAACTTCAACACACTCATTCGAAACCGGTTAGAATCAAGAGATTACCTCTTTACAATACACGAAAACGAAACCCCAACACTCGCCGGAACTTTCCTTCGCTGGAATTTCGAAATGAACGAAGAACATATTGAAGTTCATAAATCCGAACCCAAAACACTCGTGAATAATAGAGAGCAAGAAAACTCATGATTGATTTCAAATCTTACCGTCAAACGCAACAAATCTCGTCGACGGAAACGAAATCGCCTAATCGGAGTTGTCGGAGGAGAAGAAGAGGTTTCGTTGAAATGTGATATTTTTTTTGTTTTGTTTTATGTTGGTTTTTTTTTCTCAAAGGATAATGACATTTTTTTTAATAAACGATTTTGATGTATTTTTAATGTCTTTGTAACCTTTTTTAACTCAAATTTTTTAGCTCAAAAAATAAAATGTTATTTGAGTAAACACTTAATCTAAAAAGGTTGTTCTAGTAATTATCTCTAAAAAGAATTGCATGTTATGGTGATTGGTTTATATGTGTGTTGGCAAAATAAGAGCTAAGATGCGTTTGTATTCTAAATCTTATAGTTACGCACCTTTGGAATCAGCTAATGGTGGATTCATTTTTGATTTTTGATTTTTGATTTTTTTATCACCGAGGTTCTTGAACGGAAACCTAAATAAAGTTAAAGATTTATGTACAACTCAAATCGAACCTAATATGAAAGTTTATGTATTTCTTTGAATTATGTGCGTGTGTACGTGTGTACGTGTGTACGTGTGTATATGTGTGAGTGTATTTTGTAGAATTATGTGTATGTGTATGTGTATGTGTATGTGTACGTGTGTATATGTGTGAGTGGGAAAATGGGGAGTGTGTGTATATGTGTGAGTGTATTTTGTAACCGTGGATGTACTGAACTCTCCGTATAAAACAAAAGCAGGGGAGTTTAGTTGTGTTCTCAAGACTCTAGTCGGCCAACACGTGGCCTTAGAACAATGGCTTGACCTTTGGATCAAGGGGGAGTCAACGAGATTGGTTGTTGATGCAATCAGGCCCGGCCGGGAGGGGAGGCAATGCTTGGCGCCACTAATTTTTTTTGTTAATTTTTGGGCCACATTTTTATATTTAAGCTAATTTATGGGCCATATTTTTATAAAAAATTATCTATACTACATACAAAAAATATGTTGGGCCCTAAATAAAAGTGTTTTAGACCATTAAAATAAAATATATATGAGTTTATGAACTATAATACTTTTATAGGTTAATATTTTAAAAAATAAATAAATAATAACTATTTTAATTTTTTTTTTTTTTTTTGCTTTGGGCCACATATTCGGTTGGACTGGTCATGGGTGCAACATATATTTAAAGGAGAAAAAGACTAATTTTGATGAGTTAGTTTTTCTGATATGGTTTTTTGAAGAACTCAAAACAAAAGAAATTGTTGTAGTGAGTGAAAAAGAGAGGTCTTGTAACTGTTTTTCCGACTTATGTTCGGGTAGAATAGAGATACGTTCATGAACGAATTGCTAAGGGTAATATCGCATATATCTGAGTAGAATTGGAGAATTTAATTTGTGCTATAAAAGTATCTTGTAATCTATATGTTACCGTCATAAGACTCATAACTGTGTGTAGCAGTGCTATGGCTCACGCACTCCCCATTTTCCCACGCACTCCCCATTTTCCCACTTGCCCAGCTTATGGCTCGAGACGCCACCTGGCAAATTGGCTTTTCTTTAGGATTATGCAGAGAACTTTGGACATCTACTATAATTGTTTTGTTTTTGTATTATTTTAAGTTATAGTTTGAATTGTGCATGATGTTACACTGAAACTATCATTAATGGTTACATACATAAAATGCTTATTTTGTTCATGTACGACTACATTTGATGTACAATTTGGTGTTTATTTTGTTCATGTATGACGACATTTGGTGTATAATATACATGTGTATATACATATGTGAACATAATGTTTCTGTTTATGCGAAATATGTATTCAAAATGATTCTATGTAGACAACTAGACATATAGAAACGGATACACATTGTATACATGTAAGTAAATGTAGCCAATAACCATCTACATATGAACAACAGAACAAACATGTCGTTGTGCACGTACAAATATAACACATCACTCAATAACCCCTTTATTAATAGGGAAAATTGGCTAGATAACACAAAAAAACATATCTAAAATTATAGTCAAAACCATGTTATGTGGCCTAATCCCACCAATTAGATCTAAGGCTTTTTGTTAGATTTTTAAATATAACTTTTTTTTTGGATATTCTCCAAATTCACCCTCACTAATATCCGAAAGACAGTTTTGTCATTGTGTGTAAAAACAAAAAATTTAGTGTTACATCCTGTGTAATTGAACTGTAACATTGTCTTGACTATATATATACTATAGATTAAAAAAAAAAGAACAAACAGAAACTAGTTGATTAATTTCCAAAAATAAATATCTATTATTCGTTGTGTCAGCACTATCAAATTGGAGGGGACCACGTGGCGCTTGATGGGAACACTCCAACGCCAAAATAACCAAAAGATATCCTAAGCGAGCCACCGAGGAAGTCACCTATGGGACCAACAAGTACAGGTGGGCAGTATAGTGGGACTCGCACTCGATGGTTTCGACTCGGACACACACAATATCTTATTTTCCTTTGTTTTGTTTAATTTATATAATTTATTTTTACATTTTTAAATTTTCTTGCAACTATAAAATCAGTCCATCCCTTACACAAATTCAGTCTCATTTTGTAACTTCAAATTCAAATTTGGTTTATATCCTAAAATGGGTAATTCTTTTGTTTCTTGCAATAATGCACTAAGATATATATACAAAAACAAAATACACATGTTACTGATTATCTTCTCTGTTTCAACTTTCTACTCTCAGTTAGATTCATGGAAGAGAATATTACTAAAATGTTGGAGACAAAGATCATCTCAAACCCTGAGGCTTTATATGCCGGTGGAGACGACGGAGATACCTCGCCGCCGACAAAAGTTGTTCAAGATTTTAACGATGGAGGATTGATAAGATCATGGGTTGATTCCATGAGAGCTTGTTCTCCTACTCATCTCAAATCTTTCAACAACCAATCTTCTTGGATCGTAATGTCTTCTTACTTTTCCTCTGTTTTTTTCTTTTCGTTTTGTTTGATCTCAAATCTTTTTTTATTGAACTAGAGAATTGTCAATTTTGCAGATAGAACATCCATCAGCTTTGAATATGTTCGAAGAAATACTTCATGAATCTGAAGGAAAACAAATCGTTATGTTTCTTGATTATGATGGTACTCTCTCTCCCATTGTTGATGATCCTGATCGAGCTTTCATGTCCAAGAAGGTAATTTACCCAATTTAACAATAATAATCAAACCTTTTTTTGTCCAGAAATTTTCAAATGAGAGCCAATTTGCTAAAGAGTAAATGATCCACCAAAGTATATGTTAGTTTATTAATTTACATATTATTTGGATAAATATTTTCTTTAGATAATGTGTTTTTGGTCTAAAATCTAAATAATGTGTTATCACAAAATCTATAACATGAATAAAATAACTTGTGGTTTAAGATAAACATATTATAGTTAGTCATCTAATTGGCCCCAATTGAATGTATTTTCCTAATAAAAAGTTATAGTCATTTACCTAAAATTATATTTTTTTAGTATAAACACTCAATTTTGAAATAAGATAAATTTTCAAATTCTAATTGATTTATTTTCAGATGCGAAACACTGTGAGGAAACTTGCAAAGGGTTTTCCGACAGCCATTGTTAGTGGAAGATGTAGAGAGAAGGTAGCATACATTTGTTTTTACTTTCATTGTTAATTAGTTATATATATATATATATTTATTCAATTTTTATTTTATTAAATCATGTTTCAGGTTTATAGTTTCGTGAAATTAACTGAGTTGTACTATGCTGGAAGTCATGGCATGGACATCAAAGGACCAGAGCAAGGATCTAAATATAAGAAAGTATGAATATATAATCTATTGTAAAAAAAAGTGTTTATTAATTTTTTCATTTTCTCATATATACTTTTTCAAACAAAATCCAGAAAAATCAATCTCTTCTTTGTCAACCCGCAACGGAGTTTCTCCCAGTGATCAACGAGGTCACATTCTACCCCAATATCAACTAACTTTTCTTTGAATTATATAAATATTTATAGTATTCTGTTTTTCCTTCTTTTTTAGGTTTATAAAAAACTAGTCGAAAAAACCAAATCGATTCCAGGAGCCAATGTTGAGAACAACAAATTTTGTGCGTCTGTTCACTTTCGATGCGTAGAAGAAGATGTATGAATAAAAAGTTTTATATCAAGGTTTTTTTTGTATGTTTCTGTTATGCCAAGTTAAGCATCTAGTAACATATATAATCTAAAAATAACCAACCAGAAATGGAGTGACTTGGCTCATCAAGTTCGATCAGTATTGAAGAACTATCCTAAGCTCATGCTTACCCAAGGAAGAAAAGTAAGCTTGCTAATTAATTTAAATTAGTAGTTAATTTAACCAAAATTTTGTTTCTACTAATAATTATTTACTTTTCTTGGTATGATATTATTTCAGGTGTTGGAGATTCGTCCAATCATTAAATGGGATAAAGGCAAAGCTCTCGAGTTTCTGTTAGAATCACTTGGTAAAACTTTATTTTATCCCTAATTATTGCTTTATTGATCATAATAAAACATCATAAATTGGTGGATTATAATATAAGCTGTTACATAAAAAGAAAAATAATTTTTGATAATTAAATTAAGCATTTGATATGTGTAGGATACGATAATTGTACCGATGTTTTTCCTATATATATGGGAGATGATCGAACCGACGAAGATGCCTTTAAGGTATATATAAATTCTCATATTCATAATATACATATATATTTGTTATTTAGCAAAAAAAATAATATATATATATATATATATATAATTATCATATTTAAGGTATATATATTTTTTGATATAGTCATAATATATCTGATAAAATAATCCAGTCTATGGTGTTTAAATATATAGTTTAGACTTAAGAGTAATAGTTATATAAATATTGATTTAAGTGACATTGTAACAGATTTTGAGAGATAAAGGACAAGGTCTTGGGATTCTTGTATCCAAATACGCAAAGGAGACTCATGCTTCTTATTCTTTGCAAGAGCCTGATGAGGTAAGCTTTCTCACACTATACGCATTACACATATAAACATATATTCTGTGTTTTATTGGTGTAATGTGGAATTATCATTAAGTTTCTTTTTTTTTTGGTTTTAATAGGTTATGGAATTTTTAGAACGTTTGGTGGATTGGAAACAGTTGAGATGTGGGGCATGAAGAGTTTCCAAGTACAGGAGAATCTCTTACTTTTTGTTTTTTTGACCTTTTGTTATCTATTAACATTCTAACGTATCAAAGAACAAAAATGATTAAGAAAAGAACCAAAAATAGAGGTTCGTGTTCACTTTTTCGACTTTGGTTTGTGACTAGTCCTTTGTTGCCATCAACCAAATGTTTAAATTGTAAAAGAGGAAATTTGTAAAAATATTACCCAATTTTTTATGTACTTTGAAAACTAATCCATGTTTTCAGATGTTTGAAAACTAATTTTTTTACATTTGAATTTACCAAAATAGCATAAATTAATCAACATATTAAGTTATATTATCCTTGAATGACTATTAATAGTATATATTATAAAATAATATACAAAATAAAAAAAGATATCATTTCACATGATCAATCATAAGAGAAAAAATATGGGATTACAAATAAATTATAAGATCGTAAGAAATCACAAATGGAAAATAATTAAGAATGATGAATTCGGAAAATTATCGGAAATATACATGGCTTGTTCATGTTATATAATATTTAGTTCACTCGATTTAGTCTCTACTAAATAGTTGATTACAAAAAACTAAAGTTATATGTTTTTTGGCAATACCATATATATATCGCACAATAATAATTTGACTGAAGGAGTGTGACGCTACGTTAGGTTAGGATGTGTTTATATTCAAGGAAATCAAAATGTCTTTCTTGGTGCGTAAGGTCTATGGACATCGGAGGTCACCGCTTCATTTAGAGATGGAATCTTTAATTTGGGTAATGTCCGAAGAGAGGCTTGGAGTACTATGTTTTTGAGATAAATTGTTTAAACTTGGTTGATTTCGTCAGAAATCCAGAAGAGTGGTCGGCCTTTTATGTCCTCTCGATAAAATTCTAGGAGCTGTAAAACCGCATGCCCCAATTTTCTTTATCTTTAATAATGAAGAATACAAAAGCATTGGAATATATTATTACTAGGGTATGTCCACGCATTGCGTGAATTTAAAATTTAATATAGTATAATATACAATAATTGTTAACTTATTGGCTATTTATATATTTAATATTATAAAAATTTGATGTTTATAATAAATAATTATCTAGGTTCAGAAACTAAATATTTGTAGCAAATTATTGGATATATACAATGTTATTTGTAGAATAAAAAAATAAGATGGAACATTGTTAAAATATATTATGACAAAGTAGCTATTAAAAAGTATGGAACAATATATATATGTGTATATATATAATATAAACGATAATATAACTAATTAAGTGATGTTTAAGATTTATGCTCACAATTTCTAATTTTAATGAAGTTAAGATTAAAAATTAAACAATAATTTAAACTATTTTATGGGAATTATTTTAAAGTACATAAAAATCTATCATATTTTTAAAATATTGATATATTAAACATGATAAAAAAAATTATATAGTGAGATTATGGAACATATCGTGAATAGAAACATATTAGAAGATCTTATAAAAAATGATTATTTTATTATAGAATAATAAGAAAAATTGAGCTTATTTGTGAGAGATATTGTAAAAAAAAAGAATGTCTATTAGAATATGGCTTTACATATTTGCAATTAATTTATGAAGATAATTTGATATTAAATGTTTACTTTAAATTTAAATTGATATCATATTTTTCTTTTAAAAATGAATACAAAAATTATAAATTCTAGACAAGCAAATTAAATGTCATAATTAAATAAAAATTAAGTTTTAAATATGAAAATTGACATTAATTGCCAACACCAAAAGTGACAAATGACAACTTGTCAAAACTTTAACTTAGTGAAACCTTAAAATATTATATAAGATATGAAAAAGAATTTATGTGTGGATAGAAACCTAAACCAATATTTTTTTTCTTAAAAAATTAAATATTATACAAAATGAAAGTTAGATTTTACAAAAATCATAATCCTAGTTCTATATACCTATTGGGCCATATTGCCACATATATTATGTAAGGTAGCTTAAGTGGGTTAATGGTATAAAGCTTCTTAAGAACTAGAGTTTTAGAGTATTAGGATTTTAGATTATGGTTAATTTATTGTATATATATGAGACTCGTTCTCTCAAGATGAATAACACAAAACGTACAATTATTCTCTACGTTAATCTTTACATGGTATCAGAGCGAAATTGATCCTTATCAAGCTAGCAAAAAAGTTTTGTGTTCAAAGTAGTTGTGGAGTCGGTGATGGAGGATGACAGTGACGATGATGATGATGGTGATGGCGATGATGGTGGTGATGACGGTGGCGATGTGGTCTTCACATGACCATGAAAAAGGGTCACCGCCAGATCCAGTTTCGAAGGGGGCGAGAGATAAGAAGTAAGGAGATGTGGCTGTGCGACCAGCCAACTTTCATGGCGATTTCTCGTCGACTCAGAAGTCTTCATCCGACGATTAATACCGCTGCGTAGATCTCTCATCCATATTTCCACATAACCAAAAAGAGTTCAATTTCGAGGTAAACTTCAGAAGTTATGAGGGTTTATTTATTTTTAAGAAAGTGACCTTGAAACGACCCGACCCATTTTCTTTTTACACATACAACCTTGGTCTCGGACTAGCATTCCCATAAATGCTATCTTCAACAACCAAGCAAACGACACATGAGACAGCGAATAACAACATAATCAATTAAACCAAGCATTTCACTAAACCAGATAATTCAATTCAATAATCACCAATTCAAACAATTCCAGAACTACACCAACAACCTACAGCAGTTCTAAACAACAAATAACAAAAACCACACAACCGAGATCCCAGATCATCCTCCTCTTCGTAGCCATGATTCCACGATCACACTTTGCCTTTACCTGCATCACATAGGAAAAAAAGATGTGTGAGTATTATCATAAATACCCAGTGAGACGGTCATCCCACCTACGACTGTGCACTCAGGCACGATGGACCGCTCATGCAAACAAACATACACACAGCACACAGACAACAAACGGCTCAAGCCAATCAAACAACTGTCGATCGACACTACCACTAGGTGTCGATCGTCACCCTCTGAACTAGCTGTCGTTCGACACACCTCATGTGTGTCGTTCGACAGCCCTCGTACTGGTCGGTCCATCGACACACCTCATGGGTGTCGTTCGACAGGCCCCTGGCAGATTCGTGAGTACCGATCATAATCCTTTCGGATCGATTCCTCCTCTGCGCCAGTACGAAAACCTGCACAAAACAACAAACACCACACAACAACAAGCATGCACAAACACAATTCGATCACCACAAGATCAATCAACGCATACAAACCTATCACCAAGAATCCCTAACGATCCATCGACCCAGAAGCCATGGTCACGCACTCATCTTAGCCTATTAGTTGCCTCAGACCTCAACCTCTGGCAACTCTCTTCTTTTGCCTCATGAACAAGGCAAAACAAACCAGTCGGTTAACCCAAACAGAAATAGTCGGTTAAACCAACCAACCAAACCAATTTGGTTAACTAAACCAACCCAAACCAAACCAGTTAACTAAACCAAACAAAACTGGTTAACTAAACCTAACCAATTGAAGTTTCTCCTAAACCGGATTAGGGTTTTCTAAGAAACAGAAACGACACGCCGACTTTGAAAGCACACTGAGAACTGAGATTACCTTGGAAACATGATCTGAAACCTGATCTGGAATCGTGAGACCAATACCTTTCCAACGATATGCAGATCGTCTCCTAACTCCTTCTGGTTCGACAAGAAAACACCCACGAAGTGGACTGATCGCAGATCCAATTCTGCACGTACCTCTCTCGGGAAAACAACAATAAATCTCAGAATACTCATCCAAATGACAATCCGATTTCGCCTAAAGCTAGATATAAGAGTGGAAAACTTACCTAGAAAGTTTCACTCTAATCCGAATAGATTAGACAGTCCGTTTCTTAACTCTTCTAAAACGCGTCAGAATTGTCTTGATCTCATTCTTTTCTACAAACACCAAAACGAATCCTCTTCTCTTCTCTTCCAATTTTTCAGCCTCTATCACGTTTTTTCTGCACAAAAGGGAGGCTGCTCCCTCTTATAAACGAGCCATAGGGTTCCCTTAACCCAAACCAGCAAAACCGAATAATTAAAATTAAACCATTCGGTCCAATTCAATTATCTTCTCTAAATTTTTGGTTCACGGACGTTACAATTATCCCCCACTAAACTTGGATTCGTCCTCGAATCCTCAAACACAGCCCACATGGCTAACCCCCTGGCCAACCTACCAGTAACACCGGAGACTACATCTCCCAGACCCTCTCGAGGCTCACATCCGTTCGATGCATATAGACCCGTCTCAGACATTGATTGCTCATAGCTCATAACTCATAACCACACCATCTAGCTCTCGAGATCGTCACCCCTCAGCTCTCGGTGCCTCGTATCAACCCACCTCAGTCCGTGCAGTCCTCACGGTGTTTGATACCAACCATCTCCATACCCCTCAAACCATCAAGACACACAGTCCGTCAAGCTCTCGGTATGCAGGGAACTCACTATCCACTGGAGAGACGCATCTCTCAAAGATCTGCCAAAGATCGCAATCGCCCAAACTATCTCCATACCCTCACGCTCTCAGTCCTCGCAGTCTTGACGAACGATCGGTATGCAGGGAACCAACTATCCTCCGGAGAGACGCATCTCTCAAGATCTGCCGGGGACTCATGTCCAAGAACGAACCAATGTCTATCTCTGAGCTATGCAATTAATTCCTAACGTCTATAATGCACCTCTGACCGGAACTACCTCCCAAGGTCTCAACATGATACTCCCAACCCGGAATACCATCACAACATGATCATCACAGATCATCTGGACCATCCATCACACCGGATGTCCTTGCAGAGTCTCTCCGGAACTAGACAGTTCTACCCACAGTAAAAATTCTATTCTGAGACTCTCTAAACGCATAACACATATGCCCCGTTAGAGTTCCATCGAAACTGGCAAGCTCTACTCATTATAAAGCTTCCATTCCCAGGTTCTCTAACCACAACTCACACATAACCCGTTAGAGTTCCTCCGAAATTGGCAAGTTTTACTCACTATAAAACTTCCATTTCAAGGTCCTCTAACCACACACTCATGACCAATACCCAAGTCATCTGGAAAACCCATCACACAGGGTGCCCCTGCTAGAGTCTCTCCGAAATAGACAAGTTCTAACCACTATAAAACTTCTATTTCGAGATCCTCCAACCACCTACTCCAAGCTACCAAAGCCAAAAAACAAGAACCTCATGGCTACACAGCCATAACATCCGCATTCATGGCTACCAAAATCACATCATAAGAACTACACATCTTATGAAACCGGAAGAATGTCATAATCGTTTCAGCTTAAACGAAAATACATATTTCCAACCACATCACCACACCTGGTGATCACTACCAAACCAGACATTGGAACCCATGAGACCCAGTTCACTTCTCGGCTTGCTTCACAAACCACAATCGAACCTTGTCTCCTCTTAACCTCTGGTTCTCAAGTCTCTTCCTGGACATCGTCATAGTCCCACAAGACTCTCAACGGCACCCTTTTCCGGTGCAGGATCTTGACACTTCTCTCAAGGATCCTTATCGGCCTCAACTCAACCGCCAAAAACTGAAGATCTATAGGAATCCTCACCACTACCTCCCAAGACCCATGTAGATACTTCCTGACCTTCGACACATGGAACACTCAAGAAAGTTCTGCATGATCTGAGGTAGCTCAAAACGATAAGCAATTGGTCCCACTCGCGCCAACACCCGGAACGAGCCTATAAACCACCGCTCTAGCTTATTGTAACACCCCAGATTCTAGAAATGCTTGGTGCATTGTCTGAGAATATATGGTGCATGCGGAGAGGCTTAAAAGAATTGATTTGACTACCTATGTCACCAAAGTGCACTTATCTTTTTGGTCACTTGTCTTGAGAGAACTCCAGAGTTAAGCGTGCTTGAGCGGGAGCAATCGAATGATGGGTGACCTACTGGGAAGTCATTTCCAGTACCGGGCGAGTGAGGCCAAAACTCGGGGAAAGATCGCGTCGTGATTGCAGGGTCAGTAAACATGCATTTCGAGTCTCCCGGACTAACCCACCGACCATCGTAGAAGTCTCGGCTTGCGAGCCGAGAGTGGGCGTGGGGCACACGGCAGGGCGGTCGGGGCGTTATAAGTGGTATCAGAGACGAACCTTGACGAGTGTGGGTATAACACTGTCAGGGTAACGATCTTGGTACGCAACGAGGACGTTGCGCGCTGTGAGAGGGGGTGATTGTAACACCCCAAATTCTAGAAATGCTTGGTGCATTGTCGAGAATATGTGGTGCATGCGGAGAGGCTTAAAAGAATTGATTTGGCTACCTATGTCACCAAAGTGCACTTATCTTTTCGGTCACTTGTCTTGAGAGAACTCCAGAGTTAAGCGTGCTTGAGCTGGAGCAATCGAGGGATGGATGACCTACTGGGAAGTCATTTCCAGTACCAGGCGAGTGAGGCCAAAACTCGGGGAAAGATCGCGTGGTGATTGCAGGGTCAGTAAACATGCATTTCTAGCCTCCCGGACTAACGCACCAACCGCCAGAGAAGTCTCGGGCCTGCGGGCCGAGAAGTTTCGGCTTGCGAGCCGAAAGTAGGCGTAGGGCCCATGGCAGGGCGGTCGGGGCGTTATAAGTTATTGTAACACCCCAAATTCTAGAAATGCTTGGTGCATTGTCTGAGAATATGTGGTGCATGCGGAGAGGCTTAAAAGAATTGATTTGGCTACCTATGTCACCAAAGTGCACTTATCTTTTCGGTCACTTGTCTTGAGAGAACTCCAGACTTAAGCGTGCTTGAGCTGGAGCAATCGAGGGATGGGTGACCTACTGGGAAGTCATTTCCAGTACCGGGCGAGTGAGGCCAAAACTCGGGGAAAGATCGCGTGGTGATTGCAGGGTCAGTAAACATGCATTTCTAGCCTCCCGGACTAACGCACCAACCGCCAGAGAAGTCTCGGGCCTGCGGGCTGAGAAGTTTCGACTTGCGAGCCGAAAGTGGGCGTAGGGCCCATGGCAGGGCGGTCGGGGCGTTATAAGTGGTATCAGAGCCGAACCTTGACGAGTGGGGTATAACACTGTCAGGGTAACGATCTTGGTACGCAACGAGGACGTTGCGCGCTGTGAGAGGGGGTGATTGTAACACCCCAGATTCTAGAAATGCTTGGTGCATTGTCTGAGAATATGTGGTGCATGCGGAGAGGCTTAAAAGAATTGATTTGGCTACCTATGTCACCAAAGTGCACTTATCTTTTCTGTCACTTGTCTTGAGAGAACTCCAGAGTTAAGCGTGCTTGAGCGGGAGTAATCGAATGATGGATGACCTACTGGGAAGTCATTTCCAGTACCGGGCGAATGAGGCCAAAACTCGGGGAAAAATCGCGTGGTGATTGCAGGGTCAGTAAACATGCATTTCGAGTCTCCCGGACTAACCCACCGACCATCGTAGAAGTCTCGGCTTGCGAGCCGAGAGTGGGCGTGGGGCCCACGGCAGGGCGGTCGGGGCGTTATACTTATCCTCTGCAACGGATCTGTTAGAACCCTGCAACATCTACACTCTGAGATACGCTCTATCTCCCACCTTACACTCTAACTCATTTATCCTATCATCGGCACAACTCCTCGGTCGATCAAAAGCCTTTTTCATGTTCAGTTCACAACACGGATCTTCTTCGTCGTCATTTCCTGAACAAATTCTACACCATAGATGTTCCTCTCCCCCACTTGGGTCTAGCATAAAATGTGCGACATGGCCTCTCATACAAAACTCAAAAGGAGTCATAGCACTACTGGCCTGAAAGCCCCCACAAACCCAGAAGTGCACCTCGGATCTATGTCTGACATAAAACTCGCTAGCATTCCAAGCCACCGCACTAACTCGCTCACATATTTCATAACCAGAACCATTGTTCCCTCGGTTTTCTTAATGGTAAGAAAATGTGCTAACATAGACAGCCTATCCGCAGTCACTCAAATAACAACATGAGTCTAAGAAACCGACAACCGTGCCGCAATATCCAAGGAAAACATACTCCACTTCCCCTCTAGAATGGGTAAACAGCCCCCACCAACTGGCAACTTATCGCAAGCTGCGACTTAGTTAGCCACGTCTTTCTTCATCCCAACTTAGTGATAGTACCGTTTCCGATCACTATGCCTCTTAGTCGCTTCCGGATGAACAGAGAAACATCCTTACATGAGCCTCTCACAGAAATCTCCTACCTCAACCTCAACCTTAGGCACACAGACTCACCCGTGTCCTAAGATAGTTTCAATCGCCGAAACCTAATAATCAGAACCTTCAACCTTCGAAGAATCCACTAAACTTGATCCTTCTCCTGAGCTACTCGAACATGCTCAGAAGGTTTGCCTGATTAACTGTCTCTACTCTTGCAATTTCCCCAGAACTGCCCTCTCCTTGCTCATGCTCCCAAGGACTCTTCGAATACACCAATATGCCATCGATGAAGTTAAATCACGAACTCATCCAGATACTCCTGAAATGCTTCGCTCATTAACCTCATAAACGCAGCTGGTGCATTTGTAAACCCGAAAGACATCACTACTAACTTAACACTGCCAATAACTCGTCAAGAAAGCCGTCTTCCTAACATCCACCCCAGCAATAGAAATCTGGTGTTAACCGGATGCCAAGTCAACCTTGAAGAACCAAGTAGCCCCTCACAATTGATCCAACAACTTATCAATTCTCGGAGGAGGATACTTGTTCTTCACAGTGACTCGGTTAGCCCTCGATAATCGAAGCACTACCGGAGACTACCACAATTCCTCATCACAAACAACACCGGTTCTCCCCACGGTTAAGTACTCGAGCGGAAGAAACCCTTAACTGAATAAACCCTCTACCTGCCTCATCAGTTCTACCAACTCTGTTAGAGCCCTCCTGTAAGGTGCCTCAGATAACGGCATCGTCCCATGCTCTAACTCAATCATGAAAGGATCCGACCGTGACGACGGTAATCCCTGCAATGACCGAAAGACATCCTCACAGTTCTGGACAACCCGAATATCCTCACTGCAACCTCACCTACAGACTCCGCCAGCACAATAGTCTCCAAGTAAGCCTCGCAACCCCTGAGTCATAGCCTCAGCCTACACTCAAGAGATCACGAGACTCTCAGAAGTCGGTCTCACTCCCTGATAAACCAACCTTCCTCCACCACGCTCAAACACAACACGACCCCGGTGACAATCTAGATGAAATCTGTACTGATCAAGCCAATCTGTACACATGATGCCATCATACAGTTCCACTGGACTGATCACCAATTCCGTTGGCATCAACTCACCAGCCACTAGAATCTCCCCGCCTCTCGCCCGGCCATGAGTAATTAGAAACTTCACTCCAGCAACCATAACCGGTCCAATCCACTCACCAGCGCCACTCTGAATACCGCTATACTCAGCACCCTCCAGATTGATGAAGCAATCATGCTCCACAATCGAACAACACGTGGAATTCACCACTGCCCACTACAAAGGTCTCCACATAACTCCCATGTGCTAAGAAACCTAACAAACTCGCCAACTATGACCCATGCTTTAAACCCGAAGCATCCTCGACCACTCTAGCTCAACTCGGAAGTATCCTCCCACTTCCTATTATGTCCCTGCACAGGCTTGCCTCCATGTCATGTATCACCTGCTACTGAGACTTAATAGACTGAACAGCTGGGCTAACCACCACAGCCTGCTCCTTCGAGTCCTCGACAACGCCTCCAGTAGTCTCAACCAACTATGCTCTCGTAGCATACATGGACACTCCGCACCGTGTCCTCAATCTGATCGAAGTTCTCTCAAGAACCTCTTATCCTGGGCGTTCTCGCTCTCCATGCTCCTACCAGCATGAACCAGCATAAACAAAGAGTCGGTTACACTCCAAATCATACCCACGAACTAATCTCTCTCCCAGATCCAGTTCCAAAAACCTCGTCTCTAAACGATCTGCAGCCTCTCGAGGAAAGAACTTGGCATCACTCTCTGCCCAAAAGTCCGCCCAGGCAAATTCTGCCTGAACCCTCCTAGCTGCAACGCACCACTCGCAAATAATCTTATACCAATCCTCTACACATGTTCCCTTATCCGCATATAAGACGAAATCCTACCATCAACCGCAGCCCTCAACCGCAGCCCTCAACTGCACCTCTGCCACTCATGGCATAACCGGAGCCTAACTGGCACCGCACTCGGTAACTGTTCCCATAACTGCTGAAGCCAATACGCCAGACGATCACTCGACCCTGAGCCCCACCCGCGGGCGAACCCGCACTACCAACCTCACAAGGACCTACACCGGCCCCCGACAGCCAACTTGGGACCACACTATCCCCACTAGCCCTCACACTGGCGCTCACACTTGGCTGCACGCTGGCAGTTTAGATGGCGGTCAAGCCGTCTTGAAGCGTCTATGGATCACTCTCAGCGACATGTGCAACACTCTGAGCCGCACTCCCGGCAGACTCACTCACTAGTGCCCGCCATAACAATTACTGCAACAGATCTGTCAAACGATCATCTCGTCACCTGGACTCCTCCTGCGGGCGCACCCGAATCGCGAGCCAATCCAGTACCAGCTCGAGTACCAGCCCTGGCCCTATAGCCCTCACACCGGCTCTCACACAGGCACTCCCCCTGGCTCTCGCACTAATACACAGACCCTCCTGACACGTCTACGGATCTGTCGCAGTCTCAAACGTGGAACCATGAGCCGCATCCCCAGCCGACTCACTCACTGGTCCCCGACCACAATCCTGACCTCCATGGTCACCCGGCCACGAAAGCTACATTCTCTAGTGCCTCTAGCCACACACTGTACTACCAAAGCACATGCTAAGCACTAAAGAACAAAATACAAAACAAACAATACTTACCGTGGAATCTCGTTGAAGGCTTGAAGGAAGATGATCCGGACCCCTAAACCCATAGAATTGTCAATTATCCAAATTACAATCCTAGCAGTTCTAACCCGTCCTAAAACCGTAAGGGCTCTGATACCAAACTGAAACGAGCCGACCCGTTTTTTTTAAAACATACAACCTTGGTCTCGGATTAGCATTCCCATAAATGTTATCCTCAACAACCAAGCAAACGACACAAGAGACAGCGGATAACAACATAATCAATTAAACCAAGCATTTCACTAAACCAGATAATTTAATTCAATAATCACCAATTCAAACAATTCCAGAACTACACCAACAACCTACAACAGTTATAAACAGCAAATAACAAAAACCACACAACCGAGATCCCAGATCATCCTCCTCTTCGTAGCCATGATTCCACGATCACACTTTGCCTTTACCTGCATCACATGGGAAAAAGAGATGCGTGAGTATTATCATAAATACCCAGTGAGATGGTCATCCCATCCACGACTGCGCACTCAGGCACGATGGACCGCTCATGCAAACAAACATACACACAACATGCAGACAACAAACGGCTCAACACAGCAAATCGGACAGCTGTCGATCGACACTACCACTAGGTGTCATACACATAAACATACACCTCATGTGTGTCGTTCGACAGCCCTCGTACTGGTCTGTCGTTCGACACACCTCATGTGTGTCGTTCGACGGGCCCCTAGCAGATTCGTGAGAACCGATCATAATCCTCTTGGATCGATTCCTCCTCTGCGCCAATACAAAAACCTGCACAAAACAACAAACACCACACAACAACAAGCATCAACAAACACAATTCGATCACCACAAGATCAATCAACGCATACAAACCTATCACCAAAAATTCCTAACGATCCATCGACCCAGAAGCCATGGTCACGCACTCACCTTAACCTAGTAGTTGCCTCAGACCTCAACCTCTGGCAACTCTCCTCCTTTGCCTGATGAACAAGGCAAACCAAACCAGCCGGTTAACCCAAACAGAAAGAGTCGGTTAAACCAACCAACCAAACCAATTTGGTTAACTAAACCAAACCAAACCAAACCAAACCAGTTAACTAAACCAAACAAAACTGGTTAACTAAACCTAACCAATTGAAGTTTCTCCTAAAACGAATTAGGGTTTTCTAAAAAACTGAAACGATACGCCAACTTTGAAAGCACACTGAGAATTGAGATTACCTCAGAAACATGATCTGAAACCTTATATAGAATCGTGAGACCAAGACCTTTACAACGATATGCATATCGTCTCCTAACTCCTTGTGGTTCGACGGAAAATCACCCACGAAGTGGACTAATCGCTGTTTCAATTCTGCACGAACCTCTATCGGGAAAATAACAATAAATCTCAGAATACTCATCCAAATGACAATCCGATTTCTCCTAAAGCTAGATAAAAGAGTGGAGAACTTACCATGGAAGTTTCACTCCAATCCGAACAGATTAAACAGTCCGTTTCTCAACTCTTCTAAAACGCGTCATAAATGTCTTCATCTCATTCTTTTCTACATACACCAAAACGAATCCTCTTCTCTTCTCTTCCAGTTTTTCAGCCTCTATCACGTTTTCTCTGCACAAAAGGGAGGCTGCTCCCTCTTATAAATGAGCCATAGGGTTCCCTTAACCCAAACCAGCCAAACCGAATAATCAAAATTAAACCATTCGGTCCAATTCAATTATCTTCTCTAAATTTTTGGTTTACGGACGTTGCAGACCTAGTTTGAAAAATTAGGTCAAGACTTTTTGTTATACATTAGAGGTCTGTTATGATTCAAATGCTTATTATAAGTATGGTTATCTGTTTGGTGGTTGTTTGTTTGATGGATTTGTTAGAGTTTGTTGTGGAGACAAGGTTGTCTCGTGTGAGCAACACGAGGTTGTGAGGAGACATGATGTCTCAGAGGAACACACTTCTGTTGGATGAATATAACATTGGACGTGTTCAGAATGTTGATTGATGGTTTTGGGTCTGCATCAATAGCAAGTCCAGAAGAAGATGGATGTCTCGGTTCGCTTGAGTATTGTGAATCATGAGATTGTGAAGCAAAGCTGCATTTGAGTCTTCATCAACGGTATGCGTGTCCCTTGAAGACAATACAAGGAGTTGATTATTACAACAGACACGGTCTGTGGAAGCAACATTGGACCCTACAACAGAGTGTTGCATATGTTTACGGCAACAGCATTAGACCTTACAATAGGGTGACGCAGTCAATTTTGTTTACCCCACGTCATGGTATAAACGTCGATTTTTAAGCCCTGCGGTGGGGTATTTGAACAACCGTTTTGGCGCCAGCCTTTTTCCATGCAGTGGGGTGTTACAAAAACCGTTGTTTATGACAGCAGCATTGGACCCTATAATGGGTGTTGCAGTCGATTTTGTTTACCCCTGACAAGGTATAAAAGTCGATTTTTTAAAGCCATGTGGTGGGGTATTAGAACAACCGTTTTGGCACCAGCCTTTCGCCCTGCGGTGGAGTGTTATAACAACCGTTTGAAGAAACCACATGAGTGTCTATGACGAGCAGCTACATGAGTGATGGATACAAATGGCTGAGACAAAGGAGAATCCTGTTGAGTTTGATAGTTGAATGGTTCTTTTTTTGTTCTCATCTAGATAATTGATCGATAGCTACACGAGGAGGTGAAATAGAAGCCTGAAGGAGGCGAGACATAGGCCTCAAGGAGGCTAGACAGAGGCTTAAAAAGGCATTTTGGTTCACGGAAGCTTGAAGGCGACGTGGATATTGGTTTTAGATTTATCCTTAAACGATCATCGATTCTATTGAAACATAAGACTCATTGAAAACCCTAATCCTAACTAGTGGATTATTCAAGCATGGTGCATGAAAAAAAGCAAGGTGATGATGAATTCATAATGAATAAACTTGATTTAAAGAGAAAGGGTTAGAAGATTCTTCTCTATAGCAATGTACAAAGCGAGATCTCCTCCTTAGAGCTCTTGAAACACAAATCTATGAAGAAACAATGATGGCTGCGTTTTTGTGGTAAAAACTAGGTCTAATTTTCGGCACACACCTAACAAGAGGCTAAAAGCAAGGCCTAACTAGGTCTTGAGTCTTCTAGGGCTTCGATAAAGGGGAAAACGTCAAATTAGTTGAAACTACTCCACTTTGGGCCAGGCCGCAGATCGTGATGTTGGGTCAGTACATGGGACTTCTGGCCTTGTTTTGGTGCGTCGTGGATGCCTGGGTACCGATCGTATGACCGGGTCGGTATAGGGGACCGATTTCTTCCTTCTTCATCTTCTTGGCAGTTTGACATGTCTTCAGTCTTATGAGCATAACTCTCTCTACAGTCTACACAATTCCAAATGATGCGATTTCACCTCCGTTGGAAATCTGACTCACATGGCTATCTTCACTCCAAGTTTCATCAGCGTCTAAGCTCATTTGCTTCTCCGTTCATCGATAAACTTCTAGCATATGTAATTAGTGCAACTTGGTAGATTGTGTAAACTTGGGAATTCTTTAGCTCCAATGGGTTCTTTGGCTCGCGTGAGTTGCGGTAGATTAGATTATACCTAATTATGCTCCTTTTGGTCCTTTTTGACTGATTTTTCTGATAAAAACTCTAAAACTACAAATAAGAGTACATATAAAGATGTTAACCATGCATAAATACAATATATATGTATAGAAAACCATAGTTTTATAGATAAAAAATGAGACTTATCAACGAAGAAAGAATATAACGAGAATACAAGTGTTAAGTGAATGTCAGCTAGCTAATGCTTTATTCGAATGCACGCGAAAAAAGTTGGGTTAATTCTGCATCTTGTATTTATAGCTCCTTCAGCAAAGCTCCGGCTTATTCCGGGTATCTCAGGACGGTTGGGTGCGATCTTCTGGAAATCTCGGGGCTGGGACGATTCCACGATCTCTAGTTGACTCGTTCTCAGTTCCAACTCCAGCTTCTAACATAGCCTATCCTCTAGTGTGTGGGCCTTAGCCTGTTATCGGCTCGATTGTTATTCTTTCTAATGGACTGTTAATGGGCCTGATCTCTGTTTGGGCCTCGGTTAGTTAAAAATTATAAGATAAAAAGCATTTGGCTCTTAATGCTTTTTACGATCAACTAGTTAATGATATTCAGTTAGTCATGATTTTTTTTTGTTAATGGGTTTGCTTGAGTTATAATTTAAATGTTTACAACAGACCTTTTTTATAAAAAGACATGCTTTAATACAATAGATAACTCTACAAACACAAGATTATATACGATAGGAGAAAGAAAAAGAGACAAAACGAACGAATTTCCCATTACATACAACCATTTTGAACTGAGATTGCTAGACGTTTTTCGGATCATGGAGGTTAGAAAATATAGCTTGATGGACCATCCCAGCATGGAAGTAGAGAACTTCGATTAAGGTACTGCTGAAAAAGGCTTTGGTCCTTATTCTTAGCCACTGAAATCAATTTGTGAAAAAATTCTGGATGGAGGCAAATATAGACCGCTGTGATATTGCCTATTTCTTTCGATCAAAATTTCATAAATACAAGTGTGTCAACCTTGTAGTACCGCAAGTGATGTTTCCTTATTCGAAGATGCTATAGGTAGACATAGTAGAATCTCATCCCAAGAAGTAGGTGGAGGAGAAGATAGTAACTTATGTATCGTAGCCGTCCAAACTTCTCGGGAGAAAGAGCATCGCAAGAAAAGATGGTTCCTTGATTCGTTTTCCTCTCCACATAGGAGACATAACTGTTCCACATCGCAACCCCACCTATGTAAATGGTCCAATGTAGCGTTGCGATTCAAAACAAATAACCATGTCGTAAAAGCATGTTTTGGGATTCTCGCTTTATTCCACACTAGCGGGAACCACGACAATGTATTTCGGAATTCTTTAATAGCATTCCAAGTTTTTTCTTGAGGAGAAGTTCTTTTGTACCTTGTCATCTATCAGCCACATCGGCATGTCACTTTGTTTTGTTAGCCGAATTGTAGTGATAAAAGAGTTTTGGACCTGTTTTTCGGATCTCACAGGCCGTAACAACCAGCGCTCAGAAATAATGGGATACCAAGTCGAGAAGGGCCATCAGGACCTACGAAATGAATCAATGGGCCAAAGGGAGTCCATGGATCCCACCAGAAGAAAGTATCAACACCGTTTCCAATCTTGATGCGGATAAAAGAAGAGGCCACAAATCGAAGCTTCAATAGTTTTATGAACATCCAAGAATATCGATTAGTTAGTCTTGAATTTGAAAAAAAAACTAACAAACAGTAATAAGAATTATAGATGACATTTTTTCCTATACTCTCAGGCCTCAGCTACCTTTCTCATGTTTGTATTGATGAAATACTAAATGATTTTTACTAAGTTTTGTATGAATATATTCATGAATCCATAAAAATATATGCTCGAGATAGATTTTCAGGATTTATAGAAATGGTTAAATTTGTTTGTGAAAAACTGTCGATGATGCTAGGTTGCCGAAAAGTCTATGGTATATGATCTAGCCATTAGGATGCAAACAAAGTTAGACTCTTCTTTAACGTGACAAAAAACATGTTCATTCCACTATCTTCCATATATCATTTTCATGCAACAAAAACATGGTCAAACCACTATATATTAAAATAAAAAATATAGGTGTTTCTTCCAAAACTTTCTTAGATATTTAAGTTAAAATATAACAATTTGACTGGCCGGGAGACCTCTGCTCTCTCCTCTCTCGTAGCCTAGCCACACTCCAGACTTCGCCGTCGTTCTTAACAGTTTGGACCTAGCTTTTGGCGGTTTCCTTAGCGCTGGAGTTAGGTCCCCTATTTTTCGTCGTTTTACTTTTAGATTTTGTAGTGTCTAGGTCCAAGGAGTATCAAGTTTCTTTGGGGTTCGTTCACATCTAGTCTCGATTCGTAGCGTCTAGGTCTCTGACGGTGTATGTCGAAGAGCTAGTGTTCGATGTCAATTGTGAGGCTGTCGTTTTGGCTGGTCTTGAGGTCTCTTCTGGTCTAGCTCTGATCTGGTTTTTTACAAATTGACTTCGTTTTCTCCTCTTACTCATTTACTAGATCTGAAGCTTCCCCAAGTAGGCTTGTGGTTTGTTTTTGTGTTGGTTTTGGCGATGCATTCCCGGCGTTCTTATGGTCTTTTAAGCTCTTGATCTCTGATTGGTATATGGGTTTGCTTTCTCTCCTCCTTGGTTATTCAACATGAATGTGTTGTAGAGTTGTGCGTATAACAAGTTAACTTGTCATTGGTGTTGATGAAGATGTTCTTGGGGCAATCCTTCCCCGTTCAACAACTCAGTATCCTTGCTCTCTGACTTATCCGAATAAATCTTCTTGCATCTCAACAACTTTCCCTCAATGATATTGGGTTGGGTATTTGTGTATAAGCATCATAGTGGTTTGGATTATGTTTGTTTCGCTTTGTTGGTGGTCTTCTAAGCCTTGGGTCCTTTTTGATTTGGTCTTCCGTGTTGGTTGTATCTCTAGTCACGGTTCATGGAGAAAGTGATTTTTAGGGCCTCTTCAACTTGTGCGTTCCCGTTTATCATTGGAATGATTTATAGCTTCAGAGATGGCTTCCCGGTTTTACCTTCGGTTTTAATTGTATGCTTGCAGAGTTGGCTTTGGTTTGATTGTACTCTTCGTAGCTGAGGGATTTTGTGTTGGTCAGAAGGCTTTAGTTGGGTTTTCGGTTATATTTTAGTCTTTGATGTCGTTCTTGTTAACATTGTCTTAGTATTTTATCCTAGTATTCCACAAATGTATCCCACAAATGTATCTTACAAATGTATCCTATCCATACTTATGGATAATGAATGAAAGAAACATATGACAAAAAAAGAAACAATATGACTGGCCGAGAGCCGTATTTTAAGGTTGAGTAGTTGATTTCTAGTTCCGAGAAGGGATTGAAGATCATATCTACTATTTGGTGTCCTCAGATACTCATTCTGTTGCAAAATAGTAATGATTCTACACTTTATTTTTTGTTTCAAATTAGTTGTCGTTTTAAATTTTCAATGCATATTTTGGCTTTAAATACCAAATTTAACCTCAAGTCTTATGAAGAATAGCAAGAGTCAAATTCATTTTAAGGGTAAAACAGAAATTTTAATATGTGTGAAACAACCTAAAATGACAACTATTTTACAACAGAGGGAGTATGATTTATAGAGATGTGTGGTTTCTAAAGTATGACCGGAAAACTCTCCAAGTGGCTAGAGACAAATTCACTTTGTCGCCATATCCATGAGCTTGAGGCGGCGAGACCGTAAGGGATGGTCCTTCCCAAAACTTTAATTATATTTATAATTTCTCGTAAATGGACAAGAATTTATGTTTCTTATATAACTGTTCTTCTTTCTATTTTGTGTGTCCGAGTTTGACCTAGTTTTTTCTCTCTGACCGGCTTTGGTTGCTCCCACGAAAAATACCATCACTTTGTTTTTTGAGTAATATTTTAAGCCCTTCTCTTATTTCAGCACCAAATTTTTCATTACAAATTTTTGAATTTCACCCAGAATGTAATTTTTACTTTTTGACGGTACATTAAGGATGTTGGTTTATTAGCGAACGTAAGAGTTGGTGAATTGAGCACCCAAAAAGCAAACCAAGCTAGGCTTTTCGTTTGACGTGGCGAAAGATATGTTCCATCGGCCATGCTCTGTGTAGTGTTTCCTATAGCAAAAGCATGGCAAAGATGGTATTTGAGAGGATACAATTGTACATGTTATTTGAGGACTCTCCATAGCCCAATTCAAAAAATGACAACGTGAGTGACCGAACAACTTGATTTTACTAGAACATAAGTGGTGGTTGAGTTTTGGGCTTCGTCAAGAAGGGATACAGGTTTAATATGTTATCTATTTAGTTTATATATAAGAAGAGATGTGTGGTTTCAAAGTGGAGATGGAACTCTTCGGATGGTAGATACAATCGAAAGAAATATTCTCGACCAAGGATTTCGAGGAAGGAAGAAAAGAGAGAATGTGTGAACCCTAATGAAAGACTCAGAGCACATGATTGCAACTAAAATTATGTCTATAGTGTGGATATTTAGGGCCTGACTGGTTCAGCCGCAGCGGTTGTGGGAGTTTGCGGAAGCGGGCGACTGCGGTTTGAAGCGTTTGCGAGACATTTATACGACTGACGCAACGGTTAGAAATTGGTGCGTTTGAGAGATGTTTATGACTAGTTGACTAGCGAAACAGTAGCGGTTAAACAATAAATTTACAACATTAAAACATTATACAGTAATGATAACATCAAAACTCATATTATTATATAAAAAAGTATAAAAATCATTAATTCAATATATAACTAATAATAGAAAACGATTTATATAATATTTACTTTGCTTTTAAAAATAATTTTTGTTTGGATGAAAGTTATGATTTTAATGAAAAAGTTATTTTTTTATTGGAGAAACTAATATTATATTTAAATTGTTAAATTTATGTATGTTTACAATCAAAATTTATCTAGATTATTTTGGTTTGAAGATTGTATAACTATAAAATTGTGATGGATTATTGAATATTAATTGAAAAAATCAAACTATTTATATATTTTGTAATTATAGTTGTAAATGTAACAGCTACTACTTCAGATATATTATTCCAGAACTAGTGTAGGATATGAACACTACTATTTCAGATATGAATAGATAGTGGGAACACAACACACGTGGTTTCTTTTCTAAGAATATTTACTAGATCAATTGTTGAATATACATACAAGTATCACTCACCACGTTGATCATAGCCTCACACGTTTCTAAGATCTATCCATGATCTAGAAACCACTCTCTACCCCTTAGCCTTTGATTCTAGGTTTCTTATAAACCCTAACCCTTTACTAAGAAATAAGCTCATAAGTGTTCAACCTTCCAACAATGCACGAACACCTCTATTTATACAAAATAGGTAAACGGCTAAACCTAGCCTTGCACTCTACTCCTCAAAGATCTTCATATCTTTTTGGAGATATTCTCTCTTGCCTTATTTCCTTATTTTTCTCAAGTGATAAGGCAAGTCTTCAAGCCAAACTTGATTCTCACGAAAGACCTCCTCTAGCTCTGCTACGTCGTCTTGGGCTTGTCTCATTTTGCTTAAAACGTCCAGCACAACCAATCTCCTCAAGCCCGTGTCGCACAAGTCTTGAGTAATATGCTCTGCATCACTTCCTGAAGTACTTCGTACAGCTTCAGAAACTTGCTTCAGATACTTGCATCTTCAATCTCCCCCTTTTTAAATTGGCGTGTCTTACAAGCACCTGCACAACACAAACAACAAAACCAAAGCAGCAATCACAGAAATAACATTTCAAACATGATGATAGATTAAAATTCTAACTCCCTTAGCAAACCTTTTACATTAGCTCCTAACCCTCCAGAATCCTATCATTTGTGATCCAAATCAACAACATAGAAATTCTATGATCAAACTATACTCCCCCATAAATCCAGACTCATACTCCCCCATAAATCCATACTCATCTTCCCCTGCTTGTGAGCACACAAGTTAAAAACACATACACTTAGCACATAGGGAATTGAACACTTGCCTTTTTAGTCTGATACATATGACTTGACATAGGGTAGAGTCTTAGCTTCCGCCTTAGCTTCGACTTTGACACATGCTGAACAACCTTGGTAATCATGTGAAGGACCAACGCGATTTGATCGAGAGACTCACACACTGAGGCATGCAGTAAACTTTGCTATCTTTTCTTCTGAATCAGTTTTCTCTTATGAATTTGATTGCTCCTTTGAACTAACATCCTTAATGTCTGAAATCAACTTCTTCTTTCACATTGATACATCAATCCAAATTGAGAATGCAACGCACACCATCTGTTCAGAGATCCGTTTGCAGAGCAAAGAAATCCAACAACTTTAAACCCTTTGTAGAACTAACCGTGAAGCCAACATTGAGCCCGAATCAACTCATCTTTAAGCACTTGTATTACCCTTTGTAAAGCTTTGTATTCCACTTAAATCCAGGGCATTGACAAATATAAACCAATACTAATCAGGAGCATCTCACAATAGCATAAACAACACGCATTATCTTTTGAGATCGCAGCGGAAACAGAACATGATGCTCCTCAGAACTAAAACCAACTCAGCCTTTGAATGGACAACAATAATTCTCAAACTAACCGTTAGCTTACGAATTTCACCTTTGATTTTGAAGTTCAGTATGACACCATTCATGTACCCAAAAATCAGTCTCATCGGATTTTATTTGACCGTCCAAACGCTCTCTTGAAGATGCTCCATCAAAACTATTTTCTGAAAATTTTCAGATTCAGATGACTATTAGGTCACCATAGTTTACTGATGGAGTTTATATCTGATTCACAAGCCGTAAGTTTCTGTATCTTCATTGCAATGAGCTCTTTATTTAGACACCTCAATCATGGTTCGAGTCTACCTGAGTCGTCGAGAAACTGTCCTCGAAGTTGTCTTCTCACGCACTAATTTGCAGGTTTCTGTTTGCATATTTTCCTCCAAAGAAACAACCATAACTATCGACTCCCATGTTAGAATTAAGATCCGTTTTGATCTGTGTAAAGCTGGATTCGTTATCTTTGCCATGGTACCAATACCAACTTCATGTTCGTTCTTCGCCATCAGAAAAAGAGCCTGCAATGTGGTTGGTCGCAGCTTCTATCACCTTCGAATCTCCTTTGCATCTCTCTCACATTCACGATGTTTCCTTTTGATTTCTCTTTAGCCTAACTTCCCTCCTTGTCAATTATAAAGCCAACCTTTATCTTCCTTTTATGACCCAACACGTGATAATAATCAAAACTCATGACTTAGAATAAAGATCAGACTCCTTGTAGTTCACTGCAACATATCTTTCAACAAAAAAAATCAGTAGTACCTACTCAGACCAAAACCAAAACAACCACATTTAATCATAAGACATTATGGGAAATCAAACTAGAAGTGATTCTACACATGTACTTCTTTAACAATTGGCTTTTGAAAATGTTTTAAACACAAATTTAAATGTACCTTTTCTTTGTTGTGATGCAGCACAAACTAACACATGACGTACTTCAGAAGCACACACTTAGCTCGTACATATTCATAACGCTTGGTCATCATTGACTCTAGTGGCTAGCTTTCACACTATCATATCTTTATCTTGCTCTTGGTTAGTTTTCAACCTTTGGTCATCATGCGAGAGCAGCTGGTATACTTCAGACATAGAGTTTCTTTGATTTGAATAATCATCTTGTCTTACCATCGGATTCCTTATGTACTTGGCATTCGTTTTCTGAATTTTATGAGATTTATCTCATGTACTACTTACTGGAATCCGCATGGACAAGGTCGTCTTTTGCTTTGAAAATCTTTTTCTTCATTCGTTGTTTTTTCACTTGATTGGTTAACAGATGAGACAACTCCATCACTTGACTTCTCAAGAACTACCTCCAGGTTAATCACTCTTCAGCTCATTAGTTCTCTTCTCCATGTGCGCGATGTGCTAACATTCAAGCAAGGCGATATGATAGGCAGCTCTTTTCCACTGATGTTTCTGACTCCAAACAAAATCAAAGCCTTATGTATACCTTGAGTCAGTACCTGTATCAGTTCTGCACACTTCACAAAACACATCATACTTCACAAACACCAATTAAGTTTCTTAGAGTGACAAAACGATTAAAGTCCAATGGTTTTGAGAGTAAATCAGCCAATTGCAAATCAGTACTAATGTGTTTAACCACTACCTGTTTTCCTCCACCTCTTCATGACTATAGTGGTGTTGAACGTTGATATGTCTTGTTCTTGAGTGATGCACCAGATTCTCTAATATGTTTAACATATTCTCGTTGTTGCAATGAACCAACAGTGATCCCGAATCCATTCCATAGTCTGTTGACATCTGCTCCATCTATAGGAGTTGATTACAACACTTTCCAAAGACTACACATTCTGCTTCAGCTGCAGAAGGTGATGCAAAGTTCTGCTCCCTACTCATCTAAAAGCAGAAGGTGATGCAGAGTTCTGCTCCCTACTCATCCATGAGATCTGATTGTTTCCAAGGTAGAAATAACTTCCACTTGTACTCTCTCGATCATCCATTTTCCATGCGCGGTCAGAACCACAGTAGCTCACAAGCCTCTTGTTCGAACCTTTTGAGTACCACATTCCCATATTAATATTACATCTAACATATCTGATAACTCTCCTGACTGCTTCAATATGCGACTGCTTCAGCTTGGCTGAGTATCTTGCACACTTTCCAATACTCATACACAAATCCGGCCTACTCCTAGTGAGATACATGAGGTTCCCGATCATGCATCTGTATAGCTTGACATTCACATCATTCCCTTCATTTTCATGAGATAACTTAGTTGTAGTACTCATAGGAGTCTCAGTTTCCTTGCATTGAGTAAATTTCAAACCCAAAATGTACTTCAGCTCGCCTACCATGCTTATATCAAACTCTTGCATCATAATCCTTAAGAAACTCACTACATGGATTTGAGATGTACCACCAATGATGAGGTTGTTCACATAAACCTTCACTATAACAGTCTCTCCTTCTAAACTCAAGATGAAGAGAGTTTTATCCGTATTTCCTCTCGAACAACCTAGTTCCACCAGAAAATATGTTAGCCTCTTATGCATCAGACTGTGCGATACTTCATGATGTATGATAACATCTAGAACGGTGCTCTTGACTTTCATTCTGAAATACTTTGCAGCTTAAGATTGATGCCATCCCTATGGAGAACCGTGTGGACTCGAGTCCTGCTACAGTCGGAAGAATATCCAAACAATTAGCTCCTTCAATGTTCGAATTGTCTTGGACTATCAATTTTGCTTTGCTTCGAACCACATCACCACTTTCGTTAAGTTCAGTATTGGGTATCCACCTAGCTTCCATAACATTTACTTCTTCTAATCAAAGTACAAGCTCCCATCCATTGGTTCGGATCCAAGGCTCATCCTCAAGAGTCTCAACGTGATTTTCCGGTTCCAAGACACAGACAAGACATACAAACGCAAGGTGCTCCGAATCTTGACAACCCTTCTTGATTCCTCGAATTTTTCCTCCCTTCATTCACACTTCCAATGTTGTAGGTTGCTGAATGATCTCGAGGTACCCGTGACCCTGTTGTTTGATCTGATATGGATTGCCTTCTTGTAGCAGAATACCCATCTTATTTAGGTTGCTCGTCTGAAGCAGAAACTTCACGTACCTTGTTAACCTCTGGTTGGTCTCCTCCCTTGAATTGAGACACACCTTGTAGCATGTCCTGGTTGACACGCGTCACATGACTTTTAATGTTATTTTTTTAATCCATTGATGCCCAAGATGAAGATTATCTTCTCCCCTGAAACACTTGGCTGAGTCTTTCCACCTGTAGCAGTTGTCACCTGATCGAACTCCTCTCAAGGTCGTTTTACCATACTTATCAACAGCTTTACAGTCTATGCTTGTAAAGCTTACAGTTAATCCTTCATCACACAGTTGGCTCACGCTGATAAGATTTGCTTTCAACCCCTGCACTAAGTAAACATCCATTAGTTGGGGTAATCCTAATTTACAAGTTTTTCCCTTACCTTGAACAGCTCCATGACTACCATCACCGAATGTGACTTTCCCTTCGTTGGTTGTGTTGAATGTCTATAGGTTACTCATGGTACAAGTCATGTGCCGTGAACATCCACTATCAAAGTACCATGGACAAGTGTCCACTTGTTCTTCTGATAAAACTGCCATGTTGCAACGAAGTCCGAGTCCTGAAGTACTGGCTGAAGCATTCCTCGTAGCAGTTTGGTGAAGGTCAGTTTTCTTCACCCATATCTGATTTCGATGCCCGTTCCATACGAATTTTCCTTGATATCTGAGTTGCCTTACCCTTTCCTTGAACTTGTAGCAGAATGTTCTTATGTGGCCAAGCTTTCCACAAAAGTAACATCCCTTTTTCTTCATGTTGTTCTTCTTGGATATGTAGTTTGCTGGCTGAGAAACTCTTGTAGACACGAACTTGATTCCCTCAGTTTCTGATCTATCACGTCCATTAGCCAATATCTTGTCCAACTGTTTGGTGCCGGCGAACATGTGGATCTTCTTGTGATGTAGGTCAAGTTGTGATTGAAGTTGACTTGAGGTTTCTCTCTCTGAGTGTAGTTCCTTTTCCAGCATATTCACTTTAGTAACAAGCAACAGTTTCTCCTTCATGAGCACTACACTCTCATGTCCAAGCTCCTTTTCTACAACTAATTCGATTTTGAGTGCTTCAGACACTGCTTCGAGACGTTGTTTCTCCTTGATCAATGTTGAGTTCTCTTGTCCAAGTTTGATTAGCGTTTCACGCACTTCCCTGTAGGTTTCTGCAAGATCATCATCATGTTCCTCATCAGATTTAGAATCAGAGGTGTCACTTTCTTCTTCAATAATTCCAATGGTCGCAACAAAGTTGTTCAACTCCTCTTCATCTTCACTCGTTTCTTCTGAATCTGCTTCAACAAGAATGAATCTCTCTCGTCTCCTCTTCTGATCATCAACACACTCCAGGCGAGTATGTCCCATTCCTTTGCACCCAACACACGTCATATTTCTTCCCTTGATAGTAGGACATTCAGTTTTAATATGGTCATACCCTGTGCACTCGTAACATTGTACTTCAGACTTTTCTGCTTCAGGTTGCTTCTTGATCAATCTGAACCTTCTTTGGCCTTGTCTCTGCTCTACTTTCCTCAATGCTTGATCAAATTTCCTGATCAGAAGACTCATGGGATCCTCACCATCAGATTCGTGTTCACTTCTCTCACACGATGTCAACGTCAGGTTCTTAGTCTTCTTGAAATCTGAAGCCATACTATCCAATTCAATCTCATGGGCTTGTAGCATTCCAACAACTTCTCCAAAGTTGAGTTCTTCAGTGTTTTGTGACACATCCAATGCTGATTTGTAAGCCATGAACTTGCTTGGAAGACACCTCAAAAACTTCTTCACCAATTTTTGGTCCTTATACTTCTTTCCCAACGTGGAGGCTTCTTGGGCAAGTGATTTTAGTTTCAAACTAAAATCAGCTATTGACTCATTTTCTTCCATCTTTAAATTCTCAAACTTTGATGTCAAGAGATCCTTCATTGAATTCCGCACCTTCTTAGTTCCTTCATAATGAGTATGAAGCAGATCCTATGCTTCCTTTGCTGTTTCACAATCTTGAATCAGTTCAAAGGTTTTCCTCGAAACACTACAATGAATCGTTGATAATGCCCTTGAGTTGTACTTGGCTTTCTTCAGCTCCTCATCAGTCCACGTTTCCTCTGGCTTCAGTGTCCTCACGCCTGCTACATCAACATTCATGGGCGCTTCCCACTGAATCAGAAATGATTTCCATGCCAAGACATCAATACTGCCAATTACCACCTTCATTCGTGACTTCCAAAAGCCATAGTTTCCTGCATCTAGTATCACTTTCGAGTTGTTGACTAGCTCCTGGTAGCTCTCCATTTTCTCCACAAGATCTCACCTGCAATACACGAGCAAACGCCCGCTCTGATACCAATTGTAAATGTAACAGCTACTACTTCAGATATATTATTCAAGAACTAGTGCAGGATATGAACACTACTACTTCAGATATGAATAGATAGTGGGAACACAACACACGGGGTTTTTTTGCTAAGAATATTTACTAGATCAATTGTTGAATATACATACAAGTATCACTCACCACGTTGATCATAGCCTCACACGTTTCTAAGATCTATCCATGATCTAGAAACCACTCTCTACCCCTTAGCCTTTGATTCTAGGTTTCTTATAAACCCTAACCCCTTACTAAGAAATAAGCTCATAAGTGTTCAACCTTGCAACAATGCACGAACACCTCTATTTATATAAAATAGGTAAACGGCTAAACCTAGCCTTGCTCTCTACTCCTCAAAGATCTTCATATGTTTTTGGAGATATTCTTTCTTGCCTTATTTCCTTATTTTTCTCAAGTGATAAGGCAAGTCTTCAAGCCAAACTTGATCCTCACGAAAGACCTCCTCTAGCTCTGCTACGTCGTCTTGGGCTCGTCTCATTTTGCTTAAAACGTCCAGCCCAACCCATCTCCTCAAGCCCGTGTCGCACAAGTCTTGAGTAATATGTTCTGCATCACTTCCTGAAGTACTTCGTACAACTTCAGAAACTTGCTTCAGATACTTGCATCTTCAATAGTATCTAAATTTTTAATTTTAAATATATATTCTCATTTTAAAAAAAAAAATTAAAACATCCAACCACAACCGCCCGCAAACGCTCGAGGGAATGAACTTTTGAATTTGAGAGGTTTGGAGTGGTACGGAACGGTAGAAAGCGTTTTCCATGATTATTGTCAAACGCTACCAACCGCAACCGCGTTCGTGGGTGGTAGCGAATAAACCAATCAAATCTTTAGTAAGTCGTTTATTAAAACAATGCAATTATGAGATGGGCCCAAGTACAAGAAAACAATGCAATCTTTTCTTCGTGAGAAAAATTGACAAACAAAGAAAAAGAAAAGAGAAACAGTCGATTTAAATATAGCTTGATTAACTCGACAAAAAAAAAAAGCTTGATTAACACGTGGGTAAATAGCCTAAATTTATATGTAATCTCCAAAATAAAGATACATAAAAAACATTTCTGTCTATTGTGTTGTTTGTTCTTGTTTTCTTTTATCGCTCGACAATATAGAGTAAAAGCAAAGACATTTGGGGAAAGGAAAAAAATGAACAATTGAACAATACATCGAAAGTATTTATTAGTTAGCACATCGTAACTCTAACGACACAATCATGTTATATATAAAAATATATATATAGAGAGATAGTGTCAGTTCTTGAACTCACTCTCACAATTCTCCGACACAATCTCAACCTTCTTCGCATCTAATAATCCCTTAACCTTAACATCACAAGTCACCACCAATTCCTTGTTCCTTTTAACCGGTCCTGCTTCATAGTCCGCCTTCAGCTCAATCTTCAGCACCAAACTAACGGGTAGTTTCGAGCCCCTAGGTGGCATAGCTGCATTTTTGGTCGACCCTTCGAGCTTCACATGGATCCTGTCGGTTCCGGACGCGACCTGGGACAACCTGGGGAATTTCCCGCGTCCCAGGCTCTTATCCTTGTATGTTAAGGAAACTACCCCGTTTTTCTTCATCATATAGCTTACCCCCATGTTAGACGTCGGATTGTCGGCTCTCAAAGTGACCTCGAAATTACTAGGCTTCACGGAGAATTTCTCTACTGCGAAAACTGGAAGAGCCGGGTTGAATACGAAATGGAGGATGAGAATGAGTGCACCGAGGGTTAATCCGAAAAGGACCAAGATGATGAAGAACCACATAAGACGTTTAGAACACCCACTTTTCTTGTTTTTCTCCGGGTTATTTCGGCGTTTTTCCAAGAATTTTGCGTGTTCCGGAGGAGGAGTCCAATAGACTTGATCTCTCGGGACCTGAACAACGTAAGTCTCTAGCTCAGGGATTGAATCCGGAGGAGGTAGAGACGAAAAAGGTGTGGTTGGAACCGGAGAGAGATTAAGAGAATGATTACGCCAATGGTGTGGTGGAAGATCTAGAGAGGGCAATGCGGGGAGGCTGGAGGTTGGACGATGCCAAACGGAAGGAGGATCATCGGGTTTGTCATCGTCGGATTCGTGGGAGGTGGCGGAGGGAGGAAGCCGTGGCCCCTCCATCGGAGAAAGGTGGGAATTATGGAATGTGTGGTGGAGATTGGCTTAGAGGGCAGACGAAAGAGAGAGAGAATTGAGAGAAGATGCGAAAATTAGGGTTGCATGAGAAAAGTAAGTGGTTGTTGTTGCATCATGCATGATTCAACTTTTGGTCGGTTTGGAGAAAACTTTGCTATTTAGAGCTAGCCAACTCACCTACAATTTTCTGTTATTTACAAAACTCATACATATGTAGTTACTATACTATAGTTTGATGGATTGATGATTGAAAAAACGTTACTCTCTTCGTTATCGAGATTTTTGATTTAAAAACAAAAAAACAAAACTAATTAAGACTAATTTCAAAATTATTTAATCAATGTATTATTTTATAAAAATAATCTACCCCCGAAGCCACAGGCAGAACATTTGGTAGAGACTCAAGATATACAAATTCAATTATACATCCATCAACGAAACAACAAGAATATATAAAACGTGAATGAGTAAAAAAAAACCATTATTTTCTTAAAGAAATTAAATTTATTCGTATGGGTAGAGTAGAGATTTAAACTTATACATAGAGACGAAAAACCGGTGTAACCTGGAAAAGTTAATAGCCGCAGCGTCCGGCCATTGACAATCACAATGATGTTTTGTGGGCCTTGTTGCTATCCCCGATTTATTTCATATTTTTGCAAACACATAAGCACTTAAATGCTTATGGAAATCTGTACATGACAATATCAAAGGAAATCTTATCTTCAAATATGGCCTACAATTTAGTTTTACATACAATCGAAAAGTTTTGTAAATAAAGCTCAAATTTACGTTTCTTGATCATACACGTGAAACATGTTCCATTAGGAGCGCATTACAGACACATTATATAAATATTGAAAAACTAACATTAACATATATACTCCCTCCGTTCTTTAAAGATTGATGTTCTAGAAATTTTTTTTGTTTTCTAAAGATTAATTTTTTATATTTTCTATGCAATAATAATGATAAATTGTAGATTTCAAGACATATTAATTGGATTGTCATTGGGTCAAACTTATGGAAAATGTTTAATACAAAAACCAATGCACTTTTAGTCAAACATTAATGTGTTTTCTTAATATGACACCTCATGCCGACCTGTCCGCCGAGTTAACGACGTGCTTGTAGGATCTTTTAATACTCTTCGTTCATCACAACCAATGAAAAATCGCCACGTCAATTTCACACTACTCCCAAAAGCAGATGATAATTACCTTACCCCATGAAATCTCAAGTCTCACACTATAATATATTTGCATCACATAGTTGGACAGATCACAATGATGCTTCGCCTTGACGTTCTCCTCCTCTCCCTCCTCCTCATCGCCACAGTCTCTTCCGTCGCATTTGCCGTAAGTTCCCCAAATCTCATCATAATAATAACAACAACACTAACACAAACCACTAGTCTACGAATCTTAATCTTCTTAAAAAAACAAAATTCATTTTGAAGGACGATGAAGCAGATTGCGTCTACACATTTTATGTCCGAACCGGATCAATCTTCAAATCCGGTACCGATTCAATCATTAGCGCTCGAATCTACGACAAATACGGAGACTACATTGGGATCAAAAACCTAGAGGCATGGGGTGGTCTAATGGGACCAGGTCACAAGTACTACGAGAGGGGCAATCTCGACATTTTCAGTGGCAAAGCCCCGTGTCTTCCGAGCCCAGTCTGCTCATTGAATCTGACCTCCGATGGCTCGGGTGACCACCACGGCTGGTATGTTAACTACGTGGAGGTCACGACGGCCGGAGTTCACGCTAAATGCGCGCAACAAAGCTTCGATGTTGAGCAATGGCTTGCGACCGACACGTCGCCGTATGAGCTCACTGCCATAAGGAACAACTGCCCGGTTAAGCTCAGGGAGAGTAATGGTGGTCGGGTCGGGTCTGAGATCCGGAAGACTCTCTCTTGGATCGTGTGAAGCAATAAATGAATATGTGTGTCTTGGAGACTTGTACTATGTCGTCTTGTGAACGTGTGTGATGGCAATAATGCAAGATAAAAATGATTCGATCGAATAAAAAATTCTGGTTTTTGATTGTCTGTGAGATTTAATCAGATATTATAGAGTTTTTTTAAAGAAATTATCACTCGTTTGATGTTTTTCCTTGGAGACATCAACGTTTACGGTTGTATTTATTTGTTAAGGAAAATTAAAAACCACACTTAAAAATTCAGTTTTTCCTCAAATCATCACATATCTAGAGATTAAAAGTAAAGTCTTCTCGTTTCCTCCAAATTAAATCAGTTCAAAAACTTGCAATTTTATTCAACTGTTGATGATATCATAGTCATATGATCTAATACACATTCATTCATTATTATATTTAATAAAATGGATAAATCTCCCATTATCTTCTAAAAAGTATCCAACAAAGCAAATAGTCAAACAAATCAATGCAAAGAGTATTTGATTGTGCAAATACCCTTCAATATAAAACGAACGTAAGGCATGCTCGGAAGTAACACTGGCCAACATATATCAGAAACTGAAACAAAGGTTTGGCAGCATTCTTTCTTAAGTCCATGGAAATGTAAGTGTAGAATATCTTTAATGCTTTCGAGACATCCACTTGATGATCCCTTGAATGCTTTGAAACACCCCTGAGGATCTTGCGGTTGAGCACTCGAACGAGACCAAGTTATAGCGAAAACAAAAAGCATGAGCAAAAATGTTGTCTTCATCGTCTTAGGTGCCATTTTGTTTATCAAACTATTAATCAACTAAAAGAATCTTGTTTTGTACTTGTGTTGAACATCCTTGTGAAGCTTTTTGTATAGTTTTTTTTCTACAATCTTTTATAAATGGAGTATCTAGATAGAATTTACTAAAAATCACCATATTTAGTAAATTACCATTTTAAGTAAATTTTTTACCATTTCTAGTAATTTTTTACCATTTTCCATAAGTAATTAGCAAAATTGTTTGAAACAATTAATTACCTTGTGAATTACCTTGTAGAAAAAAAACTATATAAAAAGCTTTTTATATAATTACTTATGGAAAATGGTAAAAAATGGTAATTACCTTGTGAAGCTTTTTATATAGTTTTTTTTTTTTCTACAATCTTTTATAAATGGACTATCTAGATAGAATTTACTAAAAATCACCATATTTAGTAAATTACCATTTTAAGTAATTTTTTTACCATTTCTAGTAATTTTTTACCATTTTCCATAAGTAATTAGCAAAATTGTTTGAAACAATTAATCTTATAACATCTTCTATATATTAAAGGAGAGGCATTTTGGGCTTATGTGTCAAGCTTTCCTTTTTTTCTCACATTTTTTATTTAATTAATTAAAAGTACTAACTCCTACTATACTTATATCCAAGCACTCCAAAAATAACTTAATCTCTATACCTAAACAAATTATAACTATTATTAGATACTACTATATTTCTGTCTAAACACTCTAAATAACTTAATATGTACTCCCTCCGTTTTTTAAAGATTGTTGTTCTAGAAAAAAAATTTGTTTTAAAAAGATTGATTTTTTACATTTTCTATGCAATAATAATTATAAATTGTAGATTTCAAGACATATTAATTGATTTTATTGGATTGTTATTGGGTCAAACTTATGGAAAATTGTTTAGTACAAAAACCAATACATTTTTAGTCAAATATTAATTTGTTTTCTTAATATGTGTGAAAACTCTAGAAAATCAATCTTTAAAGAACGGAGGGAGTATATTCAAACAAAAATTAAATAAATTTACTCATCTAATTAATGTAATCAATATTATTAAATTTATACATATAAACTTACTACCTAATCACTATTTCAACACACAATACTAATTTGGCTATTATAATACATATTACCAAACAATTTCAAAACAATAATTATCTACTAAATAAACACTAAAATAATAATTAATTTATAAAATCAGAAATCGGAGACAAATTTTTGGTTATATATGCAATTTTTCATATTTATATATTTGAGTCATAAACAATATCTTTAAAAAAATATGTTATGTTAGTTTCAGTTATATCACGGGTGGAACACACTTTATAAAAAAACAATCGTAAATTTAAATATGTAAAATTGATCTTAAATTTCGTATAATAAATCTATCAGTAAGTACAATTGATTATTTGATTATAATTATATTAGTTTTTGTTTAATAAATATTTTATCCCGCGAAAAATGCTGGCACTATTCTAATCTAATGTTTAAATAACATAATACACATAATTGTTTAAGACGATGAAGCAGATTGCATCTAAAATACCCTTAATGCTTTCGAGACATCCACTTGATGATCTTTTGAATGCATCGAAACACCCATGAGGATTTTGCAGTTGAGCACTCGAATGAGACCAAGTTATAACAAAAGCAAAAAGCATGAGCAAAAATGTTGTCTTTATCGTTTTAGGTGCCATTTTGTTTATCGAACTACATATGCCACTTGGGGGTTTGTATGATTTTGAACAAAGTTATTTTGAATTAGATAACAATTATTGAATTGTTAATTGGTTTTATTTTCATAGAATAGTATAATTGTTATTAAAATAAGGTTTAATGGACAAACGGTCTTTTTACACATTTTTTTTTTAGTTTTTTTGAATGGGTGCTAATCTAATAATATTCAATAAAAGTGTTAATCTAAGTAAATTTCCCCCTATTGAGAAATCAAGTTAACATTATTTCTCTCGTAAATAATCTTTGACCAAAACAATTGATGTGGTTGTTTTTTTTTCTATAACATCTCAACCAACTTCTTCCAAGTACACATCCATGGCCGGCTCTGGGGTAAAGCCCATGAAGTAAGGGCTTTAGGCGCCAAAATAAGCTTATATATTTAAGGGCATCCAATTTTATCAAAAACGTCTTGTGGTGCAGAGGGTTATGTCGCGGGTTCGAATCTTTAGAGCGAAGTTGTTGTGTTTTTCTATTATTTTGTTTGGTTTTTGGGCAAATTTTTTTAATTGCGTTGTTAGGCGGCCCAAAGTGTCGGGCCGGCCCTGTACACATCAATCACAATTAGTATAAATCCACATAGACTTCTTAACTACACTTCGAACTATAATGAATAAAATAAAGCTAGGACAAAATATGAGTGGTTTGTGATCGGGAAAATAGAGAGCAGTGATGAACGTGAATAGCAACTTGTAATCAATAAGGAAAAAGTGTTAGGACTTAACTAACTTTTGGAGAATATATCAACCTACGATCAGACTGCTAGATACACGGCAAACACTAAGTGCGCGCACCAAAACTTCGATGTCGAGCAATGGCTTGCGACGGATACGTCGCCGTATGAGCTCACTGCCGTAAGGAGCAACTGCCAGGTTAAGCTCAGGGAAAGTGTATGTGTCCGGGTCGGGTTTGAGATCCGGAACTCTGTCTTGGATTGTGTGAAACAATACATGATTGTGTGTCTTGGAGACTTGTTCCATGTCGTCTTGTGAAAGTGTGTGATGGCAATTATGCAGGAAAAGATATTATAGAGTTTTTTAAAGTGAGATTCAAATATCTATACTATTAATTGAGAATCATTTTTAGCACTTTCGACATCGTTTTGAACTTATTTATAGCCATGCCATCGAGATAATTGAAAATTGGGGTATTTTGCGTCCGAAAGAAGCGAGTATTTCAGCTGTTTAAGCCGTTTTCATTATATATGCGTCCAAACAGATCCGTTTTTGCGCCCGCGGACCCGGCTTTTTACACGGTTTATTTGAAAATTTGTCAATATAATCGTATCCGGATCCTGGATAACTCGATTTATCTAGAGAGAGAGTTACACTTCTCGCCAAACACAAACAAAAACGAAAACACGCAGATCCTATTTTTGACCCAGAAATACACGTGGATCCTTTTAATGAAAAAGCGCGGATCCTATTGGTTGTCGTATCTGAGCGGATCAAAAACACGCGGATCCTACTAATAAGTTTTCCCGCTTATATTTCAAATCTGATTAATATCGAATTTGAATAATCAATATATCGCCTTGGGTAAACATGGAATCTAAACGAAATTTTATAACAAAATTAATGTTCAGCAAATATATTGTGCTTTATTTTCCGACATTACGATTGGTATTATTCCTTATTCAAAATATATTTTACTTCATCGATACCCTACTTTATAAATCACTAGATGATTGACCCGCACCATGTGCAGATATAAAAATTTATAAGAGAATATAATTAATATTAGTATTTTGATAATGTGATTTATCTATACTATATAGAAGTTGAAGCTATAAGCTCCTAAAGGCGTCCACATAGGCTATAAATCAACCTATAGTGTCGTGCCACGTCAATATGTATGAATTAAGTTAATTTTGTTTTTAGTTGATAATAAGAAATTTTCCCTTTTTTAATTAAAAATGTTATATTTAAATTGTAAATTGAAAACTTCCATTTTAAATGACAAAAAACATCTAACATCTATAACAAGTTGATTATGGAAAAGATATGCTAAAAGGAAATTTACTATTACTATTAGAATTAGGAAATAGTAGTTTTCTATTTTCTATTAGGATTGGAAATAGCAATGTTGTGCTATATATACCTTGATTGAGTTGTCATCAAAGACATGAGTTTTAGAGTTTAGTTTTGAGTTATTTTTTAAACCTAATAAAAAGAGTCATTCTTTATTTTATATAGAGAGTTATTCTTTAGATCAAGGCTTGAAAAACTTTATATGAAAAACATCATGTGTATATTGTCCATTCAAGGTATTTTTATTAGTAGATGTTCTTTATATTAAGCGTTTCTTTTTTGTGTTTTCTTATTATTGTTATTCGTTTCTTTATTAGTCCATGCTCATTAATACTTTTTAGGATTTGCATGGTATATTCATCTATATATTAAACATTGTATTGAGTATATTGTTTGTTTGCCTTACTTTTGTATATTTTTGTATTCGTTTTTTGCTATGCTTTATATTCTAATATATTCAAGCTCTTTGCCAATTTGTTTTATGATTCTTTTATTTTCTTGCTATACATGTACATCATGTTGATTTACACGAGTAAGATTTCTATTATTCAAGCTCTTTGTTTTTACCTCACCACGTAGACTTTTTATTCTCAATTACAGATTTAGTTGCTTCGGTTTCAATTGTTATGATAAGTTCTTTGTATATGTATCATAATTCTTAATGTAATCATATATAATATTAGTAACGATTGCTAATGATTTTTTTTGTTTTTTTTTTCTCTTCAAGCTATCCAGCACAACCCAAATTATGAGAGTATAATCATGCTCGATTAATATCAAGGTCAGATCTATACCTTTTGTATTGTTCGTCTCTCTTTAGCTTCAAGAAGCGAAGTTTGATATTTGTTGAAAGACCATCTTTGTTTTACTAGCTTGCAATCCATAGAGTAAGTGTTTTGTATACATATGGTTTTAGATTATTTGCAGGACTATGTCGTCTTAAGATGGTATCAAAACTTTGTGATTCTTTCTTCTCTATTTTCTATTTTCTTGGTGTACAAGTTACCTATTTTTCTTATTATAATATCATAAATAAAATTGTATTTTTCTTTAGTGTCAGTGCATATGTTAATTTTATATAAAATTATATGCGATCTAATTTAAAGTCATCCATGTATAAAGTGAAGATCCCACCTTAGACACAGTCATACGGATAAAGCTTGCCAAACAAAGGAAAAGCTTCATGAGAAAATCACAAAGCTTGATCATCCTCGCTATTCAAGCAAGGGAAAAACTATATTTAGTTCCATAACACAGGTCTTCAAGCCTAGATATTCAGGTAAACATTTGAATCAAAGAATCAATCATCTTCTTAACTCTTTGCTGATTATAATATCTATTTATTTGGGGTTTTTTAGGATGATTTGGATTATGAAGCAGAGATCTTGCTTAATCCCAATACTCTTAGTAATGATGGAACAATTTCTTTAAACAGTTTAGCTATCAGTGAGGATGTTAAGTATTTAGCTTTTGGGCTTAGCTCGATTGGTAGTAACTCGCTTACGATTAATATGATAAAGAAAGATATGAAAGTGGAGTTTGATACTTTATCTTGGGTATAAGGGTTTCTTAAAGTTGATATTTTTAGTATTACCCACAAGAATTTCAAACAGTGATGACATGAATCGATTTGGTGGAATCATGTTAAGTTTAGTGAAATTACATGGACTCATGATCGGAAAGGTTTTTCTACAGTCGCTACCGAGTTCCACAATGAGTATTTTGTTTAAGTTTTGATGAATTGGTTTAAATGTTGTACTAACAACTTAACAAGGTTAAAAATTCATAACAAGAAGGAAAGAAAAAGAAAGAGAAATAAGAGGAAGAAAAACAAAAGGGCAAAGAATGACAATATAATTATATAAAATAAATTATTATATAAAACAAAAGGGCTAAGACTATTGAATAAGCAATGGTCTAAAACAAATTATTCATTGTTATATGAGTGTGAATTAGAACCATAGTATAGTTTTTTTTTTAAATATGACAAAGAAATATATACCAAACAAAATTATTTGTATTAAACATGTTAAAACAATTTTCCTTCTTTCTCAAAACATTTACATAACGTATGGACCATAACCAAAATCCAAGTCCTCTTGGTTTCGTGGTATCATATTTACAACTATATAATACTTTATTTATATGCATGATAAATATATAGAAAGAAACAGAATTCTAAAAGTAAACTAATAATCATCGGATATAAATATAAACATTGAAATAAAGTAATTATTTTAAAGAAAGCACAATGATTTGACAAAATGCCACAAGAGAAGAGGAATGGTATAGCTAGATATTAAATGCTTCAAGCTATAAACATTTAAAGCGTCTACATAGGATTTAAATCATTAAACATCCAATAGAAAATGTCCACGTTGGCATTCCGTGTGAAGTTAATTTTCTTTTTATTATTAATAGAAAACTAATAATTAGTTTTCTTATTTCATAAGGCCATCACTTCAAATATATAATTCCAATTTCTTTTAGTTTTTATGTTAATAGGAAACTTCCAATAATATTTTTTTGTTTTGTTCTATTTTCTTACCAATTTTACATTTTAAAAAATGCATATAATTTAGAAAAGGGAAATAAAATAGTTAATGAATTTTCTAATTTTTTAGTTGTAGATTGTTTTTGTAAAAACAAATAAATCGAAAAAGTAAACATGACAAAACATATATTTATAAGAAATAAAGAAGCATATTTAGTTTTGGTAATATTGGAATTACTAAATAGATGTATCCAAATGATCCTAACAAAAATATAAAATAGAAAAAAATATTAGCCAAATATAATACAAACACAAAAGTCGATTTTCAAAAATATTTTTTTTATAAAAAGTTAAAATAATACATGGATGATTAAATTTTAGAGACAATTGGAAACATTAATTTTTACTTAATTGTTTAGATAATTACTAGAATATATTCACATTTAATTTTTTATTTTTTTCTCGATTACGTGGAAGGATAAAAAAAATCAATTCATGTTGGTGCTTAGACCAAAACCGTCTATTATAAGTTTGAATTTTACAATAAAATATTATGTAAAAATAATGACATCTACGATTTTATGTGGTATAGGTGACTATGGTATTTCTTTGAAATACGGTAAGTAAATTACGTTTTCAAATAATAATATTAAATTCTTTAAAAAATGGCAAATTGTTAAAAATAGATAATGCTATGCATGTTTATTTTAATCTAATATGTTTTTCAAATAAAATTTGCCAAAAAAACATTACACTATCCAAAAAGAGAATATATGTAAAGCATTGGTACATTTTTACGAACTCATGTTCCAAATTCAATTTCGTAAACATCTAGGCTTCAATCATCATATTCGCAAAATTTTACTACAAATGAGTAAATTTGTTAACTAATGAAAAAATATAACTTAATAAAGTGGATACCGATATATTTAATGAAGCAGTCGCCAAAGATTAATCTTCATGTGGTTTGTTTGATGATAACTTTGGTTCCTTCACCTTTTGAGGTTTCTTTCATACAATGTTTGGCTATAAAACAATATTTATAACATCGCAAAATAAAAATAAGAAAAACAAATTAAGCAATGTTAATAGTAATTAAAATATTCTAGAAAATATAAAGTATAATTATTTAAGCTAATAAAAAGATAATCATATTAACTATCAAGTAATTGTTATCTCAAATATATCTATTTATTTATTTTAATTGATTTGACTATTCATATCATAAATAAAAATGACTAAATAATATTTTAAAAATGGTTAGGGAATATATGTGTATGAAAAAAGAGTCAAATTATGTTATGATATCCATATTTATAAATCTTATAGGGATCAATGGATTCTCTTAAAAACTATTAGTACTAAAAATATATGTACTTTGTTATGGTTATTAAAATAATATTGAAAATTTGAGAGTTCGGCATTGAACATGATAATTATTTGAATATAAGTTAAGACTCACCGTCAAAGAGATATGAGAAATACAAAAGTGAAAGGTGGTAAAAAAACCAAAAGTGTGGAAACAAATAAACTAAAGGATGTGCAAAAAACCATTTATGTGCTTTATGAGATTTTTTAGTTATTAGATTACAAATTTTTTTATCTGATTTCGTTGCCAAATAATCATATTTTCTTTTAGAAGATTATATATCCAAAAATTAAATATTTATTATCTTAAAAGTGGGAAAAATGTGTTTTTATTTTAACAAACATGTTAATTTTGTAAGGATGATTTCTAATGATGGATGTGGATGGTTAAAGCTTAGAGGTAACAAAATAATATTTTTACAGGCCAAGAGAGTTAAAAATAAATCCCTTGATATTTATCGAACAAAAAAACATGAGTTCATGATCCTATAGAAAATAATATTATCACAGTATTACAATTAAAGATGTAAAAACAGTTGTAAATTTTTTGTTTGTTGGAGAGTAAATTAGAAATTTATGTTTTATGTCCGTTAGTTTTAAATCTATTCAATGGGCTACACCTTATGACATACAACAACTATTTGTCACGTTGTAGATATATAATGAAGTGGATAATCCTCTTAATTAATAAAAAAATTGCATCCGTATATGCCTAAGTCTAACTAACTAATTAAAAATATTAGCAACCCAAAATATACATTACAACAATCGATAAAACAAAAATCTAGTCTATACTATATAAAAGTTGAAGCTATACGCTCCTGAAGGCGTCCACATAGGCGATAAATCAACCAATAGTGTCGTGCCACGTCAACGTTTAGAATTAAGTTAATTATGTTTTATTTGATAATCGGAAACTTAGCTTTTTTTTAATTAAAAGATCCTATATTTTAAATGTTAATTGAAAACCTTCCTTTTTAATGACAAAAATCATTTACATCCTTATGAAAATAGGAAATCTTAAAAAGTATTATTTTTGTATTCCATGTAAAGGAAACTTACATTTTAAAGAATAATTATTTTCCTTTATTTTCTTACCATTATTGTCCATTTATCTTAGCGTATTTTGAAAATATATTAATCTTAAAATTCTAAGAGATATTCAAGCCGAGTTCCGTTGCTCATGTTCTCTGATTTCGCAGACTATGTCTCTATTTGGCCAAACAAGTTTCAAAACAAGACTAATGGCATCACGCCTCGAAGGTGGCTTCGTTTCTGTAGCATGAGTTTAGTGATGTATATCACAAAGTGATATTTTAAATGGGGTTTAATCTAATTTGCGGTAGGTCTGATGTTTTTTTTTTTTTGAGAAACAAATCTGCAATAATGGGGTTTAATCTTATCTTTCTGATATTTTTTTCTTACCTATAGATTAACATGTATTTTGATATTCTTATTTTTGTATTCGTTATTTTTAACCTTCACTCACACACTGGTGTTTTGGTTTTTGGTTTTGATTTCCCGTTCTTTTTTGTTTTGGTTTTAATCGTGATTCTATGTATGTTTCTCTGTTTTGTAGCGTTCGTCTTTATTAACTAGGTAAGATTTTGTTTGTCATATATAGTTTGTTTCTCATCGACTAACTTATCAAGTAAGCAAATCCATTTATTCATTTGTTCTACGATATGTTTATGTATATTGATGGTTTATGTATCTAATGATTTAATATTAAAGTATTAAAGTTTAAGTATTTTAATCTAGGTTTTAACCAAGTTGTTTTCTTTACGTGTTCTCATGTTTTTCTGGGTTTGGTGTAAATTTTGCTTTGTATTTCTAGATGGATACTAATCTATTTTGTTCATCTATTTATAAATCCGAAGAAGGTTATGGTTGGTTGGGAGATCAACATTCTATCGCTGTGTAAGTTTTAGATTATGTAATTTGGTTTTAGATTATGTAATTTGTTAAATTGCTTGTGAAGTGATGTCTTAATGCTTTACGAAATTTAAGTATTTTGATTGTTTTCATTTGCGTAGAGCAGATTTTAATATTTTTTGTGGGTCTAATCAACAATCACCATGTTACAAATCGACTTTGGCTGTGCAAGAAGCTTTTCTAGAAGTTTTTGAAAAGCGACACAGCAACGTTACTCACTAAATCCGACGAATGCGTTGATTTTGATCTATATTTTTTATATCTTTGAATGATATGTTTTCCTACCTTCATTTAATTATTAATTGATTATTCTATATTTTAACTACTTTATGTTCTTCATATTCTAATTATTTAATTTTGTATTATTGGTTTTTTCATCATTAATGATATTATTTCGTTGACTCTAACCTATTTGTTTTGTGTTTTATAGGTCTCATAAATTATTTAAGGTTTTTAGTTTATTTTATTCTGTGAAGTGTTGATCTTCCTTTTCTGCTGTTTGTCTATATTATCTATTAATTCACAATCTTGTTTTGTTTCTATGTTTTATAATCAATAACGAGTCTAATGTTTAGCAGGATCTCGTTTGTGCGTGCGAATGATGTCAATTTGGATGGTGATCGCTATGGTAATATCATCTATGATGTGATATGATTGTTTGTTTATTTTTTTCTTCTATTTAACTCTATAAGAAGCTAAAGTTCTCTGTTGTTCTCTAAGTAAAAGGGGCAGGAAGTATGTTTTCAAAACTTCGTAAGTCATGAAGGCAATACCAACACCAGGAACCACTTTGTAATATTCAAAAATATATTCATGGAACATAAAGTTAAAGTTACAAAAGTTATAGATTTTTTGTATAGATCTTTTATACTAAATCTATTATCATAGATTTTTTTCTATTACTTTATGTTCTTCAGAAGTTCTTCAATGATATTAAGATCTATTTATACCATTGCTAAATTTATAATTATACAATTGATATCGCATAATCAAAAACAAAAATGGAATTTTTTTATTTATAAACAAAAAAAACAAAAACTAAAAGACATTAGGAAATTTACCTCATAAGAAGTTGTCATCTATGCTATAAATAAGACACTTAAACGTACAACTTTGTGTTAACTTGCTCTTCTTTTAACTTATTGAAAACTAGCTCATCGGATAATATCTATAAATTGATGAACTAATTATTTATTTTCGTTTTTTTAAACTTCCATTTTTTAATTGTTTATTTTTTTGCAAGATATATAGTATATATGTTTATATCTGATACCTAAAAACAAAACAATGTATTTTCGATTGTATATTCAAAACAATCAGTGAAGACATGGTTGACAAAAAAGCAGAACTTTCAACTATCTAATGCTACATCTAAAAGAATATAAGTAACAACATGAACGCTCAAAAGATATATCACAACCATATATAAACATGAACACACACGTAATAAAATTTCGATACGATACATATTAGTATTTATGGTAAATAATATTTTTAATTCTCTACGATTGCTTCACTTTCGTAACATTACACTTTTGCATTCATACATGTCAATGTCTACCTAATTTAAAATTAGCACGGAAAATATATATTAAACTCATTGATAAAACAAACTCACGCGTAGTGTGGGTATAAAACCTAGTCTATACTATATAAAAGTTGAAGTTATAAGCTTTTGAGGGCATCCACATAGGCGATAAATCAACCTATAGTAACATGCCACGTCAATATTTCGTGTTATATTAATTTTCTATTTATTGTTAATAGGAAACTAAAAGATATTTTCCCTTTTTATAAACTTATAGCTTTTAAGTATTATTATAGATTAAAATTTTAAGATAGTAGTAGTCTTAATTTCCTTATTTTATAAATTCATAACTTTAAGTAATTTCCATTTTGTGGAATGTTTTAGTTTCAACTTTTTTTGAATTTTTATATACTATAGATTAGCAAATTTTCTATTATTTTATAGCTTTAGGTATTGTTATAGATTAAGAAGTTTTCTAATTTTAAAGGTAGTAGTAGTCTTATAATTACTACTAAGCTATATGATGTGATTCATTCGAGTTATAATTCTCTATTTCATGTGTATTTTAAGGAATACAATATTGAGAAAGCTCTGAATTTGTACTCCGAGATGACATCAATTAGCGTAAAGATTCAATTTGGTCGGGTAATTTTTAAGCGTATTAAAATTTCTTCTTATTAAGCTGCTTAGTTGCAATACTATTGCACTTCTTGGGAATCTATAATCTTGAGGCATGTATAGGGTCTGATACAATTTTGTTACGAAAGGTTGATACCAAGCAGAAAATTAAAAAAGGTATGTAACTCTTCTTTACCAAAATTGTTTGTAACTTGAGTAGTAATCTATTATGGAAACATTCCTCTAAACCTTTTACTTTTGCTCTGTTTTTTATAAAAGACTAAAACCGTTTCCAGAGAACAAGAAATTGAAAAAGTAGGAGTGTAATAAAGAGCTAGAAGGGGAATTGATGTTGCAGACAATAAACTTTCAGAGAATGACTACGTCCGAGCGAAAAAATCGTTACCAAGGCTATGAATATGTATGATGTAGAAAGAATTCTAAAAGACAATGTTGATCAGAGTGTCATGAAGCACTGTGAAGTAAGAATTTGTGAAAGATTGGCTTTGAATTTGTTTGGTGTAGAAAGAATTCTGAAATTCAAAAAACTTACGTTCACCATGCTTCACACCATGATTAACACAGTGTATTCATCATGATGGTTTGAAACAATTATTGATGATGATTGATGTTTATATGTCTGCATCAAGGAACGGAAAAGGAGAAGCTGATTGGTATGGAGTCCTCAGTGTTGATCCTTTAGCTGATGATGAAACAACGAATAAACAATACAAAAAGTTAGCTCTTATTCGGACAAGAACAAGTGTAAAGGAACAGAAGATGCGTTTAAATTGGTTTTAAAATATAATAAAAAAAACACATAAGAGTTGGTTTTAGAATCTTGATGTTTGTTGTCTAATAAGGCTTGCTTACGGCCAAGAGATTTTGCTTATGATCACAAGATGAAATCGAAGACTGGGATGCAGAAACCACCAAAGGCAGATAAACTGGCTTTTGCTAATGGAAATCAAAATTTGAAAGGCGGTGTTGATCTGAGTACTACGACTAAAAGTAATAAGCCTAAGCCTGCACCATCTCCGTTTTTCAAGGCCGTCTCCATCTCTTATATATGCTTCTTCTCTGTCGTCCGCTTCCATTTTGTATCGAAACATTGGATAGGACTTTGCATGATATTCTCAAATGTGATACACCTTTTGGTGGCAAGGTTATTATTTTTGGTGGAAATTTTAGGCAAATTCTATGTGTTTGTACTTAATAAAATCATGACATATTTACGGTGCTTTAATCGACTTATGCTTCGGTAGTCAATATAGCATATCGATTTATGGTAGATTGACTTTTGCTTGGTCTGTTTTTGCATGTTTATAACAAGTTGATTTTTGCTTCATCAATGAGTCTCTTTTGATGCTTTACCAGTCATTCTTTTTCTATATGGTATTGTATCTTGTAATATATCAACACAAGCTTATTGCATTAATTATGTATCAAATAAAGTCTTCGTTTCATCGATGATATATTTGCTTTGTTTGCTAGATTTTGCGCGAAAGGTTTGTCTAGGCAGGTGATGCTATTTACATGATCTTCAAATTTCTTTATTAGTTAGCCACAATACTTTTAATTAACTCCATGCTTCAAGTAGTTCCAATGTTTTTGCGCAGTGTGCAAAACCGAAGAGAGATACAACTTTGAGGGTTATTGAACTGGATAATAACATGATTGACTATGATTGACAAAAAAAAACATGATTGACTATTATGTAAGTTCTTCTTATTTATGTGTTGTACTTTGGTATCGCTGAATTAATCACCCAAGTTTATGAATGGAGTATGTTGTTTTCTGCCCTTTTTAGATAAACTGTAAATATAGAAAATAAATGATTGAAAATTTCGTTAAAATTAAATAGTGTTAACCAAATTCGATTATTATCAAACAATATATTAAAAGAATCTGTGCAAACTCTATCATTATGCAAGTAGATCTGTACGCCGTGATTCTAGGCATTAATTGTATAATAATCATCATGAACATGGAACATAAAGTGCCATTTGTCGTGTATCATAGATAGTCGAATTGAATTTTCCGTGGTAGAATCACATTTGTAAAATTTATAATAAATACTAAATCTAAAGTTAAATCTAAATTCAATCACTACACACTGATAGAGAAAGTGAAGGTAGTGCAACAACATGAACGCTCAAAAGATATGCTATAACCATATCTAAACATGAACATATATACAATTTTCTACAACGTAAAAAATTACCGATACGATACATATCAGTGTTTATAGTAAACAAATTATTTAATTCTCTACGACTGCTTCACTTTTTTACCATTCCATGCATTCGTATATGTAAACGTCTAGCTAATTTAATTCTAAATATATATTAAACTCATCGGTAATACAAACCCACGCGTAGCGTGGGTATAAAATCTAGTCTATACTATATAAAAGTTGAAGCTATAAGCTCCTAAAGGTGTTCACATAGGCGATAAATCAACCTATAGTAACGTGCCACGTCAACATTTAGAATTATGTTAATTTACTTTTTTGTTGATAATGTGAAACTTACCATTATTAAAAAAATTAAAATATTATGTTCTAACTGTTAGTTGAAAACTTCCAAATTATATCCTTATGCAAATAGGAAAAAATTAGTAATAGTTAATCAAATAAAATATTCTAAATCAAATTTATAATTATATACAATTGGTATCTCTTAATCAAAAACAAAAAAGGAAAAATTTCTATTTCTAAACAAAATAAAAGCAAAAACTGAAAGAGATTAGGAAATTTACCTCATTCAGAAGTTGTCATTTATACTATAAATAAGAGCTTAAACGTAGAACTTTGGAACACATCAAAGTTTAACTTGCTCTTCTTTTAGCTTATTGAAAACTAGCTCCTAAGAAAATTAAACTTACTCTTCTTTTTATTTGAGTACTTTTTTATGGATATATATCAATAGAAAATTGTGGTTAATAAACCCTAACCTCACGTTGTGATCTCTTTGAAGCTTATATATACATTCCTATTGCTTTCGTAAATCCCAAACAAAAAGTTTACTTTTGCGATTCTATTTGTTTAAATTTGATAATTGTTTTGTAGTTTTTTATATGTTGGTTCTCTGATCAGCCAGGTATGTAATATGTTAATTTTGTGGTTTATGTACTTTTTCTATTTTCTTATATAGCATGTTCTTTCTTTGGATTTTCGTTCATATATTAATAGTAATTACCTTTGATCGTTTCATCGATGTTATATTATCGAATAATGGATTGGTTTCCTTTTTAATATTTTGTAGGTTTCGTAGATTCACACAACGATTGACAAAAGTGTTATTTACTATAAAGTTCTCTTATAGTTTTGTTGATATTATGTGAATCAAAATTTTATGATTATAATAGTCATGTTAAACCCACTGATAATAATTAGTATTAGGCACACAAAAAAACCTAACCACTAACCATATAACATCTATAGATATAATACTTTAAGGTTTCGACTTGTAGAAAATCTCTTCGCTTGCAAAACCATGTCGATGATCATTAGAAGTTAGTTTAGTTACAGCTTTTTGTATATCATATGTTTTTCTTTCATCATCTTCTTTTCTTTCGCAACACTCATTATGTTGATATATCTTAGTTGTTATATTACTTGTGACTTCGCTCAACTATTGTTTTCCAATCTATATTTGCAGAGAAGATGGGAGAAAGTAAAAGTAAATAGACTTTTTATTGTTTGAACGTTTTAGTTGAGTGATATAATTTTCCACATGAAATAAAATCTTGTGCTGTTTTTAAGATGAATTTTTTTTTTAATAATAAAGAGTTTTGATGTGATCAAAGAGTTTGAATCTCCACGTGATTTGCTTCTCTTTGTTTTCTTGCAGTTTGATTTTCTTCATATTTGCATATGCACTTTATGATTCTGAAACTTTTTTCTAATTACGAGAAAAATATTAGATTTTTATATAACTTCTTTTATTCCTATTTTTCTGCATGTCGACTCTCTCTTTACTATTGACGAAAGAGCTATGAGATCACAAGAAGTGATCAGTGATGATAAAGATGACTCCAAATTGACATCACTTATGAGAATTTGGCGTCTTCCTTCTTAATGAGTATTTGGACTCATGTGAATTATTCATACCAAATATCATTTTAACGGATTATTAATAGGCTCTAGGTGACAGATCTCACACACTTGCATACATTATCAGTTATCGTATTCTCAATAATTTTGATCTAATGAAACCTTAAATAATCGTCATACATGGTGATTAGTTTGATTGGTAAGACAATGACCAATAATGCAGAAAAATAACTAGTAAAGAGTAGAGTTCCAATACAAACTTGAATGGAAGATTGTTTTTCGGATCAAGGTTCTGTTCGCTGTCAAGTGGATGGTTCGTAGAAAGAGTCAGATATATGTTAAGGGTTGAGGTGGTGTTTGTGGCAGAGAGAACTCCCAGTTTTGGTAGGAGTAAGAGGAGTTAGTCAGAGCCGTGCGGTAATGCAAAAGTTTTAAACAATGGCTTAGGGCATCAAATTATTTTTGTCAAGTTTTGGGGCATCAATCTGAAAAAAAAAATCTAATAACATAAATTGATTTTAAAGTAGTATAATATATTTACATGGACCTAAAATTTGAACTTATGCAGTAATATGGGAGGTCCACAATGGAAAAGTATATTAGCCCATAATTAATAGTTAAGTAATTAGATTAAAAATATTATTTAAAAAAGTTAAAGAAACAAAATTGCTAATCTTAAAAAATGTAGAGAAACAAAAAAAGTTTACCGTCGATAATGAAAAAAAAAAAATTATTCATCGAAAAAAAGCTTTCAAGGAAAATTTATTTTGAAAGGTTGATCAATACAAAATAACCGGAGAATTTTATGTTTTAGAACTACTATTCAATTGGTTTATTTCGTCTAAATAATAGTAATGCTTACTATTGTCAAACATTTTTTGTATGAATAAGGGCATTTTATTTTTAATCGCTTTTGTATGCTATTTGTGTTGGCACGGCTCTAGAGTTAGACATCAAAGATCGCCGCTGTATTCGGAGATGGAAGTCCTTATATGTCCAGTGTCTTGCATGTTTTTGTTTGGATTAGAAAAATCGAGCAAACCCAGCAAACCCTTGGTAAAACAAATGAAAGAGTAGTTCAATGTTCTATAAACCATGTTTTTTACCTAAAATATTTTGTAGGTAATGATTATAAGAAAATTATAGATACACTAAAGGAAAAAACTAGATTTTGGTGCCACAATCACACGAAGTTTTTCCATATTTTTTGATAAAATAATAGGCCATTATAATATTTATTGGTGGAATTAACTTGAATAGAATAGATTGGGTGGATTAGTGTTTATAATTATAAGTTTAGGGGATTTAGTGATCAAGTAAATAGTTTGGGGAAAAATAGTTTGTGATGCAAATCTTGAGGGGTTTACTCAAGCCAACCCAAACATCATTATTTAGTGAAAGTTTATCAATGTATTTTTACTATTTTGCTATTGTACTTTTGCATTTGTCTATGTCAATAGCAAAATGTACTAAACCAATTGATAAAGCAAATTAGCGCATAGCGTTTTACTTTTCTTCTTTTGAGGTGAAAAAGAAACATATGAAACTAAGTAATTATTTTATCAAAATTCTAAAAAATCAAAAGATTTCAAAATCTAGAAATCAAAATTAAATTAGGACCTTTTTCATTTTTACTTGAAGATATTATCTTCTAAGACCGTCTAGATAGAATTTAAATCAATCAATCATAATTGACCATCTCATAAATATATGTATTAGTCAAATTAGAAATTTACAGTTTTTTTACAAAGAATACTAAATAGAATTAAAAACTGAAAAATTTCTAAATATTATAGACAAGAATACAAAGAAGAAAAAGTAAAAAATCAAAATAGATATATAATATGTGTACAAAAAAATGGAAATAACGAAAAACGATTGTTGGAAAGAATACATAAAATAGAAAACACAATATTATAGATAATTAACATAATAATAGAATATTAATATTTTATTGGATTGTAGCTTATATTAAAGAAAGTTATCGCAAGTAAATTTGCATGCATAGATGTCAAACGATACCTACGTATATAAATGCTTTTTATTTGTTTACGTCCACAAGAAGTTTGAATGTAAGCTTAAATAATTTTTTATGCTAAATTTCATACTGGGTTTAAGATCATATCGTTGACCAATTTTGTTCGTTTGGTTAACTGTCCTTGTCAAGTTTAAAGAGTGTTAATTTCTTCACTTTACATGATGTTCGAATTTGTTTAATCCCTTACACTTTAATATTAGTATTTACTATTTATGGTAATTCCGTCTAGATCTTATCTACCGATCACAATACATATTAAATAAATTATTTAACTCTATACGATTACTTCATTTTATTAACATTACACTTTTGCATTTATATATGTCAACGTCTAGATAATTTTAAGTTAGCAAATCCAAATATATATTAAACTCATTGATAAAACAAACCCACGCGTAGCGTGGGTATAAAATATAGTCTATACTATATAAAAGTTGAAGCTATAAGCTCTTAAAGGCGTCCACATAGGCGATAAATCAACCTATAGTAGTGTGCCACGTCAACGTTGTGAATTATGTTAATTTTGTTTTTGGTTGATATTGGAAACTTTTCCTTTTTTTTAAATTAAAAATATTATATTTAAATTGTTAATTGAAAACTTCCAAATTATATCCTTATGGAAATAGGAAAATTTAAGTAGTAATAAATCAAATTTATAATTATACAATTGGTATCTTCTAATAAAAAAAATGGAAACTTTTTATTCATTAACAAAAAAAAAACAAAAACTAAAAGAGATTAGGAAATTTACTACATTCACAAGTTGTCATCATCATACTATTAATTGAGAAGTAAAAAATCATACGTGGCATCTTTAGAGTCTCTCGGCCTACTATTTAAATCTATTTATTAATATACTCTCAGAGAATTCAATTGGTTTAATTTTGTATCGTGATCATGATCGTGATGGGTTTGGGTTTGCGGTTAGCTCGGCCCATGTATAGGTCGGTTAGAGCAATCCCTAATTCCTATCTATAAAACCATAAATACTGCATCATGCATGTAACTTTTGTCGTCCTAATAAGGTTTGTTTTCCGTAGCCCTTGGTTTGTTTTCCGTAGCCCTTTCTTCTTTTCACTCTTTTACGTCTTCTTCATTGCTCTAACCTAACAAAACTCTCTTTTGTTTTGTAGGTTCTAATTGTGTTCTACTCCTCTTTAGGTTAGTACTATAATAACTCTTTGATTTGTTTTGTGGTTGTGTAATTGTTCATGTTATCCTCTTTATTTATATTGTTTTCAATGGTGATGGTGGTGCAACATGTAGGGTCGTGATGGCAAAGTAAGTTCAATCTGCTTTGTTTGATTTTTTATTCTATTTAGTTTCGATCTATAATTATGGTTCGTTCTCATGTATTATTGGGTTTTTATAGGTTCGTGACAAGAAGATATGTCTTTGGTTCGTGAATTCGAGATAATTGATCATGATGATGATGATGTATGTTTTTGCATCTTTGAGGTTTAATTTGCCTATGCTTCATCTGTTAATATTCTACCCTAATTGATTTGAGTTTTATAGGTTCGTGATTTATAGTCGAGGTTAGTTTCAACACATCATGGTTTCGTTTGTTTTGTTTTTCAAATTTCATGTTGTATGCTTCGTCTGCTCTAACTATATAGTTGTATTTGTTCTGTTTTTTGGTAGGTTATTGCCGTATATTTGTTTTGTTCATATCATATAGATTATTTTTCTTTGAGTCTATGATTTAGCTTTAGATAGTCTTTCTGTTTAGTTCTGTTATTAATATGGGTTTTTTTCGTGTGTTTTATAGGTTTTGAAAATTGGTTCTCTCATCTTTTCTCACATGATCAAAGATCTAGATTACATCCCTTGGTGACTATAAAGCGCTTAGATAACAAGGCTCTGGAACAACATATAAAGTTTGTGTTTCTTTTGTTCTCGAATTCCATTCATCTGGGGTTTGTGTGTTCTTTGTTTCTTGATAGGTGTAATGTTGGAAGCCTGTTGCCTCTGAGGTGAGGAAGGAACTATTTAAGTTATTGTTTTTTTTGTAATATTTGATATTTCAACTTTAACAAAAAACGAAGTAACAAGCCTAAACCTGCTCTTGTATGGTTTGATTCATGTTCTTTTATTTTCGAATATTGATATGATTTCTTTTTGATTTTTATAGGTTTAATGAATTCATACAACCATTAATAAACTAATGCTTTGTACCATGTTCATTTATAATGCTCACCACCATGTTTTCTTTGTTCGGTTTATTTACCGTGTTTGATCATCTTCTAGGATTTCACATTATGTTCTTCACCTTTTCCTTTTTCTTATTTCCATTAATCATGTGTATTCTTCTCGATAGGTATATCCAGAAAAAGTTGCAATAGTTGATCGTAGTTATCAACATATACATTATGGTATATTTATCTTTCTAATTTAGTTTCATATAACTATCGACTTCATCGTTTGTGGACTGATTTCTATTTTATTTATCAGATTTGGTGGATGAACTTCTTTCTTTCCCAAAGAGGGATTGTATTAATTTGTCTACTCTTTCAGTCTTTTGTAATTAATCCTCTTTTTTCGATAACATTGAAGGAGAAAAAAAAGCAACTCATGTTACTTCTTGGATCAAAATCGTCTATTATAAGTGGTGCGTTTTACTATCAAATGTTTGTGTAGAAACTTATCGTGATATAATATATAAAAATTACAAAAACTAACAACATCTATGATTTATGTGATATAGGTGGCTACTGTGTTTGCTTCAAAAACGGTAAGTAAATTAGGTTTTCACAAAATAAAATAAAATTCCCAAAAAAATAGAAAAATGTTAAAAAAAAACATAATACTATGCATGTTTAACCCGTTAACCTAATCTAATAGTAATATGTATCAAACACAATTTGCCAAAAAACATCATACTATCCAAAAGAGCATATACGTAAAACATTGGTATACTTTTACGAACTCATGTTCTATAATTACATTTGATTGCTCGAAAAAACATATCCATTAATTTATCCAATAAACTCAAATACATATTTATTGTGCACATTGGATTCTTCTCAAAAAGATGATTACTAAAAATAGATGTATTTTGTTATGGTTATTAAAAAATACTTAAACCTTGAGAGTTTGACAATGAACATGATATTTATTTGAATACAATTTAACACTCAATGTCAAAGAGAACGAGAAATACAAAAGTGAAGGGTTCTAAAAGAACAAAAGAGTGAAAACAAAAAATTATGGGTGTAGAGTTACTGGATTATTAAATTATGATATATTTGATATGATTGTGTTGCCAGATAATCACATAATTATTTTTGAGAAGAGTACATATCCTAAAGTTAAAGATTTATTTTCTAAAAGAATATGAGCTTAAACACTACACTTTGATTAAATAGAGAAGGTAATGCAACAACATGAACATTCACTAGCTGAATTCAAAGATATGCCATAAGCATACATAAACATTATATATATATATATATATTCTCTAACACGTAAAAAATTACCGATGCCGATACATGTTAGTATTTATGGTAAATAAATTATTAAATTCACTACGATTGATTTACTTTCTTACAGTTACATTTTTGCATTCGTCTATATCAAGAGATAACTAATTTAAAATTAGCTTATCCAAATATCTATTAAACTCATCAATAAAAAAAATCCACGCGTAGCGTGGGTATAAAATCTATTCTATACAATATAAAAGTTGAAGCTATAAGCTCCTGAGGGCGTCCACATAGGCGATAAATCAATATATAGTAACGTGCCATGTCAAAGTTTAAAATTATGTTAATTTTGTTTTTGTTGATAATAGGAAACTTACCATTATCGAAATATTAAAAAAATATTATACTTAAATTGTTAATTGAATATTTACAAATTGACATATCAAAAAGCATATATATCCTTATGCACATAGGAAAAGTTAAGTTGTAATAATTAAAAAAAAAAAAAATTTAATATGATTTCGAAATCGTAAGAAAGTTAAATTACCATCAAAACAAACCCTAATTATTATAAAATACAAAACCAACGAGCCCAACAATATAACAAAACAAGAAAACAACAAAAGGCCCAAATATAAGCAGCCCAATTAATTAAAATATCCCAATAGCCCAAATACGAAATTTTAAAAGTTGAAGCTATAAGCACTTAAAGGCGTTCACGTAAGCATTAAATCCGATAGTCTCGTGCCATGTCAATATTTATGAATTAAGTTAATTTTATTTTTGTTGATAATGGAAAAATTTACATTTTTTAATGACAAAAATCATCTAGTTTCTTACGCAAATAGAAAATTTTAAGATTAATGTTTTATTAGTGTTCCTAAAGTTCAAGGTATAAGCTCCTAAAGCTCTCTATGTAAGATTTAAATCGATCAATTAAAAATTTGCACATCACAATATACGTAATTAAATTTTTCTAAATAACAATAAGTCAAATTTTCTTAATATACAATGAGAAAATATCTATAAAGTTGATGAGCTATTTATTTATTTTCGTTTTTTTAACTTCCATTTTTTAGTTGTTTGTTTATTCTATTTTCTTCTTTTCCACTTATGAAAAAACAAATACAATGTTTCGCTATAAAAACATTATTTATAACATTGAAAAATAAAAATAAGAAAAACAAATTAAATAATGTTAATACTAATTAAAATATTCTAGAAAATATAAAGGATAATTACTTAAGCTAATAAAAAGATACTCATATTAACTATCAAGTAATTGTTATGTCAAGTATATGTATTGATTTGACTATTCATATCATAAATAAAATTGACGAAATACTATTTTAAAAATGGTTAGCGAATATATGTGTATGAAAAAAGAGTCAAAGTATGTTCTGATATCCATATTTATAAATCTTATAGGGATCAATGGATTCTCTTAAAAAAGATTATTACTAAAATTATATGTACTTTGGTATGGTTATTAAAATAATATCGAAACTTTGAAAGTTCGGCATTGAACATGATAATTATTTGAATATAATTTAAGAATCACCGTCAAAGAGATATGAGAAATACATAAGTGAAAGGAGCTAAAAAAACCAAAAGAGTGGAAACAAATCAACTGAAGGATGTGCAAAAAAGCATCTATGTGCTTTATGAGATTTTATAGTCATTAGATTGCAATATTTTTGATGTGGTTTCGTTGCCAAATAATCATATAATTTTCTTTTAGAAAAATATATATCCAAAAATATATTAGCAAACCTAAATATACATTAAAACCATCGATAAAACAAACCCACGCGTAGCGTGGGTATAAAATCTAGTCTATACTATATAAAAGTTGAAGCTATAAGCTCCTGAAGGCGTCCACATAGGTGATAAATCAACCTATAGTGTCGTGCCACGTCAACGTTGTGAATTTAATTAATTATGTTTTTGGTTGATAATCGAAAACTTTCTATTTTTTAAAAACTAAAAATATTATATTTAAATTGTTAATTGAAAACTTTCATTTTAAATGACAAAAAAAATCTAACATCTATAACAAGTTGGTTATGGAAAAGATAGAGTAAAAGGAAATTTACCATTACTATTAGAATTAGGAAATAGTAGTTTTCTATTTATTGTTAATAGGAAACTAAGAGATAAATTTTATTTTTTTCATAAACCTATAGCTTGTAGCTATTATTATAGATTATGAAGTTTTTAGAACTTTAAGATAGTAGAAGTCTTAATTTCCTTATTTCATAAACTCATAACTTTAAGTAATTTCCGTTTTTGTGGAATTTTTAGTTTCAACTTTTAGTTAATTTTTATATACTATAGATTATGAAATTTTATAAATTTTAAGGTAGCAGTCGTCTTAATAATTAAAAACCATCTTTAATTATAGATTTTTGAATTTAAGTTTCTTTGCAAAAATTGTTAAAATGTCAAAAGATAACAGTAAGTAGATGAACAAAGGTATCAAATAATAAATGTGGAATTTTGTTGTCGTAAGAGAAACTAAAATAAATGATAATGTATTAGTAACATGCATAATATGGGAGTATTAGATATTGAAATTCATTGTTTATATCGGATTTATTGAATTCTAAATTAAAACTCCGTTTAATAAGAACTTACAATTATGATAATCATGAGTAAAAATTAGAAATTGGTTCAAATCATCCGTAGATCCAAAAATAATTCCTCTAAATGATGATAGATTACAAAACGATATTTGAAATCTTATATAATTTAAAATTGGACCTATTTGCTAATAAACATCAATCGTATTCTTTCAATTTTTTACATTTTAACTCTTACATAGATTTTTTATTTTCTATTCTTAAATTTTTTTTGTTTCTAAGTTTCTATCTATCTAACATTTTTGATTTAATAGTTTCCATTAAAAATGGAAATTATACCTTTTTAACCAGTATATAAATATTCTCATTTTTTCATTTTTTAACATTTTGAATCTTAGATAGATTTTTTTATTTTATATTTTCTAAATTTTTGTTTGTCTAAGATTTAATAGTTTCCATTTTGAAAAATAGAAATTATACATTTTAAATTAATACATAAATAATATTTTTTATTATTGACACATGTAAATATCTAATTATTTAGTTGACACGTGTCACGATCTAATGAGTTACGATTAGTGCGCATCCAACTTTATATAATAAGATCTCACTAAATTTGTTAATATTCCGATACATAAAGTTTTTATTTTGTTGTCTAATGGAACACTTTTAGTGTTGGAATACATAAAATATTCGACCGTTAGCAATATTATCATTAGCAATATTATTATATTTGTTTGTATCCCATTTTATTGAATGAAATAGTCAATCATTCATGGAAAAGTAGGAAATTATATTTTTAACTAATAATCACGTGATAAATTGATATTTTAAGTGATCTCTTAGTCAAATATGAAGCAAAAACTAATGTTAAAATTGCATACAATGATCATATTTATGTTTTAGATTACAAAAATATACAATTTATCGACATATTTGTTTTTTGTATGAAGATTAATTGAGGTAAGCTTACGAGAAAACTCTACCATGGTGCAAGTAGATCCATTCACCGTGATTTCACGCAATACATATAGAAAATGTCCATCATGAACATGGAATATGACCTACCATTTATCGTGGATGCTATAGCCGAATTGACTTTTCCGTGTTAAGATCGCCTTTATAACCATTTTTATAATTTATAATAAATACTAATATAAAGTTATAAAAATAATATTGATTATTGTTTATAGTGTTAGGAGACAAACATTTTAGAAACTAAAAAGAAAAATAATTTTGCAAGTTATACATGGGCTTAGCTATTATTGATTATTGTTTATAGTGTTTGTTTGAACATCAAAACATAACATATAAAGATACAAATGATCTCAATTGATTTTTTTTTTTAAGATAATAAAAAGTCCGCCAACTATATTATTTAGAATTTCAAACAAGAATTACTCTAGGAATATTTATTGTATTTTGTCTAGATTTTAACGTAGGAGAGTTATACTATTTAAGAATTATACTATTAGCAGAGAGATAATGGACGATAATACATCCATTAGCAGAAGAGTTATACTATTTAAGAATTTTAATCAACAAGTAACATGACTCAATTTGTTGACAAAATCCTAGCGGTTAAGAGTAAAAAATATTCCGATTTCAAACCAGCATGCTATGTTATAGATCTATTAGATCTAACAATGAATAGCATGAAGCAATTGATGAGACTATTTGAAGGGCTAAATCTTATCCACTATATGACAACTATTTGTCACATTACTGATTTATTGTGAAGTGGAAAGTTTTCTTAATTTATTTAAATAAATCGGTGAAGACATGGTTGACAAAAAAAGCATAACTTTCGACTTTCTAATGCGATATCTAATAGAATATGAACTCCAACTTACACTTTGACTAAAAAAGAGAAGGTAGTGCAATAACATGAACGCTCAAAAGATATGTCATAACTATATCTAAACATGAACACACACGTAAAAAAATATCGATATGATATATATTAGTATTTATGGTAAATAATATATTTAATTTTATAAGATTGTTTCACTTTCGTACCATTACACTTTTAGATTCATATATGTCAATGTCTAGCTAATTTAAAATTATCAAGTCCAAGTATATTAAACTTATCGATAAAACAAACTCACGCGTAGCGTGAGTATAAAATCTAGTCTATACTATATAAAAGTTGAAGCTATAAGCTCCTAAAGGCGTCCACATAGGCGATAAATCAACCTATAGTGTTATGCCATGTCAATATATATGAATTAAGTTAATTATGTTTTTATTTGATAATAAGAAACTTTCCCTTTTTTTGAATTAAAAATATTATATTTAAATTGTTAATTGAAAACTTCCAAATTATATCCTTATGGAAATAGGAAAATTTAAGTAATAATAAATCAAATATATAATTATGCAACTGGTATCTCATAATCAAAAACAAAAATGGAATTTTTTTATTTATTAACAAACAAAACTAAAACTAAAAGAGATTAAGAAATTTACTTCATTCACAAGTTGTCATCTATGCTATAAATAAGAGCTCAAACGTAGAACTTTGGAACACATTAAAGTTTAACTCGCTCTTTTTTTAGCTTACTGAAAAACTAATTATTTATTTTCATATGATATCTATAAATTGATAAATTGATAAACTAATTATCTATTTTCAGAGTTTAAATTTTCTGTAAATTGGTAAACTAATTATTTATTTATTTTCGTTAGTTTAAACTAACTTTATTTTATTTGAGTTTTATAGGTTCGTGATTTATAGTCGAGGTTAGTTTCAACACGTCATGGTTTCGTTTGTTTTGTTTTTCAAATTTCATGTTGTATGCTTTATATTATTATATTCGATGAAATATTCTTCTCCGATTGAATTCCTAGATTTTTCTTCTACATAAGTCGGTTATAATTAAAAGCCTAGGTGCAACATCCATGTTTTCTTCAAGTTTTTTTCGTCTTTTTATCTGATGTATTTTCTTATTGCTCGGTTTACTATTGTTCAATGTGGTGCACTGCTGTGTATACATCGGTGATGCAGTCGTAACTTGATGTTATTGTCAGATTATATTGTTTTTAGGTTTTTTTTTTTTGCAGGTTTCATATAATTATCAACGTATGAGCTTTTTTATTATTTGGTTTCATTCGTAATGTATTTTTTAATTTTTTTCATACCGGTATATGATGGTGTTACGTTTTCTTCATTGTGTATTGATTTTTGTGTTGTTTTTCCCTTCTCTTTTGGTGACAGTTTTTTTTATTCTTAATCAAGGTATGTAATTTATTGTTAACTCATGATATGATATTTGGTTCTCGGTTTTCTTTATTATTTTATGTAGATTCTGATTATATATTAAATACTCTTCTAAGCTCCTCTTTAAATTTGATTGCAGGGACATATTAAATCGACATGAGCATAATTTTCTAATCCTCTAGGTTATTTTACTTGATCCTCTCTTTTTTTCAATCCTTTTTTTTTCTTTTTGATCACAAACTTTATCAATTCGGTGTATACACATTTCTTATTTTGAAGCTTAAAACTCTTAAGCGTTTATGGGTTCTGATTCAACATGTTATATTATCCAATTTAAAACCTTGGTGACGACCTAATGACGGTTCCTTCATCTCCTGCATTACCTGCTGAAATTGCATCACATGTGTTTAAAGGTGTTCACTTTTGCCATGGAAGAATAGTTTCCCGTATGTTTTCCCATCTATAGTTATTTATTTTTATAACACTTGTGTTGGATTAGCAAATTGCATTTTTTTATAAATTGTTGTGAGAATATGCATATGTAATTAACATATGAGATAATGAAGGGGAATAGAACTTAAAGAGAGTTTCGTTCAATTAGAAGAGGTAAAACTTCTCTATACTGATTTTTATGGTGTTGGCACTTTAAAATTTTATATTGTTTTTGCTATGCACTCTCAAATTAAAACTCTTGATAATTTGATTTTGCTACATTCTAATGTTCTTAAAAAAAATTGAGTTACCATTAGTTTAGTAAACATTTGTGGTTTTTCTGTAATTTTACTAATACGACCAAGATTATTTTGTGTGTTACTGAATCTAGATCCATTAGATTTTGGTCCGTAAGTATGTGTCGGTTTTGTAAAACCCTAGGTCATTTTGATGTTCTCTTATAAATATTATATTTAAATTGTTAATTGAAAGCTTCTATTTTAAATGACCAAAAACATATATATCATTATACATATAGGAAATTTTAAGAATATTTATGAATTTAAGTTAATTTTGTTTTGGTTGATAATAGGGAACTAATCATTATACAAATAGGAAACATCTATATCCTTATACAAATTGGAAATTTTAAGAATATTTATGAATTAAGTTAATTTTGGTTTTGGTTGATAATAGGAAATTAATCTTTTCAACCTATAGTGTTATGCCACGTCAATATGTATGAATTTAGTTAATTTTGTTTGTGTTGATAATAAGAAAATTTCCTTTTTTAAATTAAAAATATTATATTTAAGTTGTTAATTAAAAACTTCCATTTTAAATGACCAAAACATCTATATCCTTATACAAATAGCAAAATTTTAAGAATATTTATGAATTAAGTTAATTTTGTTTTGGTTGATAATAGGAAATTAATCATTATACAAATACGAAAAATCTATATCCTTATACAAATAGGATTTAAGAATATTTACAAATTATGTTAATTTTGTTTTAGTTGATAATAGGAAACTAATCATTTTTAAATTTAAGTAAAATTTTTTTTCTATAGATTATTTCTACCCAAAAAATGTAGTAGAACACATAAACATATAAAAGCCCAAATATTAATCTGTTAATATTTTCCCAAACTTTTCTTTTTAAGAATAATCTATGTATTTTAGAAAAAATAAAGTAAAATGATAATAAATATTTTTTCAAAGAAAATTATACACTTTTATAGTAGGAAGAAATCAAACAGAAAGGTAAACATGGCAAAAAACAATGAAGAGCAATATAAGCCGCTTCACAAGAATTTTCTTTTTTGTTACATAAATATTTTTTGTTAAATATAAGAGTGAATGAAGAAAAGATGTAAATAAGGGGGGAAATATTTATTGTATATATGTGTGTTAAGTTATGTTCGTGATGCAAACATATTTTTCTTTTTGATAAGTCCACAAATTAAATAAGAAATTCGAGGAAGGGAAATTCCGTTTCCGTAAATTTTATTTCTTATTTTTATTTTAACAAATTTCCCAATTTTTTTAAAAAAATATGCATTTTGAAATATGTAAAGTGAAATAAAATATTGTAGTTATTATATTGTACTTCCTCCGTCTTTAAAAAAAAGATGTTTTAGGTTTTATTTTTGTTTCTAAAGGATTGATGTTTTGCCTTCAATTAATGCATTTTTCTTTACAAGATAAATAATACTAATGTCCACTTAACTATCATAGTTATTTGTATCTTTGAAGATATTGGTATCGACGAAATATGTGGAGCTTCTCATCGTCATGCAATGTTTGAAGATGCGTGAACACGGTAACATGTTTGGCATCAACTACGATGAAAAATACATATGCTACGAATGATTTGAATATCAGATAAACACTTTAATAGAAGCAAACAAAAAAAGCATTCTATAATGGTAGGAAGAATAGTCGATATACACCAATCGATAGGAAAGTTATATTATTTAAGAATACTAAACAACATGATATGTTATAAATCTATTAGATTTTAACACTAAATGACATGGTTGCAGTTGATCAAGTTATTCGATGGGTTACATCTTATCAACTAGGACAATTGTTTGTCACATTATTGATATATTGTGAAGTGGATAGTCATCTTAATTTATGGAAATAATTCGGTGAAGACATGGTTAACAAAAAAAAAAGAACTTTTAACTATCAAATACTACATCTAAAAGAATATGAGCTTCAACACTAGATTTTGATTGATAAAGAGAACGTAGTGCAATAACATGAGCTCCCAATAGATATGCCCATAACCATATATGAACATGAACATATATATATAATTCTCTACACGTAAAAATTTACCAATACAATACAAATTAGTATTTATGGTTCGTAAATTATTTAATTCTCTACGATTGCTTCACTTTCTTACCATTAAACTTAAAAATTTGTATATGTCAATGTCTAGCTAATTAAAAATTAGCAAGTCGAAATATATATTAAACTCTTCAATAAAACAAACCCACGCGTAGCGTGGGTATAAAATCTAGTCTATACTATATAAAAGTTGAAGCTATAAGCTCCTAAAGACGTCCACATAGGCGATAAATCAGCCTATAGTAACGTGCCATGTCAACGTCTATGAATAATGTTAATTTTGTTTTTGGTTGATTATGAGAAACTTTCTATTTTTTAAAAACTAAAAATATTATATTTAAATTGTTAATTGAAAACTTTCATTTTAAAGGACAAAAAACATCTAACATCTATAACAAGTTGGTTATAGAAAAGATAGACTAAAAGGAAATTTACCATTATAATTAGAATTAGGAACTAATAGTTTTCTACTTTCTATTAGGATTGGAAATAGCAATGTTGTGCTATATATATATATATCTTGAGTGAGTTGTGACCAAAGACATTAGTTTTAGTTTTGACTCAAACCGATCCCCCACATTTTTTTGGCTTATTCACTTAGGTCTCTTTGATTTTTGGCTTTTGTTAATGTAGTTTCGTTGTCTCTACTGTTTTTAACTTTTTATCAATCGTGTATGTTTTTAAATTTAGTCGAGTTGTGTATTTGTTTTAGATTGTATTCCTATTCCTCTTAAAACTAACTAATGTTGTTTGTGTTTATGTTGTTTTGCTGTTTGACGTAGGTGATTCTTCATCAATAAGGTGTGTTTTCGTGAATTGATCGAATTGTTTATTTGTTTTATATTGTATTCATCTTTTTCTAATCAATAACTTATGTTCTTCATGTTTTAATGTTTCACGTTGGTTGTTTTGCGTTAGCGGGGTGTGATTTCGTAATGTATATGCTCCTTGAATTCGTAACCCCCTAAATGAAGTATTCTCTTTGCTAATTTGATTTTTTCAATTGTATATTGCTCTTTGTTTATATATATGTTCTTCTTCTTGACTTTCGTTTGTATATTGCTTTTATTATCCATCGTTTTATTAGTCTCTGATCTAATTCATCTGTTTCTTTGTTTTGTAGTTTACTCGCGTGTTACTACTCCGATTAAATACGTGATGTATTTGTGTTAACTAATCGTATCAAAAAAAAAAAAAATTTGTTTCGTTGTTGTCTACATCGATGAAGTTTAATTTTGTTTAAACAACTTTTTTATTGTTGTGTGTATATATTTATAATGTTTTGTTCTGATTCTGATTTGATTTTTTTATTGACAAACGTGCTATGTTTAATCTTATAGGTTGCACTATGTTCTTTCAATTTTTACTTGGGTTACCTCATGTTACTCGTGTTTCTTTCTCACGGCTCTTATATCCATCGAGTATATATATCGTTGGTAGCAATCATAATCCCATAAAGTATGGTTTGATATATCCCTTTTGTTTTGTTTTGGTATGTATAAAATATACGAATTTTGTATTTATTTAAGATTGTTCTTTTTATATAGATTTCGAATCTGATTTGACGTCATTAAAGGCTTCGCATCCGACCTTGGTTGTCCATTGTCCGTTGTCTCTTTCATGTAAGAACTTTACTGAGGCCGTGCATGATGGATATTTGAAGATGAGAGTAAATAAAGAAGCGGAGATTCAAGATTTGCATCCATGAATTGTGTAACAGGAAAAGTATGTTGCGGCATTGGGGGTAAATCAAGTTAGACTGATTGGCCATTGGCCATTACCACCCCCATTGACATACATGATTTGACTCTTGGTCCACTCTTTTCTATAGACCTAAATTAGTTAGTTCGTAATTTTACCTTTTTGTTGAACTAATTAGTTGACTTGATTTTCTTTAAAGCCGAATAGATATAGATTCAAAGATTTTATGTTATATGTTTTCCATTATGATTTATTTGTTTAATAGGAATTTACATGTACAAAATCAAAAGTCAACTTTATAATTAGGAAGAGTAATATTTACATTGTTATATAATGATGAGCTCAAAGTCAATACATATGGAAAGAAAACCTAAACGTGTGAAAGAAGTCAAGATACATTGGCCAAGTCATAGTTTTCTATTTTATTGATTTCCATTAAGCTATGAATTAGGAATACTTCTTATTAATTACCTTTTCTTTTAGGTTATTGTTCTTTTTCTTATTTGATGTTTCCTTTATGTAAGCAATGATTGGTCCAAACTCTCTTTATAAATAAGAGACAATAACCTAATAAAGATGATCATAACGATCTTGTGTTTTTCTCCTTTAAACTTTGATTGAGACCTATCATATAAAGGCACATTAAAAAATTGGAATTTTTGATTTTTTAATATATGATAGAATGAGAAGGTTTGTGACAAAATTAACAGTTTCTATACAAAAAATATATAATAATAATAATTAACACATTATCCAAATTCGGGTCATAGCTGATATTAAATTACAATTATAATATCTCTTGCATGTGTTTATGGGTTGCGGGCATCCTCATATAAACTCATTCAAAAATTTGTAAAGATTTGTAAAATCCAATTTACAATTTCATCAAATCATTCTTATATAGACGAAACTAATTTAAAGGTATGAAGTTTTGTAAAATTTTCATTCTTAAAACTTTAATGCATGCGTAGGGCATAAGTTGTTTTATCCCGATATGTTAATGAATGATTAGTTACATAAAAAGTCATTCACCAAGAGAAGTGTGCACTTTGCAATGCGATTTTGGGTCTGACCTTCAAGAAAAAAGCTAACTATCACTTTTAAGAATGAAAGAAGAGGAATTTACCACGAGGAAGACACACAATTACAGATTTGTAGTTCTTCCGAGGGACTGTTTTCTGCCTTGAATAAAAGAAGAAAACCATATGGAAAAGCCTGCATCCCGTTGGACTTTTTGTTTTTTGGTTCAGTGCTATTTAGTTTCAATAGAAGATTCCTAAATATACCTTTATTCAGTCGGCAAGAAGCGGGAATAAATTACCAACTAGAAATTGTGTTTGACCTTGGGATTTACCAGTTCCTGCTTTTTGCATTTTTTTTGTGACACTACTTACTCCAACCAAGTTTTGACATTGTTCTTCACACACTTATCGTTTTCTCCTACGGTTCATTATTATATCATCATGTGGGTAAGGTCCGGCTTCTCAAAACTCTAAGCTCAACGCAATATGTAAGCTTAATATACAATAGGTCATTTCTCCATGTCATGTATTTTTTTTTAAAAATTTGTTCATTATTTTCAATAGTCACTTACATATATAAAAAACAATAAAATATTTTTTAAATGTCAGCGACCAATATTTAAACAATTTCTATCCAACCAACATACAAATGTTACCGATACAATACATATTAATATTTATAGTAAATAAATTATTTAACGCTCTACAATTGCTTCACGTTATTACCCATTATATTTTTGCATTTGTATATCTCAACGTCTAGCTGATTTAAAGTTAACAAATCCAAATATATATTAAACTCATTGATAAAACAAACCCACGCGTAGCGTGGGTATAAAATCTAGTCTATACTATATAAAAGTTGAAGCTATAAGCTCATGAGGGCGTCCACATAGGTGATAAATCAACCTATAGTGTTATGCCACGTCAATATGTATGAATTATGTTAATTTTGTTTTTGTGGATAATGAGAAACTTTCTATTTTTTTAATTAAAAATATTATATATAAATTGTTAATTGAAAACATCCATTTTAAGTGACAAAAAAATATCTAACGTCTATAACAAGTTGGTTATGGAAAAGATATGCTAAATATTTAGTGCTAAATTAATTTTTCATTTATTGCATAAGTCCAACCCTAATTTTTTAACCGTCCTTTTCTTTTCTTTATATATATAGATATGTACCCTTGATATCAAAAATTAAAACCACGTTTGTTGTTTTAGTTTATAGCTTTTTCTTTTGTTTTGTTCATTGTTTTTGATTTTGGTTTATATATGATGATGATGAAGATGATGGTAACATCAGTACGTGTATTGTGTATAAAGATGATGTTAACACTGCTAACCTATATTGACTTTTGTTCCTTCTTTGTTTTTTGGTCGCAGGTTTTTAATTCATTATAAAGGTATGTGCCTATTGTATAAATCTTTTGCTGCACATGTTTTCTATACTTTTGGGATGATTTTGTAGTAAAATCATATTAGTTTCTCATTTAATATTTGGTCATCTAATTGTTTTTGATTTCGTATTTGTTTAATATATTACTTTCCAACAGGTTTGTCATTATTACTTCTCAAGGTATGCAGGATTGATAATATTTTGCTTTTTTATATTGTTTTTGACCCATTAAGATATAGCTTTCTATTCATGCGTTCCAAATTAGCGACCTGAGAATTATGAGTTTGTATGTATATTCACACATACTTGATGGCATCTACATGCATGTTTTTCTTTAATTCTCTTAAATTACACGAGATGCTATTCTATCTCCTAAGCTTCAAGACTGATATTTTTCTCGATGCTATTCTTTCTCCTAAGCTTCAAGATTGATATTTTTCTCTTTAGTTATTTTCAGGGAGTTTGGGTAGCTAAATGGAAAGGCACGTGAGTTGGTTTATTCAGATCCAACATGCATTGAGGCTTTGAGGATATAAACTGAGATATATCAGATTGAGAACGCATGTGTCTTTTATCTTCTCTTCAATTTGCTTTGTCCGGGTTTTTTTTGGTAACATGGGTTCTTTTCTATTTCAGGTATTTTATACGAGTATATATGTTTTCACGCATAAATTAAATTTGCTAACAAAAGCTCGACATCCAAATATTTGTTCAGTTTGTCGAGGCTGTCGCTAAAACATTATTTGTTATTTTAGCAGCAATGAAAGCTTTAAAAGTCGTGGATACTATGTGGGAGTTCACAGAATTGTTAGCTTAAGGAAAGTTTAAATATTTTGATTGTTTCTATTTGTGTAGAGGAGATTTTAATATTTTTTGTGTGTCTAATCAATAGTCACCAGGTTGTTATACTTTGGTTGCACAAGAAGCTGTTGTAAGAGTTTTTGAAAAGCAAATCTCGCGACCGATGTATTCGTTGATTTTGATCTATATTTTTTATTTCTTTGAATGATATGTTTTTCTACTTCTGTTTACTCTTAAGAGGAAATATACTATATAGTGGCTTTCGAAAGTATTACAAAGCTTTAATTTGTTTTATATGGATATATTTATTCGGTAAACAAGGTATTGGCAAAGTTGGTATAGTCATTCAGTAATTAATAAGACTGCATTTGTATAATACAAATCATTCCTAATAACATCCCCGAGAATGGATGAAGCAAAACTATGGGCCCCATTATATGATTAGAGTCCAGTTAATTTCTTCAATCTAAAGAAAGAAAATATATATTGTATGTGGAATCTATTGGCACCAAAATTATATAGCAACCAAGTTTCGATTAGTTTTTTTGTCTCTAAGTTTATTGTTTGTACAAAAATTAGGGAATCAAAGATGTTCAAAAATAATGCCAATCGGTTTTCCCAATTATTGAATTAAAAAAAAAATTAAAATAATTTTTAAACTGACGTAAAATGTTTATAATATTTTTTAAAGTGAGAAATATGTTTTGTTGTTTTGGGTCTTTCTGGATTGTGTTCTTGATTCAAGGTAACATTCTTTTGTTAGAAAGATTATTGACAAAAAATTTCAAGATTTTCTTCAATGTACTCTTTTTTTGGATCAACAAAGCTTTCTCATTAAGGGGTAGGAGGTGATAACTGATAACTATGTTTTCAAAACTTCGTAAGTCATGAAGGCGATGCCAACACTATGAACCACTTTGTAATATTCAGGCAATATTTCTCTGTACAGTCCATTTACTTATGATCGAATCCAAAAATATATTATTTTACTGCCAACTTATAACGTTTAGACAAACAAATGTAATTTTACCAAAACTTATATTAAGAATGTGGACAAGAGATTTCAGGGTGAGAAGATCCACAATAATGATTTCTTTAATCATTTTATTTCAAATTCGAATTGGAAGAAGTTTGAGAATTGAAAGTTTCGAACGACATGTATGTACAGGGGGTGTCGATCGACACCTAGTGGTAGTGTCGATCGACAGCCTTCTTGTTGGTTGTGGTTGAGCCTTTGTGTTTGTGTGTTGTTTTTGTTGTATGTTTGCCTGAGCGGTCCATCGTGCCTGAGTGCGCAGTCGTAGATGGGATGACCGTCTCACTGGGTATTTATGATAATACTCACGCATCTCTTTTTTTCCATGTGATGCAGATAAAGGCAAATTGTGATCGTGGAATCACAGATACGAAGAGAGAGATGATCTAGGGTCTCGTGTTTCGTGTTTCGTGTTGTTTCCATTACTGTTTTAGAACCGCTGTTAGGTTGCTGGAATTCATTGAATTGGTTATCTGTGGAACTGATATGTTTAGTATTTTAATGGAATTTATTGTTGGTTATCCGCTGTAGTGTAATTGTGTTATAATTTGCTTGGCTGTTGAGGATATCATTTATGAGAATGCTAGTCCGATGCCAAGGTTTGTATGTTTTTAAAAAAACCGGGTCGGGTCGTTTCAGTTTGGTATCAGAGCGATACGGTTTTAGGACGGACTAGAACTGTTAGGATTGTAATGTGGTTAAGATGACAATTCTATGGGTTAGGGGGTTCTAGATCATCTTCCTTCGAGCCTTCAATGAGATTCCACGGTAAGTGTGTTTTGTGTTTGTTTGATGGTCTTTCTAATTCTTAGCTGGGTACTTTGTTAAGTGCAGTGAGATGGCTAGGATTGCTAGAGGGCGTGGGCGTGGAGGCCGTGGAGGCCGAGGCAGAGGTCGTGGACTTGTGGATGAGCCAGTCTTGAGTGAGGCGCAACTGGGGGTGCGGGTGCTTAATGACCCTCGCTAAGGGCTAAACCGCATCTCGGCAAAGCCCCGATGCGATGGCCGGATCAGTTTGATAGTGTTTGGCCAAAACCAAGTTAAGCACCTCGGTGACTAAGCTAGGTGTCTGCCTGGTTGGTTAGTCACCAGCGTTACATTCGGATGAAGAAACGTCACTTACCTTCGGATGAAAAAACATCCAAGGTGATTGGGTTTGTCCAAGCACGACAAATCCTGTAAGCACGAGGTGTCGCGACCGTGTGGGACAAGCCAGCGGAAGCACGTTAAAGCGGAAGCACGGCAAATCCTATAAGCACGAGGTGTCGCGACCGTGTGGGACGAGTCAGCGGAAGCACGACAAAGCGGAAGCACGACAAATCCTGTAAGCACGAGGTGCGCGACCGTGTGGGACGAGTCAGCGGAAGCACGACAAAGCGAAAGCATGACAAATCTTGTAAGCACGAGGTGTCGCGACCATGTGCAACGAGTCAGCGGAAGCACGACAAATCGGAAGCACGACAAATCCGCAAGCACGACAAAGCCCTGCTGACTCAGCTACCTGCCTGCCTGCTTGCTTAGGCTTATATATAGGAGGCAAGCAGCTCCCATTTCTCCATAGATACCACTTCGAACCTCTGTTAAAATCGGTATAGAAAACCCGAGTTCTTGTCCACGTTTTTATCCACTCTTTTCTATCATCTTAGACCATCGAGTAGAAGCAAGATTAGTCGATAATCTAGCCTAAGCTCTGGCCATTTTTAGAGAAGGAAGATCCGTTCTAGATCTTTATGTTACTCATGTGGTGAGGCAGGACATCGAGTCCGAGAATGTCCTAACAGAGGACAAAAGCAACCTTATGCTCTCACCAATGTGGTGTGTTTTAAATGTGGAGAGAAAGGTCATTATGCGAATACGTGTCCCACCTCTCACCCGATGGTAGCTGCAATGAGAGTTGCTCAACCCCCATTGACCCAAGAGATAGAAGAACCCCCGGCACATAGACCATGTTTAACAGGAAGAGTTTATTAGTTAGGTTTATCGTCGACTAAGTTATTAGGATCTTCGAAGGATCCTACCACAGATAAGTATGGGTTCTAACTCTTTTTTGTGTGATTGATGTGTGATTGCATTGCATGCATTTAGTTTTTATAGTAAATTGTAGAATTGCTAGATTTTATTTTCTGTTCAAAGTTGATTGAGTCAAGTTAGAAAATGAGACCAATTCCTAGAAACCAAGAGATGATTGATAGATACCTTAGTTATAAGGATACTTTCTTAAACCGATCTTTCTAAAGGCGAGAGAGAGATTGGAGAAAACATTCAACCTTAGGAATTCGGGACGAATTCTTTTAAGGGGGAGAGAATGTAATGACCCTCGCTAATGGCTAAACCGCGTCTCGGCAAAGCCCCGATGCGATGACCGGATCAGTTTGATAGTGTTTGGCCAAAACCTAGTTAAGCACCTCGGTGACTAAGCTAGGTGTCTGCCTGGTTGGTTAGTCACCAGCGTTACCTTCGGATGAAGAAACGTCACTTACATTCGGACGAAGAAACGTCCAAGGTGATTGGGTTTGTCCAAGCACGACAAATCCTGTAAGCACGAGGTGTCGCGACCGTGTGGGACGAGCCAGCGGAAGCACGACAAAGCAAAAGCACGACAAATCCTGTAAGCACGAGGTGTCGCGACCATGTGCAACGAGTCAGCGGAAGCACGACAAATCGGAAGCACGACAAATCCGCAAGCACGACAAAGCCCTGCTGACTCAGCTACCTGTCTGCCTGCTTGCTTAGGCTTATATATAGGAGGCAAGCAGCTCCCATTTCTCCATAGAAACCACTTCGAACCTCTGTTAAAATCGGTATAGAAAACCCGAGTTCTTGTCCACGTTTTTATCCACTCTTTTCTATCATCTTAGACCATCGAGTAGAAGCAAGATTAGTCGATAATCTAGCCTAAGCTCTGGCCGTTTTTAGAGAAGGAAGATCCGTTCTAGATCTTTAGTCGAATCCAAATCCTAACCGTTCATAAAGTAAAGGTGAGTCTTGGTTATGTTTGTCGTGTGTTAGATGAGTGGAACACAGTGCTTGTTTATTTCTATGTTTATAACCGTAGAGGTTCATGTTAGGATTTTAGGAATTTAGTTTAAGTGTTTTAATTGCTTGTTATGCATGATGTTTGATTGTGTGATTGTGTGTTGCATATTTCTTGTGTTGTTTGTGGTTAACGTTACAAGTTATCAAGAGGATCATGTAACGTTATAACTTTCTAACATTAGTAGAGAGCAGTTGACACTTCCATGTATCGGAGGTCACAGAGGAACGGGATTGCAGCCTATGGCCGTGGATCCGATGTAATTCACGGAGGAACGGGATTGCAGCCTAGGGCCGTGAATTACAGTGGTCGGATTACTTGACTTTTAGCCTTTGTGGTTAGAGTTAAGTGAGGTAAAATAGGACAATGAAAGGAAGTTGTCAATTGGCTTTATATGTTGTTTGTGTGCTAACAGGTTACTTTCAAAGAGGACTGCGGTAAGAGGTCCTCTGTGTGTGTTATGTTCTAATCATTGTTTCCGCTTGTGCATTCTCTGGTTTGTGTGATTGCTTCTTGATTGTTATTTTGGGTTTGGGTTGGGATTATTTATATGCATGTTAGGGAAGCCTTGGCTCACTGGGTAATTAGTACTCATGACTCCAATTTGTTTTGCAGATAAACCTTTAGAGGGAACCAGTAGTGGGTGTGCGGAACGATAGGACCACCGGAAGTAGGTTTTTGATGTCTTTTGTAAATCTATGTTTTTATATGTTTTTAGTACTCTTTTGGGCTCTAGGCCTTGGCCAAAAGTAAACCTTGTTTAATTGTTGCAAATAAATAAAAGTATGTTTTTGTGAAATTGTGGGTGTTAATCTGATATTAGTCTCATCCGGACTAACACAACTATTGGTCATGGAACGGGTTGCAAAGCCTTAGGCCATGGTCAAGAGGTAAAGATACCTTAGACGGGTTGATTCGGGAAGGTGGATCTGTTCTAGTAACCTTTATCGGCCGGTCAACGGGTATCTACCGTGGCGTTCCTGGTCAACGTTGATCGGGGGCGTTACAGGTGCGGCCACAAAAATAGCCCAGGCTGGTGATGATCGTCTGGCTGATCTGTTGAGGCAGTTGTTGGAGCGATTACCGGGTGCGATGCCAGTGCAGGCTCCAGTTCTGCCACGAGTGGCAGAGGTGCAACCGAGGGCTGCGGTTGCTGAGGAGGTTCCGTCATTTATCCGGATGATGGAGCAGATGTAGAGGATCGGTACGGGTTCTTTTGCACAAGTTGCTAAGCCTGAGGAGGCTGATGAGTGGCGGATGAGGTTGGAGCGGACTTTTCGCTAGATCAGGTGTCTAGAGGGATACATGGTTGACCTGGCAGTCCATTATTTGGACGGTGATGCACATCTCTGGTGGAGGGGTGTTGCAGCGAGGCGTGCCCGGACGGTGATATCTTGGGCAGACTTTGTGGCGGAGTTTAACGCCAAGTTCTTCCCTCAGTAGTCATTAGATAGGCTCGAGGCAAGGTTCTTGGAGTTGACTCAGGGCGTGATGTTGGTTTGAGAGTATGACGTGGAGTTTAACCGACTCTTGGGTTATGTTGGTAGGAGTCTGGAGGATGAGCAGGCTCAGATTCGGAGGTTCGTGAGGGGACTTCGACCAGACTTGAATACTCGGTGCAGAGGCATCAGGTTCGAGTATAGAGTGGAGTTGGTAGAGATGGTTGCACAGATAGAGGAGGATCTTAGGGAGCAGGCTGCGGTAGTTATTCCAACTGTCCAGCCGAGGAGGCCTCAACAGCAGGTGCAGCAGGTAGCAAAGGCGGCAAGCCTGCGCAGGGACTGAAAAGGAAGTGGGATGACACTTCGAGATCGGGTCATAGTGGCCGAGGGTGCTTTGGTTGTGGGAGCTTGGACCACAAGAAGGCGAGCTGCCCTAAGCAGAGTGAGGCACGAGCGGCTTGGACTTGTTACCAGTGTGGAGAGCCGGGGCACTTCAGGTTGAACTATCCCGAGTTGCAGCAGATGGTAGTGGCAGTTGTGCAGCCAGTGGTGCAATATGGGACAGTGCAGTCTGTGGAGCAGATTGCGGTAATGCAGCGTCCGCCGGCTATTGCAGCGCCGGGTGAGCCGTGCTCGAGGCCGATCATAGGTAAACTCTCTAATTCAGACTTTGTAAATCCAGTAGTGTAGAATTTTTGGTGTTTGTTTTGGATTGTCTACCTTGTGATAGAAAGTTAGGTTGCTTAGCACATGAGATTTGTGTAGGGACCTTGTTTGTGGGCGGGTGTGAGTCTCACGTGTTGTTTGATTCTGGAGCATCGAATTGCTTCATTACTCCAGATCATGCTGAGAGAAGTGGTATTCGGAGCGACGTTGGTGAGCGGACTAGACCGGTTATGGTTGTTGGAGGGGAGTTTCTAGCTACGCATGACCGGGCGAAGGATGTGGATATCCTGGTAGTGGGCGAGTTGATGCCACCAGACTTGGTGATTAGTCTGGTGGAGTTGTACGATGTTATCCTGGGAATGGATTGGTTGAATCGGTATAGAGTTCATATGGATTGTCACCGGGGTCGAATGGTATTTGAACGTGAAGGTGGTAGGTTGGTTTATCAGGGTAGTCTCGTGATCTCACTTGTCCAGGCTGAGGCGATGATTGAGAGGGGTTGCGAGGCTTATTTGGCCACGATTGTGATGCCGGAGGCTATTGGTGGGGTTGCTTTGAGAGATATTCGGGTTGTTCAGGATTTCGAGGATGTTTTTCAGTCGTTGCAGGGGTTACTGCCGTCTCGGTCTGATCCTTTCAAGATTGAGTTAGAGCCCGGAATGACGCCGTTGTCTAAGGCGCCTTATCGAATGGCTCCAGCAGAGTTGGCAGAACTGAAGAAGTAGTTGGAGGATTTGTTGGAGAAGGGTTTTATTCGACCGAGTACTTCACCGTGGGGAGCACCGGTGTTGTTTGTAAAGAAGAAAGATGGTAGTTTCTGGTTGTGCATCGATTATCGAGGGCTTAACCGAGTCACTGTGAAGAACAAGTATCCTCTTCCGAGAATTGATGAGTTGTTGGATCAGTTGAGAGGGGCTACTTGGTTCTCCAAGATTGACTTGGCATCCAGTTACCACCAGATTCCTATTGATGAGGCAGATGTCCGGAAGATGGCTTTCAGGACTCGGTATGAGCATTTTGAGTTTGTAGTTATGCCATTCGGGTTGACGAATGTACCGGCGGCATTTATGAGGTTGATGAACGGAGTTTTCCAGGAGTATCTGGATGAGTTCATGATTATCTTCATCGATGACATTTTGGTGTATTCGAAGAGTCTTGAAGAGCATGAGGTTCATCTGAGGAGAGTCCTTGAGAAGTTGCGGGGACATAAGCTGTTTGCGAAGTTGAGCAAGTGTAGTTTCTGGCAGAGAGAGATGGGATTTCTGGGTCACATCGTTTCTGCAGAGGGAGTTTCTGTGGATCCGGCGAAGATTCAGTCTATCCGAGATTGGTAGACCGAGGAATGCTACTGAGATCAGGAGTTTTCTTGGGTTGGCAGGTTATTATCGGAGATTTGTCAAAGGTTTTGCGAGTATGGCTCAGTCTATGACGAAGTTGACAAGGAAGGATGTACCTTTCGTGTGGTCTGCTGATTGTGAGCTGAATTTCGCGAAGCTGAAGATGATGTTGACTAGTACACCAGTATTGGCGTTGCCTGAGCCAGGTGAGCTTTATGTGGTGTATACAGATGCTTCGGGAGTTGGTTTGGGTTGTGTGTTGATGCAGCAGGGTAAGGTGATTGCGTATGCTTCGAGGCAGTTAAGGAAGCACGAGAGCAATTATCCTGTTCATGACTTGGAGTTGGCTGCAGTGATCTTTGCGTTGAAGATTTGGAGGTCTTATTTGTATGGTGGCAGAGTTCAGGTGTTCACTGATCATCATAATCTGAAGTACATTTTTACTCAGCATATTTTGAATGTACGACAGAGGCGATGGTCGGAGTTGTTGGCTGGTTATGACCTGGACATTGTCTACCATCTTGGTAAGGCTAACACTGTGGCAGATGCCCTTAGTCGGAGGCGGTATGATTCATCTCAAGAGCGGGATGTGGAGACTCTTGTAAGCATGATGAGTACTTTGAGGTTGTGCGTTACTTCAGAGGAGCCGTTGGGTTAGCGGCAGCTGATCAGGCGGATCTTTTGAGAAGGATCCGAGTAGCTCAAGAGAAGGATTAGGTGTTGATTGATCTCTCTAAGGCTGCTGGTTCTGAGTATCAGGTTTCTGTTAACGAGACTATCTTGGTGCATGGACGAGTCTGTGTGCCTAAGGATGAGAACTTGAGGCAGGAGATTCTGAGAGAGGCTCATGCGAGCAAGTTTTCGATTCATCCGGGAGCGACTAAGATGTATCGTGATCTGAAACGGTACTATCATTGGGTTGGGATGAAGAGAGATGTGGCGGATTGGGTTGCAGCGTGCAACGTTTGTCAGCTGGTGAAGGCTAAGCATCAGGTTCCGAGTGGCTTATTGCAGAGTTTACCCATTCCAGAGTGGAAGTGGGACATGATTACCATGGATTTCGTAGTAGGGTTGCCGGTTTCTCAGACCTATGACGCGATTTGGGTGATTGTGGATCGACTGACTAAGTCATCACATTTTCTGGCCATTACGAAGACGGATGGAGTTGAGGTCTTGGCTAAGAAGTATGTGAAGGAAATTGTGAGGTTGCATGGTGTGCCAGCGAGTGTTGTGTCGGATAGAGATCCGAGGTTTGCTTCAGTGTTCTGGAGAGCTTTTCAGGCTGAGATGGGCACTAAGGTGCACATGAGTACAGCTAATCATCCTCAGACGGATGGGCAGTCCGAAAGGATGATTCAGACACTGGAGGATCTGTTGAGGATGTGTGTGCTAGATTGGGGTGGTCTTTGGGCGGATCACTTGAGTTTGGTGGAGTTCGCATATAACAACAGTTTTCAGGTGAGTATTGGTATGGCTCCTTTTGAGGCGTTGTATGGGAGGTCATGTCGTACACCGCTATGTTTTACCCAAGTGGGGGAGCGGAGCATTTATGGTGCAGATTTTGTTCAGGAGACGACGGAGAAGATCCGTGTTGTGAAGCTGAACATGAAAGAGGCTCACGATTGGCAGAAGAGTTATGCCGATAGGAGAAGGAAAGAGTTGGAGTTTGCAGTCGAAGATCAAGTGTATCTCAAGATGGCTATGATGCGGGGTCTGAACAGGTCCATATCCGAGGATAAGCTGAGTACAACGTACATGGGTCCGTTCCAGGTTTTGGAGCGAGTGGGACCAGTTGCTTATCGGTTAGAGTTGTCTCCGATCATGGAGAAATTCCATGATGTGTTTCATGTTTCGAAGCTCAGGAGATGTTTGCATGCATCTGAGGAGGTAGTCGTGACGATTCCTGCAGATCTTCAGCCTAATCTGACTGTTGGGATGAGACCGGTTAGGATCCTTGAGAGGAGTATCAAGGTTCTGCGCCGGAAGAGAGTGCCATTGTTGAGAGTTTTGTGGGACTGTGACGGTGTTCAGGAGGAGACATGGGAACCAGAGGCAAATATGAAAATGAAGTTCAAGAAGTGGTTCGAGAAGCAAGCCGAAGAGTGAATTCGTTTTTCTTTGTGGTTTTCCAGTCTCGGTTTTTGTGTTGTGGTCACCGTATGTGGTGAGGTTTTTGGTTGTGGATTATGTATTTTCATTGAGTTGTAATGATTTTGACATTTTCCAGTTTAATAAGATGAGTATTCTTATGTTTTTGACTTGTTAGTCATGGGTTTGTGGTTAGAGAACCTCGAAATGGAAGTTTTATAGTGGTTAGAACTTGCTAGTTTCGGTGGGAACTCTAACGGGGTTGTGCGTTTATGTGTGAGAGAGTATCGGAATAGAAGTTTTACGGTGGTTAGAACTGTCTAGTTCCGGAGAGACTCTGCAGGGACATCCGGTGTGATGGATCGTTCAAGTGATCTGTGAGGATCATGTTGTGATGGTATTCCGGGTTGGGAGTATCATGTGTGACCTTGGGAGGTAGTTCCGGTCAGAGGTGTATTATAGACGTCTAGAGTTGGTTTCGTTCGGGGATGTGTTCCTCGCATAGCTCAGAGAGAGACTGTGGTTCTTTCTTGGAGATGTTGATCTCTGGCAGATCTTTTAGAGTTGTGTCTCTCCAGGGGATGTGTGGGTTCCCTGCATACCGGTCGTTCGCCAGGACTGCGTGGACTGGGGACGTGAGGGTATGGAGATAGTTTTTGGAGATTGTGATCTCTGGCAGATCTTTGAGAGTTGTATCTCTCCAGGGGATGTGTGGGTTCCCTGTATATCGAGAGCTTGATGGACTATGTGTTCTGAAGGTTAAGGGGTTATGGAGATAGTTCGTATCAGACACCGTCAGGACTGCATGGACTGAGGTGGGTTGATACGAGGCCCCGAGGGCTTGAGGGGTGACGATCCCGAGAGTTAGAGGGTGTGGTTATGAGCTATGAGCGATCAATGTGTGAGACGAGTCTATATGCATAGGATGGATGGGAGCCTCGAGAAGGTCTGGGAGATGTAATCTCTGGTGTTACTGGCAGGATGGACAGGAGGTTTAGCCAAGTGGGTTGTGTTTGAGGATTCGAGGACGAATCCAGTTTTAGTAGGGGAGAATTCTGACGCCCGTGAACCATTTTGAGGAAAATGGAGGGGCTGTCGATCGACACACGTGGTGTATGTCGATCGACAGGGCTCTTAAAGGGTTATCGTTCGATACACGTGGTGTGTGTCGATCGACAGGGCCTTTAAGTGGTCGGTTTTCTAGTTCGATTTTAATCGTTCGGTTGGACCGGGCCGGTTTGGGGGAAACCTAGGGTTCCATATTTAAGGATTTTGGCCGCATTCTGATCGAAACCAAGTTCCAAAATCAGTGAAAAAGAGTCTGAGAGGATTTTCTCTTGTTCCGGATAGTTTTGTGAGTTAGGGTTTCGTTCTTTGTCGTTTTGGAGTGGAATTTTGTGGTGGTTGTAGCTGATTTCGTTTGTGGTGGTGAGTGCGTGACCATGGCTTCTGGGCCGACGGATCGTTAGGGTTGTTTGGTGAAAGGTTGGAACGTGTTGATTGATCTTGTGTTGATTGATTGTGGCTGTGTGTATTGGTTGTTGTGTTGTGATTATTGTTTTGTGCAGGTTTTCGTGTTGACGCAGAGGAGGAAATCGATTTGAGAGGATTATGATCAATTTCCCAGGATCCTGAGAAGGGCCTGTCGAACGACACAGACGAGGTGTGTCGAACGACACAGACGAGGTGTGTCGAACGACACAGACGAGGTGTGTCGAACGACAGACCAGCACGAAGGCTGTCGAACGACACACATAAGGTGTGTCGAACGACAGCCTGATCACATGCCTGTCGATCGACACCTAGTGGTTGTGTCGAACGACAGGTATGTATAGGGGGTGTCGATCGACACCTAGCGGTAGTGTCGATCGACAGCCTGCTTGTTTGGCTGTGGTTGAGCCTTTGTGTTTGTGTGTGTGTTTTTGTTGTATGTTTGCCTGAGCGGTCCATGTGCCTGAGTCCGCAGTCGTAGATGGCATGACCGTCTCACTGGGTATTTATGATAATACTCACGCATCTTTGTTTTTCCATGTGATGCAGGTAAAGGCAAATTGTGATCGTGGAATCACGGCTACGAAGAGGGAGATGATCTAGGGTCTCGTGTTTCGTGTTGTTTCCATTACTGTTTTAGAACCGATGTTAGGTTGCTGAAATTCATTGAATTGGTTATTTGTGGAACTGATTGGTTTAGTATTTTAATGGAATTTATTGTTGGTTATCCGTTGTAGTGTAATTGTGTTATGGTTTGCTTGGCTGTTGAGTATAACATTTATGGGAATGCTAGTCCGAGGCCAAGGTTTGTATGTTTTAAAAAAAAAAACGGGTCGGGTCGTTTCAGCGTAGTTGATGTATCTTCATATTTTATATATAAAGATATACAAATAAAAAAACTCAACGAACATTTTCATATTTACGTAATATTATTAAATTTGGACATTTTGACTACGTAAATTAAATATTTAATTAAAAACTCCAAATTTAATATGGCATCTAACAAGAAAAATTGACCTAAAAGCTTTATGATTGATTTGTGCATAGTGAGTATGCGACCGGTTGAATTTGTAGAGGTTTTTTGGCAACATCCGAAAGAACTAGAGTATGATCTGAGCATCGTAGGAAAAAACACATTCCCTAGTTCCTCGAACACTTTTCTTTATTTTGAATCCAAGGTACGGTAAATCCGTAAATCGAGTTTAAATCTGATGGAAACACACTATTTCAGAATCCATAAACTGTTTCGATGCAGCCACTTTAAAGGTTTGTTTAGAGGTTAATATCAATTCGGATTGTGCTGTTTTTGTGGAATTGTTTATGGCATCAACGGTTGGATCGACAAGTGAACGGTTATGGAACACCCGTGACAAGCTGGTTTTTGGCTTAAGGCCGGTTTGTTCGACTGGTTGTCGATCGACACAAGTGGTGTGTGTCGATCGACAGGTTTGTAAGTGGTTGTCGATCGACACAGGTGGTGTGTGTCGATCGACAGAGCCTTAATTGGTCGATTTTCTTGTTTGATTTTTAATCATTCGGTTGGACCGGGTCGGTTTGGAGAACCATAGGGTTGCGTTTATATGTTGTTTGGCCGTGTTTTCTGAAGGAAAACAGAGGCAAACATCAGAGATAAATATCCCCAAAGATTTGTGTTAGGTTTGAGTGTTTGATTCATGAAATGAATCATTTTTGTGGTGTTTTGGTGTAAAAAGGAGTGGGATTTCGTGGATTCTAGTGGTGATCAAGGCTGATCTCGTGCCTAGTCTCAATTCCATCCTTTTTCTCTTTCGAAACCCAAGGTGAGTGTGTGACCATGGCTTCAGGGTTGATGGATCGTTAGGCATTCTTGGTGATAAGTTTGTATGCATTGATTGATCTTGTGGTGATCGAATTGTGGCTGTGTATGCTTGTTGTTGTGTTGTGGTTGTTGTTTGTGCAGGTTTTTCGTACTGAAGCAGAGGAGGAATCGATCCGAGAGGATTATGATCGGTTCCCACGATTCTGCCAGGGGCCTGTCGAACGACACACATGAGGTGTGTCGAACGACAGCCAATCCAGAGTGTGACGATCGACACCTAGTGGTAGTGTCGATCGACACATATCTGTTTGGGCTGTGTTGAGCCATTTATGTTTGCCTGAGCGGTCTATCGTGCCTGAGTGCGCAGTCGTAGATGGGATAACCGTCTCACTGGGTATTTATGATAATACTCACGCATCTCTTTTTCTCATGTGATGCAGGTAAAGGCAAAGTGTGATCGTGGAATCATGGCTACGAAGAGGAGGCTGATCTAGGATCTCGGTTGATTATTTCATGTTGTTGTTGCGTTAGAACTGCCATAGGTTGTTGGTTAGTTCTGGAACGCTAAAATTGTTTAATGTTGAATTGATTTGTTGGTTTAATGGAATTGTTTCGGTTGAGTTGATTGTTTTGATTTTCGCTGGTTGTTATGTGTGGTTGCTTGGTCGTTGAGGATAACATTTATGGGAATGCTAATCCGAGACCAAGGTTTGTATGTTTAAAAAAAACGGGTCGAGTCGTTTCAGGTTAGTTGGTTTGTTATTCACGATTTTTGAAATGTCATTAGTGCAATTTTGTTTGATGATGAAATTTACTAAGTTATTTTGTTTGGTTGGACAAACAAGCTCCGAGTGAGCTGTGAATTGCATGCACTTAGTGGAACCATAGTATGAGATGTTGTCAAAGGATAATTGGAGGAAATCCAATTGAGACTCAAGATTGTAGTTTTAATTTTGAATGCTTTGTTGCTAAGGTTAGAGTGGGAACTATGGATTCATGTTATACCATGGTCCGATTTAATGAGCATATATGCTTTGTTTAGGAATAGTGATTGAGTTGTTGAATGAAAAGTTAAGTTGATATTATGTTATGCTATGGTTTAGATGTGATATGTTGCATATGATGTGTGAGGATGTGTGTAGTCGGACTGAGGGCGAGAACATGGTGATCCCGCTAAAGCCCGTAAACTGGGCTGACAAGCCAAAGGTGGGGTACGACTTTTCGAGGTGACGACCAGCCCTAGTTCACATATGTTATATATGATGTGTTAGGATGAGTGTAGTCAGACTGAGCGCGAGGACATGGCGATCCCACTAAAACCCAAAAAACCAGGTTTGAATGGGAGATTGTCTAAACTTTCGATGTGAGACTTGGATTGATATCCCAACAAAGGTGGCGTACGACCTTTTGAGGTGACGGCCAGCCCTAGTTGTCATGAATATAGTGTCGTATATATATATTATACTCTCTTTGTTCCTTAATATAAGATGTTTAAGGTAAAAACACAAAAATCAAGAAAAAAAACTTTTCTTCTAAAAAATTAGATTTAATATATAAATTAAAACAATTCAACCAATTAAAAAAAGACTGCACAATAGTAGTGGTCACACAGTTTTCAATAAAGATAAAAGTACATAGTATTATCAAAACATCTTATATTGTGAAACAAAAATAAACTTCTAAAACATCTTATATTACAGAACGGAGGGAGTGATAAGGCGTGTTAAATGTGATATGTATGATGATGGATTATGTGATGTATTGTTGATATCTTGTCACATGTTATTGAATGTTACACGACTGTTTTTATGCATAGTATATATGTTTTATTAAATTAAATTATTGTGTAATATGGATCATGTGGGCAGACTTATCCCCTCATTGAGGAATTAATTATCCCCTCGATGCGCAAACCAAGGACTCAAAGTGATTGGGATCAGGGTTCACAAATCAGTTTGCTAGCTCTTACAATCTCATTCAATCAATTTAAATTTAATTATATATCTATATATATATATATATATCAATTGTAATTTTGTATATGCTACTTTAGGAGACTTAAAAATGATAAGAATTATTGTTATAGTAGATCTCAAATCATATCAAACGAAATAAATATTCAAATACTTCAATGCAAAGAGTATTTGATTGTGCAAATACCCTTTATTACAAAACGAATGTAAGGCATGCTCGGGAAGATCAGTGGCAAACATAAATCAGAAACTGAACTAACGGTTCCGCAACATTCTTTTTTTATCCCATGAAAGTGTCCATGTAGAATACCTTTAATGCTTTCGAAACATCCATGTGATGTGCTTTTAAACGCATTCCAACACCCCTGAGGATCTTGCGGTTGAGCACTCGAACGATACCAAGTTATCAAGAATATAAGAACCATGAGCAAAAATGGTGTCTTCATCATCTTGGATGCCATTTTTTATCGAATAATAAATTTAATAAAAGAATTTAGTTTTTAGTACTTATGTTGATGTTGCTGATGGAGCTTTTTATAGTTGTGAATGTCTAGATATGAATTTTTTTGAAATGGTAGTTTTCTCATTTGTTCATTTTACCTAGTCAGATTCAAGATCATGATCTCTTGTAAAAGAGATGTTTTTAAACAAAATTACGTAATTATGTGTATGTGGACATTTAATTCTAATATATTTAAAATTTAAACATGCCTAATTTCATGCTTTTTATGTATGAATTTTTTATGGTATTTTTGTTTAGCAAAAAAAAAAAAAAAAGTCATGCTATTTTTGTAGATTACATGAATCTCTTACAAAACTATTTTTGTAAAACTCATAATTTAATCCTTCGTTCTTTTATAAAAAAAATAAAATTAATTCTCTTCTATAAAATATGGGGAAGTATTTTTTTTTTCAATTAGTAAATATGAAAACAAAATTAATTTGTTCAATTAATATATAACGGATACAGATATCTCTGAAGCCAAACACAGCTTTTAATTTCCAAATTGTTTATCGGACGATTTCGAAATTCGAATCCTCCTCTTCTTCCTCGATAATCCCGCGCTCATTCAAATCCTCTCTTCCATGGAAGATCAGATTCTCATCTCCGACGAGGAGGATCAGTTTTCTCCATTACCATCACTCTCGAAGCGGCCTCGTATAGATCCAATCTCTACGATACTGATTTCAGATTCCGATCCAACACCGCAGAAGCAACCACCGGAATCTTCTTCCACTCCTTTGTTCGTCCCTGATACACCTTTCTCCGATGATTTCTCTGTCGTTAAGTGTTCTTTTGCTTCCGGAGACCGCGACGACAAGTTCTCCGGTACGTCAACCCCTCCATCCTCTAAGGTTGTACGGAATTGGGAATTGATACTGGGAAGCTTATTCTTACATGTAATCTCACTAGGTAAACGAGTGATATCTCTGGATTCGGAGTTTGAAGATAGTCCTGGACCGGAAACTTCGAAAAAGTATGAATCTGTGGTTACTGATTTTAGGGAGCCACTTCGTGGATTGGAATTTGGACTCGGTGATGGTAGTGAGAATGATAGAATACTTGAGAGAAGCATAGGTATGCTTACTTGTATCTATCAAAGTATGTGTGGTGAACGATAGTATCCTTACTTGTTTATGTTTCTTTTGGGATTTTACTAGGGAAACGGGTGATATCTCTGGATTCGGAGTTTGAAGATTTTCCTCGACCTGAAATTTTGAGGAAGTGTGAACCGGTGCTTGCTGATTTTTGGGAACCGCATTGTGGATTGGATTTTAGATCCAGTGATGCAGATGCTGTTGAGGTGAATACTGGAATAACGGAGCCAAACATTGGTATGCTTACCGTACATTCAAAACTCTTATGAATCTCTGAGACTATGGGTGATGAACTTCATTTTGTCTTGTCTACTTGTAAATGTGGGTTGCTGTTTTTTCTCAGATGATAATACTAATTGGATGCATGAAGTCAGTTTTCGCTCTTCGTTGACCAATGATACTATCGAGGTACTTATCTGCACCAGAACTAGTACCGTATTGTTCATCATTGGCACAGGATTAGGGAATTGTTTACTCTGTTTGTTGTGTGAATTTGTAAAGTTGTCTTTTAGAGGATCTGTCAGTTCTCGATTCCCATAAAGTGTCATTAGTTTGTGTCTTCAGAGTTCAGAGCGTGCTGCTGCTGCTTCTTTCATTTTGCTTTGTAGTCTTTTGTTACTATCATTTCTAAATGGTACTAGCTCTGTAATACACATTGAAATCGCTTGCTTCTGCTGTTGTGTTGATTTACTTGATAATATCAGGTAGATTCTGACCAAGAAAAAGAAGATATAAGCATTGAAAAAATGGGTCGAAAAAAACAGATCAGAAGTCATAAAACTACAACTCTTCAGAGTGAAGCATTGCCTAAAAAGAAATTGACGGTGGAAGAAAAAACCCGTGCGCTGGAGGAAAAGAAGTTAAGAAAAGAGGTAAGTCTTTTTTACTTGGCTCTTCTATTTTGTGTTTCCTGATCAAATAATTAACTAGCTTCCATCATCCAGCAAGAGAAATTACAGAAAGCAGCCTTGAAAGCAGAAGAAGCTGAGCGTAAAAAATTAGAGAAGGAAAAGCAAAAATGGGAAAAGGGAAAATTAGCCCTTAAATCTATTGTTGCCGAGATTGATACTAAGGTGGTTGAAGGATCCACTGGAGGTAAGGAATTTCTCCATTTTTTTGTACTGTCCTTCACATATGCTTTAGATGTTTGCTCTTTGATTCTTTTTGTTTTTTGAACGGTCAATTTGTTGCTTAAATATCGACACTGAGTTTCTCTGGTGTTATGTTAACATAGGACTTCTGCTTTCAAGGTTCTCTGAGAAAGGCATTACAGTCCGTGTAGCCCCTAATCCAATTGAGAGATCCATTGTGTGGACGATGAAAATTCCAGAGGATATTGCTCCGGTATGATAGATTCTTAGTAGCTTTGGATTTTTTTTACATTATTTAACTTGCTTGCATCTTGAGTCTCACAAGTGACATGTATAAAAAGTAGTTCTTAGAACCCAGAACTTGCAACTAGGTTCAGCTCCCTTGTCAGGTCTGTATCATTGTTTATTGTGAGGATAACCATGTTAGTTCAACATGTGTTTCACAAGTTCTTTGAGTTATGGATCATACTCTTCTTTGTTGCGTGTTTCATTTCATCATATGTTTAGTGGTGTAGTCAACACTGTGAGTTTCATATCTGGATCGTCTTCGAATGGTGGGAGGTTTGCAATAACGGTTTAGAGTTCTGGTTTCTCTATTCTGTGTGTTTCAGATATATGCATTTGAAGGGCCTTAGAAAAACAGTACTTGAATAAACTATCCAGTATCATCTACTCTTAATTTGCATCTTCTTTTCTCTGTTGCAGCTTTTCCCCCAAGGGCCGAAGATTCCTTATGTCTTACTTGTGTATGAGGCTGAAGACTTCTGTAATCTTGTGGCTAATGAAAGATTTCTAGAAAACATCTCCAGAGTTCAGGACCAATATCCATCTTATACAGTGTGCTGCCTCACCAATAAGTTAATGTCCTACGTCAAGAAAAGGTTTGTTTGATAAGGTAAATTTGTGTTGCATTAATTTTTCCATCATGAAACTGAATAAAACTAATCTTCTAGGGAAAAGGAAGACTACAAGAACCCAGGAAAATGGAGAAGGCCCCCTATTGATGAGGTACTACAGTACCTACTGAGCATGTTTGTTTAGAGGAAAAATTTTCTTGCTCCTTTGCGCATGCCCCTAAACATACTTTGGGGTATTTGATGTGTACAACAGGTACTTGCAAAATTAACTACTCACTATGTTAAAGTACATTCAAGACACTGTATAGACGAGGCTGAGATAGCTGAACATGTTGTTGGTTTAACAAGCAGTCTAGCCTCTTGCCAGTTCAGGTACTACTATACTTACACTTTTCGATTTTGTTTCCAAAAGATTTGATCTGGATATCATACTGGGTGATAGTTTCAGTTTCTTCCCCAAAATCATTGAGTTGGTTTGGAGAATTTTATTAAACCAATCATCTGTTGATATGAATTCCAAATCATATATACCTCCATGCAGTTAAATGAAGTAATGCAATAAAGATCTCACATCGAAAGCTTCTGTCAAATCTTTAAACCATCTTCTTGTCTTAGTCTTAGATCATACATGGTCGTAGATACGAGGTGTCCAACATTACGTAGAACGGATTTGATAAAAACGTGTGGCTAATACATGTTTCTGTTAGGTTTCGTAGTCAATTAAACTAATCATGGCTCTACTGTCTGATGCACAGGAAGAAATTAACTATGTTATCAGTAAACGCTAATGGTGCATTGGTCTCTAAGGATTCAGTTGACAAACACTTGATTAAAAAGAGTCCATGGTAAAGCAATATTGAAACCATTTAAATTTTGGTTGTGTTTTTTCGTCTCTCTGAATCTGTGTTTGATAAGTGAGTATTTACTGGTTGGATAGGTTAAAAGCGTTAGTAGCAATACCAAAGGTGCAACCAAGATACGCAGTGGCAGTGTGGAAGAAATATCCATCCATGAAGTCTCTCCTTAAGGTTTATATGGACCCTAACATATCGGTGAGTACATAATACAATTTGGCTTACTCAGTTTGCTGTTTCCAACGATTTTCTGAAGCAAGTTTTTGTGTTGTGTTGGTTAATAAATGGGGAACAGGTTCATGAGAAGGAGTTTCTACTGAAAGACTTGAAAGTGGAAGGGTTGGTAGGAGCAGAGATAAGGTTAGGTGAGGTGTGTTCAAAGCGGATATACAGAGTACTCATGTCTCCAAGCGGAGCAATTAAGACTGATGATGTCGAAAATGGTGCTGCTTTCTTCACTCATTCTCCTCATTTGGGTACCACATAGGACTGAAGGAGTCACGGTTTGGTTTCGAACATAAAAAAAAACTTAGAACAATCTAATCAAAGCTTAAGCCAGACTAAAATCTGATTATGTTTTTAGACTGGTTATTGTACTCGATTCGAAAAACAACAAAAAGGGTTGTAAAAAATAACGTTGAGGAAATGAATTGATGAAGCTACACAAAATGAGTACACACCAAAAGATGAATAAATGAAGCTACACAAAATGCAGTAGAGGACAAGAAAATGTTACAAATGAATTGAATCACTAACACACAGTTAAAAAGAGAAAACACCAATTGTAAATCATGAGACCATTACATTACATTACAATACAAACTATATACAGTAAGATATAATATAATAAACAAAAGGCTGATAGAAAAATTGGCCAAAAAAAGTTTTGATTAAAGAACTCTTACCCTCCAACACAAAATAAAATAAAATAAAGGTAACGAAGTGGTGGTTTTACTTGTTAGACCACTGGAATTCAATCTCCAGGTTTCTAGGGCCACTTTTGCTTTCTGGTAACAAACTGTATTCACCTGCTACTGCTCCCAGCATTACCACCCTATCGATTTGGATTGTTACTTTCCCAAACGAACTCTGCGCAAAAAAAAGAGGCCAAAAGCCACAGGTTTCAGACAAACAAACCCGATAGACCTGTAAGCTTTAACTCTTAAATATGAATCAAGTTTGATGGTTTTGTACCTTTCCCATTTTGCTCTTGTTCTTGCATGAGATGTGGAGTTTTTGGCCTTTGGGAGGACTCTCAAATGACCATGAGAAGCTCTCATCCCACTCTGGATTAGGACCAGTTGATATCACCTGGAAAAGATATAGAAGAAAGGGTTGGTTTCGTGAGATATTGTGATGATATATCTATTGAGTTGAATGGGTGAGGAGTCTTTTCGTACCTTGGTTTGTCTAGGAGGAGTGTTACCGAGTGTTATCTTGCAGAATACGCTCGGGTTACCAACAGATTGCTTCATGTTGTTACCGCGCTTGATCGTTACCACAAGCGTACCTGGCAAACACTGCAAGAGGAATTCTGCTTTCTCCTGGAACCGTGGTGGACCTGATTGGATTAGGTACTGAAGTAAGGGGATTGCGTCCGCAGCAGCAACTGATTGGGCCCTAGAAACTTCGGCCGGACAGGCTGACCAAGCTTGTCTCAGAAGGAACAACGCATCCAAGGCAGCTTCTTGAGTTGCCTCTGAGCCTGTCTTGAGGGACGTAACCAGATGTGGTATACTTAATGTTGCAGGCTCGGTAGCTCTAAGGCGTGGGAAGTTGTTAAACAAAGAGTTTAAAGCTTTTAGATACTCGTCATTCACGGTTCCAGTGGCCCACAAATCCTTTTCAATGGCAGCTGCAAATTAAAAGGAAGCCACATTGGAGATATAAGATGCATAATAAGAAAGAGTAGATCGAAACAATAAAAAAGGTACCGAGATTTTTCTCACCAGTTATTGCTCTGACGGTCTCGCTAGATGCGTACTCTTGAACAGTGTGATTAGAGAAGAGTAGTTTTACAAACATTGCAGCCTGCACAGATGTTTCCGGGTCACTGGAACTGATCAGATCCAAGACGACCTGCACACCACCTGCCTCGGCAACTGCTCTTTTGTTGGACCGGCTATACATAACAAGGTTTTGCAGAGCACATATAGCCACTACTTTCATTTCTTCTGTGGGTTGTTCTTCGAGGACATTGACTAAAGCACGGCAAGCAGAAGCTGCATCGGTGCTTCTAGCGAGTGCTTCGTTCTGGAAAAGATCACCGAGGGCCAAAGTTGCCAGTAATCGCGCCTGCTGAGCTTGGGTTTGTGGATCCAAGAGGTATTGGGACAAAGGCAAGATTGCAGTCTTGGTGGCTTTTGAATCTCTAATCTTCACGTTGTTAAGAAGTACCTCAAGCAGTCTCGCTGCTGTGTCTTCACACTGATGAGACCTTAGAAGATCAAGTAGAGCTTCTATGGCACCACTTTCAGCCATGGATTCTGCACTTGTTCCATCATCACTTTCCAACACTAGAAGAGTGTTAAGGGCACCAACCACAGTGTTTTCGGAGGCAGAGCGAAGCAGTCTTACGAGAACAGCAACAGGGACTTCCAAGTAAAACTCAGAGCTAAATTGCAAGATGATAATCAAAATTGATGCTGCAGACTCCCATAAGACATTGGAAAGCGATGGATCAGCTTGCAGTATCACCTTTGAAAGCTCACTTACTCCACCTTCTTTAGCTATTTCATTTGGCCATGTTAAAGCAATGCTAAAGAGAGCTTTCACAGCTCTCTGCTGCAATAGGTGTATGCCAGATCCAAGAACATGGATTAAGGGACCGATCGCAAGTTGTGTTAATGGATCCTTCTGCAGATGTTCCTCGTAGAGCAAATGAGACAGAAGCTCAGCTGCCAACTGCTGTACTGCTGGGGATGAAGAATCCAGCAGTGGAATCAGCGGCTCAATCACTTGGTGCGGTGTAAGTGTATAATCAGCTCGGCATTGTGGATGTTCTAAGATATTTACCAGAACTTGCAGAGCACTGTGCTGTCCATCGGCTCCAAACTCCAACCTCGTTAGCAAATTGAAAAGAGGCTCCACCACTTTCGCAGCAGATTGGCCCTTGGCAATAGTAGCATTATTTGTAAGGATTCGAAGCAGTTCTGAAAATGCAGCGCATAGAAAATCTGGAGCTTCGTGGAGAATATCAAGTACGCAATCAATAACTCCAGCTTTCACCATTTCTAGTTTACAAGCAGGCCTGTCCTTACCTAGCTTTACTAGAGCCCTTGATATAGCCTCATGAAGCACATAGTTTTTACCATAGAGAAGGCCAACAAGAGGAATCACAGCACCATGAGCTGCAACTAATTCAGCCAGTTGTTCATCATCGACAAGCTTGTCAAGTGCCCGTACAACAGAATGCTGAGCAGGGCTGAATTCAGTCACAAGGAGAGAAACGAGAGGCTCAACACAGCGGGCTGCAGCTACCGTAGACCTAATCCTTGTATTTGCAAACAGAACATAGCACAATTCTGCTGCATCCCCCTTTAGTTCCATTGAACAGTTTGAAGAAAGGATTCTGCAGAGAACATCCACCGCATTCATCTCCACGTCTGCAACTGCCAGTGCCCGTGATGGATTATCACTCAACAGCCTAACAAGTGCAGCAATAGCAGCATGTTGCTCCCTTTCTGAACCAGTATTGAGAATCTCTACTAAAGGCTGAACAGCTTGTCTGGAAGACTCTGCATTTCTAATATGGTCAGCGGTAAAGAGACTATCCAATGCCTTGGCGGCACTGTACCTTGCTCCCCTTCCACCTAGACGCAAAACTGCTACAAGTTGGCTGACAGCACCGAATGCTGACTCATGTCTACGAATTTCAGCACTGCTAAATAAGATGCCTAAAAGACCTGTTGCAGCTTCCTCTTGCTCGTCCTGAGGTCCAAGAGAAAGATATTTAGAGAGGCCCTCAAGAGCACCAGATTCTACCATGACAATCATGTTTTGTGGACAGTCTCCGGCAAGCTGAGTGAGAAGATTAAGTGCAAGTAGAGGAGCACCGGGGCGGTCTGGAATTGGTTTAAGGAGTTCAACTAGTAAAGGAATCGCCTTTCGTGAAGTAGCCCCAACTCTAATATCTTCAACTCGGAAAAGCCTCTCAAGGGCAACCTGGTCTGGGTAACGCACTAAAGTGAACTCCTGCGATAGCTGCAGAAGTTCTTTTATGTCATCATCAGAACAACCAAGCAATGATATGAACCCAGCCGCAGCACCGGAGTTTGCAACAGATAGAAGAGTTCCCCGACTACCGTTACAGACAAGACTAGCTAACGCTTGTGCTGCAAAATATCTGTCTGCGTAGTCCTCTGACTTCACAAGATTTGAGAGCACTGGAACAGCTTTCATTGTTGCATGTGCGCGAGTGATTTCTCTGTCCTGGAACAGTATGGCTAGCAGTAAAGCACAAACCCAAATGTTGGTGTCTTCTCCATTATCATCCTGAAATGTATTAATGTAATAGCAGTTAAAGCAATATAAATGACAACGTAGCATCCCAAAATGAAATAGGATGTTAAATGGCTTCTAACAAGCTGTAATCTCAAAGATTGTATTCTAAAAGGGTTTAATACCTGGAGAAAACGGTTGCCTATTCTGTCAGTAATCAACTCGATTCCTTCTGACTCCAATATTACTGCTCTGCTCTTTTCATCATGACAAGAAAGAACCGAGAGCAACCAGATAGCTAAATTGTCACCAGAGATAACTGTTGCTCCCGTGGAACCCTCCCTATTTTCTGTTGCCTCTTCTTCTTCATCTTCCTCCTTTTCTTTGGGATGAATGCATATGCAGATATTGTCTTTCTCATTCTTTTCCTGATCTTGCCCAGAAATCTGAGATGAATCTAGAATTCGCACAAGTGCTTGAACGAATTTGGCACACAATTGTGTCTCATTCAGATTTTCTATCATCTTCTGATCATCAACTTTGGCAGCACAGATTATAATAGCAGCTCCACCAATCTTTATTTTCGGTTCCCTGGTACTTATCACCCTTTTAGCAATAGATGACACGCAATCTCTGGCATTGTTGACCATATTACCCAAAGCTATAGGCTGATCTCGGCAAAGTCTCGACAATACTTCAATAGCTTTATCCTGTAGTGAGGGATTAGCAACACTCACTATAGATGAGACTATTGGGGCCATACTGTTAGGAGAATCAGCCAAAACTACCCAAGCTGGCTTTACATTTCCATTGGTTCCTGACCTTGAGAATATAGCAAGCGCATCTAGGGCCTCTGATATTGCATCAGATCTTCCGTCGGCAGACTCTAGAAGAGAAACTAATGCAAGCACTGTTCCAGCACGGTTCACAGAATCTGTCAATGCAGAATCAATTCGGCGACGACTAAGCAGGCGAGCAATTGCTGCAGCTGCAAGGGTCTTCCCAGTCACTGTACCTTCACGTAAGATTCTAGTGGCGGACAAAATAATTTCTTCAACAACGACCTTCTCTGACACTTCACTGTCCAATATAAGATTAGCCAATGCACACATTCCTTGCTCCGCAACTTCTAGAACGGAAGAGTTGGCAAGAGAAACTAGAGTAGGCAATGCTTCTCTGGCAGCAATGGCCACATCGCGATTCTCCTTAATTGAAAGTAAAATTGCAGACAGACATCGGCAAGACTCAACAAGGATCTTCTCAGAATCCACCTGTAAAAGTTTTATGGCCGATAAGAGAGTTTTGAGGGCTAGAGTGCTCTCACGTAAATCTTTTCTGCTCTGGAAGATAGCTGCAAGAGCTGAGGCTGAATTTGCTTGAGTTTCTTCTTTTCCAGAGCTCATCAACTTGATCATGGTCTCAATAGCATCATTTGACGCACTGCCTTCACGTAACATGTCACTGAATGAAACCACAGAAAGCATGCTTTTCAATGCATCCAAAACATAAATTTTAGACTCAGGTAGATCACTGGTCAGCAAAGCAGTAAGCTGACTGATTGTTGCAGTATCTGATTTATGAATCAGATGATTCAATGTCTTGGCGGCAATTTCCTTACCATTTGGACTACCATTCTTTAGTAGCCATAGCAGAGCAGGGACGGCATCAGCACTTTCAACACAAGCACGTATATCTTCACTGTGATTGCACAAGTTCCTAAGGATGGTTGCAGAATCTTCCCTGGCTTTGGCAGACCCTGTCTCTAAAATTTGAACAAGTGGAGGTATACCTCCAGCAGCAGTGATTGCCCACTTGCTTTCATCATTTTCGTTAGACAAAAGGCAAAGAAGTGCAACAGCGCATTCTTGCTGCTGTTCAGATGAAAGACCCAGAAGCGATATCAACAATTGGATCCCTTCACGGCCCTGTAGTGCATGCCACAGGCTACCTTCATGGTTACACAGCATCAGAAGAGCCTTTACAAGCTCATCTTGAACCTCATTTGCCGCCATTGTTATTAAACCAACAAGCAAACGTTTCGCATCCGAGTTGGAAAGTTTAACAGAGAGTATGGAATTCCCATACAAACTTGCGAGAGCTTCTATGGTGCGTTCTTGCACGAGGAATGGTAGACGAGGCTTGAATTGTTTCAGCAAAGTCTGCTCAATGACCAATGGATCAGATGCTCTTGTAGTTTCTGCTTTGCCATCATATATCATCAATGCTGAAGCTAACGCCCCAAGAGTGTCGGCAGTCTGAGCAGGTGAGGAGCAAGATTCAAGGCTCTGACCAAGGCTCGATATGACATATGACAAACCACCGGAAATATTGGCAAGGGCACACATTGCATTTTCTTGTAATGCTTGAGCATATTCACCTTGCATGAATTCTTTAGATGGAGCTATTGTTGCATTAATTAAAACCGGAATTCCATTAGAATTAGCAATCTCTTTCTTTGCTTCCTTAGACTGAGCAGAAAGTGACTTAAGAGCAGCAGCAGCCTCTGCCCTCACTGAGGCTTCATTACCTGATCCTAATAACTTAAGAAGCTGTTTTGTAATGTCCGCAGTCAATACACTGGAGCAAACAGAGGCATCCTCCATCATCATACATGCAAGAAGGAAGCACACATTAGATAGTGTACTTGACTGCCCACTTGCCAGCAGCTTCACAAGGACATCCACTCCACCAGCTCGAATTGTCTCAGACCAAAATCCTTCTGTGGTGCTAGACAGGTTCTTAAGTGCACCAGTTAACAAACCATCAACCTCTCCTTTCTTATTTCCACTGCGCAACTGGTCCCACAGCACAGGTACAACTCCCTCAGTGGAAAATATTTTTGATCCAACATGATCTTTGACCCCACCTTCAGAAACAGCATAGATTGTCTTTGCTGCAGCGATCTGCCCTTCAACTGAACTGGACTTGAGAAGACCAAGCAATGGGGGAATACATCCTCCAAGTAACACCTTAACTCTAAGTTCGTTCTCCTTGCAGAGTGAACCCAAGACAGTTGCAGCTTGTATCTTCACTCCAAGTGATCCTGATCGTAGCAGAGAGACAAGTACTGGCACAGCTTGGGAGTGTGATCCGACAGCACTGAATGCATTTTCACGCATTTCTATAAGGTCCAGTAACTGCTTCAGGCAGTATTCTCTTTCTTGTGCAGATGATGAACCTTGTCGCAACTGCTCAATACATTGGGCAACACTAGCTAACGTCCCATCTGGATCTTCCATGCTGGTTGTACGATCTCTGCAGATAATAGGAAATCATGTCAGATACAAGTATGTGCCTTTCTACTTAAATAGTTTCATTTGATAATATTGATTTTCAAACGAACTGTTAAACCAATATGCAGTGCAACAACTACAGAAAAAGGCTACAATAGATCACACTAATTGGCTCCTATGGCGTTACCTCAAACTCATCTTCGTGCTTGAATGTGGAGTAGGAGGCTCTGAATCTGGAATCTTCATATCCCCATTTCTCTCCTGTAACCATGACCAGGGAACAAAAATTAAGTTAAAGGAGCATAACTTGCAGGATACCATCAGGAGTAAAAAGCACAACAGGATTAATTAACAATTGGCTAGCTCAAGTACATTACTAAATCTGATTCAAAGCCAGATCCGACTTCAAAGCTCAGCAAGATGGCACTATGATCTTTAACTCGCTTTTCGATGAATGGAGAAATCTAAAGTGAAAAGTAAATCAACAAATTACCGTTTCGTTTGGGGCAAGGCCATTCCCATTAGTAGAACCAAATCTCCATCCGACTGCACTAGTCATTATTGATTCCACCTTGAAGATTTTCAACTCAAAGTAGATCCAGAGACCTTGCTCCTACCCAGATCTACTCAATTAGAAATCGTCAGAACATCAACTTCCACTGCAGAAACAAAAAAAAAACAAAGCAGAAAGATCCTTACAATCTAAAATCTGAATCACCAAAGCTAAATGCAATTATAATAACATTATGTAACTGAATTGAACTGATACAGCAACTGAAAAATCTCGATCCGAATCGTTATACTGAGACCTTTTACATTCCAGATTCGAACTAAGCTAAATCAGGAAAGTTTATCAAATACTCAGATCGGAGATAAATCTCGGATCTCTCTCACTGAATTGAAATCAAACACAGAAGATCCAATACCAAAGCATGCTAGGTAGATCCATTAGATAGAGAAATTGAACTGACCTAATAAGGAAAATGCGAGAAGAAGCAGAATCAGTTCTGCATTTGTGTGCTTTCGTAGAAGAGAAGCGAAGAAGACGAGAGAAAGAGAGAGAGAGATTTTCTCTTTTTCTGAAATTTGACTAAAAAAAAAAGTATTAAGAGAGAGAGAGAGAGCTGTGTGTGTGCTGGTGAGAGTGTGTTATCAGACTGGAGCCGGCTTTTGTCCACCGACAGAGAGTGGAATTACTCAACGGCTCGGCTTAGCTACTGAGAGTCCATAGAACTAAACGACTCGTTGTGTTTACAGCGATGTGAAAATTATTAAAATACTGTAGTAGTATTTATTTGACAAAAATAAATGAGGAAATTTACTACGATGAATTTAATTCTTTTGTTGATAAAAATAGAAACCTTTCAGATTTCTTGTTCTATACTCCATCCGTTGCAAATTAGTTGTCATTCTAGGTGTTTTCACACAAATTAAGAAAACAATTAAATTTTCTGTTTTACCCCTAATTAATACACTATTTTGTTTGAAATAAATAATTATTAAGCTGAAAATTAAGGGTAAAAGAAGAAAAAATGATGATAAATTTGCATTGAAAATACAAAATGACAAGTAATATGAAACAAAAAATTATTGCTAGAATGACAACTAATATGCAACAGATGGAGTAATGGAATTCAGGCAGTTTTTTATAGACTTAATTGTACTCTGTGTAAATTTAAATATATAGGTGAGTAATGGAGACTAAAAAGGAGTAAATTATCGATATATGTTATGATATCTCGAAAAAACATAATTACTTTTTCCGTATAACGAGAATTTAATCTAGATTATGATAAACAAAAAATTATAAAATTTACCATTTTTACGTAATATTTTTTGGTCAAATTTGCCATATTCCAAAATTATTTATGAAATATACATGTATTGTTGATGTTGTTGAAATCACATTGTTGTCTTTTTTTTTTATCAAACCAAATTTTTCATTAAAACAGAAACAGAGTTTACATAATGGGGGCAAAGAGGAATTGAAGTGCCTCTTTTGCCAAACTAACCGCAATCATGCGGGAAACATAAGTAAAAAGGATAGAAGAAGAAAATGATCTTAACAAACGGATGTCGTGAAGAAAGCTTTTCAGCTCGTTAACCACACCTTCAGTTGAGAGGAGAGTGATCAAAGATTGCGAGTCCGAGAAAACATATAGTTCGCTGGACCCTGAAACTATAGCTGCATGAATTGCGGCTTTGAGAGCCAAGGTTTCCGCTACCAGGACTGATGACTGGTACGAAGATGAGCCTTGGAGCAGAGTGTCATTCCTCTGTGATGTAAAGATCCAACCTGCACCACTAGTTAGCGAAGCTGGCAAAGAAATCTTCCTTGCGATATTAAGGGTCAGAACTTCTGCAAATAGCAAAACAAACTCCAACACCTTGTTCCGCACAATACAATCACTCACAACAAGAGAGAAAGATTGGGTGTAAACAACCTCCATATAGGAGTAATCAGAGCAATATGTGTCCACAATACCAAAAGTATATGGAGCAAAGACCATGAAGCGAGCTCTTTTTTCAACAATCCCAGGAGAGGCGATTGTTAGGGTTAAGGAGAGACCCAATGACAACCTACATACTGCAGTATAGTATCGCAAAGAGGCGATAGGGAGAAGACATAACCTAGATCTTCCTGGTCGAAGAGTACAAGCAATGGGAGCATAACTAATTTGAACACAAGTCAAACAACAGAGACTAATCCAATATTCTTCTCATTGACAAAGTTTATAAATCTCATAGATGCACGAGATAAAGAAATCAGAGCGCATATAACAAAGCTAACCGCGCATAGAACAAACCTAACCATATCCCAACAATGTAAACGAAGGCTAAAAGGTAGCCACAAAGCCTCATACTGAGGTAATTGGATCCTTAAGCTGAATAATAATCGTCCAAAACTAAGGTAAAATCTAGCCAACTTCGAGATGTTGGAGATCCAGGAGATCACAGAGACCATATATGTCCTAAACACACTGCAAGTATTGGAAGAAACCCGAAGTAGAGCTAAACGACATGGAAACCAGCAGCTAAGGCCACAACGAGCAAGACAAAACTCCAGATCTGAGACAAATAACATTGAACCACCGAGAACTAAGTAGCTTAGGAAGGAGAGAAGACAAAGATGGTCTTTTTTCCGGCGGCGGTGAGAGACACCGCACGTCGGGAAATGAGATCGGGGAACGACGGCGGCGGCTGCTAGGGTTGAGAATTGAGAGAAAAATCGCCTCTCAAAGGCTTTTTTAACATACAAGTAGGAGATTCTCAATTACATTGTTGTCTCTAAGTCAACTTTTGCACCTTAGTTTGTATGTTTATGTTCACCATTTCCATGTTTATTTACTACTATGTTTGTGTTTGTCCATTGTCGTTTTCATCCATAACCGCTTTCTCACCGTTCATGATCACCACCTTTGTGTATGTCCACCGTCTCCATTCTTGTTTCTATATGATCCACCATTGTTTATGTCCACCACCATGGGTCCACCCGTAGGATTGATTTAAGAAGATGAAGTGAATGAGAGTGGTCCACCCCTAGGGGTGAACCCAAGAATTCTTTGTCTCCGTCAGTTCACCACCTTCTTCGTCTTGCCATCATCAACATAAAATAAATGATGTGTGGAAGGTAAATTCGTCTTTCCATTTAGAGGTTGTGGTATTGATTCCATTTCATAAGTTTTTTGAAAAAGTGGTATTGAGCATAATTTTATCTTATAATAACAGAATTAATAACATAATAAAAACAAGTAAAGGAATAATCATAACTTACATAAAGGAGTTCGCCCTAAAAAGAACTCTCTGGTTCAATCCCGGAGGAATCGCACATCACCAAAGTTTACCTTTTCCGGTGACTTTCCGATGATGTTTGTTGTCTCCTCATCTTGATCGTGTTCCGGTGTCCCTCCTCTCACTGACGATGGCATATACTCTGTTGTCGATGTTTGTCCTCCCGCCCTCTTCCTCCGCGCCGACAAACCAGTCTACTCGACTCAGCGCTATCGTTTACCATCGGTGGAAGCTCCCCCCCCCCTCCTCCGATGTGCCTCAATCTCCTCCGGCCTCCGGATCTAATCCACTCACCGCTAATATCATCTGTCTCTTTTGGCCGCTGAAGTCCCTCGTCAGAAGCTTCTGGGTCGAAGAGATTACCTCTAGCTCCGGTGATTCTTTAGGAGAGATCTAGTGCCGACATATTAGTGTCCATCACCTTGACTCGAGATCATCCGGATCCATCTTCATCTTTGGGATTCACTTTGGATCTCTTCGTCGTCGGTCTTAGGAGCTCCAGCAACGACGACGGTTCACCGATTATTCGAGCTCTCCTACCCTTCACTGTGGAAACGGCACCATTTTGAAAATGCCGATTATGCTCCGATCTCAGGCGCGAATCTCATCTCCGAGATCTTTCCGACCAATCCTCTGTACAGTCCGACGTGATGCACATACGATGAGGAGCGACTTTCTCAACTTCCCGAAACATTGTGGTTGCATATTACATATGGGCCTAGCCCAGTCTCATTAATGGTTCATTAAGCTCAACAAGACCAAGGTATTATACAAAAACCAACGCTCCATCCGATATTCAATATGCCAAGCCTTTAATCTTGACTCTTAGTAGTTTAGCTAGGACAATGGATTTAGTTCATAGGATGTTAGCAATCTTATCTTATTCCCTAGAGGGGAAAAGAATTATTATATCGTCTTCCATCTCTTCAAATTCAAGAGTGGTCGTAATCTCGTGTATTGTATCGGGAGCTTGTTTGAACCTCCTTACAGTCTTGTGTTCTTTTATGTCTCATTTGGAACTAAAAGAAACAACTGATTTCTCTTTGACGATTATCGAAGGTAAGAGTTCGTCTTCAAAGTCATATTGGAACGTGACTAACCCTAAATTTTCCGGCCAAGCAGTGAAGATTATCTTGACGCACTTGTGGTCTTCTTCGGATATGGCGTTCATCTTTTGCGATGATTTATCTATCCTATGTTATATTGTTTTTAAATTATGTTTTACAATTCTAAGAGGATGTTTTATTCCCTCTCGTTGTATGATGCAAGGTTAATTTAATGAAGAATGTGTTGAACAAAAACAAAACAAGTAAGGGTTTTTAAAAGGAACAATTTTAACATGACATGTGGGACCATGATGAATAACTTCATTTGGCGCATATATCTCATATAAATTGTACATCCGTTAATTTGCATTCTCAAAACTGCAACTTTCTATCTCCTTGTATAGAAATATAAATGAACATTTGTCCAAGCCGTTAGACTAAAGAACTTCCACATAAACAAATAGGTTACAAATCTCAAATATGATATAATCATTTTTAAATATATATATATATATAGAAAACAATTGTGTATTATATATATATACATATGAAACAACTGCAAAAAGTGTTAAAAAAAACTAGATTACAATTTTAATATTTTTATTAGCGTCATCATTATATCATAATTTAAAATTCAAAAACAAAAATGTGAATTTATGGGTTATAGATGATAAAAAATGTTATTGAAAATACAATATCATTTGCCAAAAAGAAAATCAGAACCCTACAAAAGTTTATAAATAACAATGGAATCAAGGGTTCGTTTTCTAAAGTAGAGAAAACATAAACAAAATAACCCATATTTTATTCTCCTTGTAATAATGTATATGGTGATTATTTCACTAAAACAAAACACACGAGGATTTTGTTTTTTCATGCAGCAATTTGGTACTGGAATGATTCTCTTTTGAAACATTAATATATGCAGTAAGATATTATATTTACAAAATTACTATTACAAGATCCTATATATTTATGTATAGAACTAATCCTATACATCTACAAAACTACATCTACCCCGGCCCAATAATATATAGTTAAGTCAATAAACAAGTAAATTATAAATAAGCAATAGAACTGAGAGAGTAAGATTTGCAGTAGTTGTTATTGGTCATGTATATATATATATATATGACCAATAACAACTACTGTATATATATATATATATATGTTGATTTGCTACCAAACTCGATTAATTAGTCCATAACGATGGTGATAATAATAATAGTAAAGGTATGTACCAGCAAAACGAATAAGGAAATTCTTAAAAATTACTAGGGTTGGACTCGCCCAACGGGCGAGTTTTGTTTCTTTTGATATTTTTATGTTATTTTCTTATGTTTGGAAACTATATCATATATAACGTGTACTGCAAAGTATTTATGTTAGTATATATCTTTTGCATTCATTAACATATTATAATATCATATGTTTAATCATTAATTTGAGTATGAAATTTTCTTTTCTTTTTTGAAATTCTTCCAATTTGGCATTTGATTTTAAATAAATAATTTTTAGTTTCTAAAAACTTATTATTTTATTTTTAGTTGTTTCTATCTTAACCAATCATAATCGCGTAACATACATAATAATATATTTACTTTTTCTTAAACACTTTAAAAGTATTTTAATTTTTTCTAGATTTTAGTGTTAAAAGCATTGATTCAAATATTGAATTATCAAATAGGTAATTTTTTTGCATCATAGTGTATAACTGCGTACACTTTTACATAAAAATCATATATCATTCTCCATATATTTTGTTGTATAATTCATGAATAACGCGACCATTCATTTTTTAACTTTACATATATCAAAACTCAAGATTATTTATTTATTTTAAATTATGGTATTGCAACGTTTTTAATTTTTTCTTTTATACTTCCAGAAACTCAATTATATTGAATAAATTCTTTTTTTCTTTTGGACAAATCTTATATTCCAAATTTTTACTTCACTTTCTCCTAAATGTTTTTGATATCCTTTAGTGAAATCATATATCCTATTTCTCATTAAACCTTCAACCTCATAGCAATTGGCGGAAGCTCAATTATGATGCCTTAATAATTGAATCATTTAATCTATTTTTATTTGATTATATCTCATGTCGTTTATTTACATTTTTATTTATTGCTCTTATATGTAAACTCATAATGTTTTGATTATTTTCTAATGAATTTTATTATAAATGATATATATTCATTATTGTATTTTTAGTTTAGAAAATAAAATACTCAAATAATCCTAAAACATCGTTTGCGTGATACATGACTTTTATAATTTTATTAACTTAACGACAAAATTTTGATTTTACCATTTACAGTGTATACCTCTTATCTTTCAAATAATGGTATTACAACACTTTCAATTTTGTCTTTCATCCTTTCATAAAATTCAAATATAACATAATGAAAAAATTATATATTCCAAATTTTCACCCTATTATCTCATCTTTACTAAGATGATTCAGTAGCTTTTTAGTGAAATAGTAGATATTCTTTTTGTAGATTGACAACTCCTTAACAATTGTTTGACACTGAAATTATTTAAGTTTTTCTTTGATTTTTTGATGTCGTTTATAATTTTATCCATTTGTTTTTATATGTATATTTATTTTACATATTTCCAATTTCTTAAACTGATTATATATATAAAAACTTTTAAGCAAGAAGGTCAACCCGTTGTTTAGAATTTAACATTATATTTATTTTACTTGTTTAACTCATTTTTTACTTACTTGTTTAAACTCTACATATATTTACTGATTTTCGTTTTTTTAATTTAATTAAAGTGTAGTAGTTGTTAGTAACAATAAATATACATAAACGACATCATCTTTAGTGAGATGGTTCAAATTATTTAGATTTGTTTTATTTGATTCTTTGATGTTGTTTATATTTTTATTCATTTGTTCTAATATGTATATTTAATGTACATATTTCCAATTTTTGAAACTGAATATTGTTATTATAAATCCATTTATTTTTGAAATTATATTTACAACAATAAAATACTCAAATTAATTTTACATGTACTACTTTTAGCTATTTATTGACTTATTTTCGTATTTTATATTTAATTAGATTTTTTTTACCTATAAGTAAAAGTATATATACATAAACATGAATTAAATGACACTTAAATTTAAAATTAATTGTAAAAAATGATTTGCCTATGTGGACACCTTAGATGAAGAGAGGACTCCCTAATTATATATATGATTGTCAGCATCACAATCATCTCTGAATTATCTTCCGGTTGATAACTCTTTTATTTATGCACATCTCTGAATATTTCTCCTTGACATGATATTTTTATCTTGTCCAAAAAAAACCACAGCAATTATTTTGTCCCAATGTGAGAGAAGATGGTAAAATAAATAACGTGGGAGAGCAAAAGCACATGGCCTCATATGGCTTAATGGGAATCAAAGATTCAAAGTTTTAAGTATTTTTCTCGTCGACGCATGTTTTGTTTCTTTCGACAACTATGCCCATGAAAGCATATGATATGCACAATTATGATATAACCATATATGATGCACATGCACATGTGCTCTTTCTTCTTCGCCAATTATTCTCCATGCCATATTTTTTCACAACAATCATAATGATTAATTATGTTCCCAAGAGCATAAACCTTCTCTCATGCACTGACCAAACTCATTTTCTTTGGTCCTTCTAAGAACAGATTCAGTGCCTTCTCTTTCTTGAGCTGTATTAATTACCCATGAAGCATAAATCTTGTGTTATACTAGTAATTTTTTAACGACACCACCTATAAAACTTCTCTTTCTCTTAAAAATATTCAGCGGAAGTTTTATTTATGATGTGGCTGTTTTACTCTTTACATTCGCAATCACTGCGGCAAGTAAAAAAACATGCATACATTCTAGGGAAATTGGGGTATATAACGTAAATTTTTTTTGACAATTAATGGAGTAGCTCAAATTACTATGCTCCTCTCAAGCCTCTATATATTGTGTATTTCGGATCAAAATGCTCTCAATGACAAACTCAACTTTTTATCATCAATCGATCGAACACCACCAAATCAGCTTGGAGTCAACGATTCTCTCGAAGACCTCTCAATCTCTCTCTAGATTTGGTTCTACTACACTCTCCCAAGAGCAACGATTCTCCTTATGAAGAGGAGTTATTTGGAGTTGTTGCTGAACCAGTCTGAAATACTACAGAAAATGCAGAATCAAGTTGTGATGTGTGGTTATCGATGTGGAGTTCAAGGACATATTTAACGTCATTGTTTCGAATTTATTCGAAGGTTTGGTCATGAAGGTCAGAGGTCCAAGAAAGTTTGGGTTAGGAAAGATTATCGTTATGGAGATGGTGCGTTGGGATTTCATCCTCGATTTGAGCGGGGACGAGCATTGAATTAGTTTTTGACCATGATGTGACTCAAGTCGGGGGAGTTTGGTGTTGTTGGTGTTCTAGTATTATTGGTAATGATGTCACTAAAGTTAGAAGCGCTGATTTCACATACATAGTCAAAAAGGGGGAGAATGAAGAGGAGTTATTTGGAGTTGTTGTTGAACCAATCTGAAGTACTACATGAAATGCAAAATCAAGTTGTGATGTGTGGTTGTTGATGAGGAGCTTGAGTATTGAGTTGATGCAAATGTGGATTGAGCTAGAAAAGGAAAATGATATTTACTTGGAGGCAAAGGAAAATATATTTAGAGAATATATTCAAGAGAAAAATAAGGAAATTTATCATTATCAATAAAAGAATGTTGTGTAGGGTTAAGGAGGTGCTCTCTATTAGTATATATAGAGAGAGGAATGTGGCTGCAGCTTTTGACGCCCCTTAGAAGAAAAAATACAGAAAACTCGTTTGAGAGAAGAAGGCTTCCGTTGTGGTGGTTCTGTAGCTGTTTATGCTGCTTGTCTGAAGCAGTTCGTATTGCTGTGTGTTGCTGCTGTTCGTCTGAAGCAGTTCGTGTTGCTGTTGTTATCTACTGCTGTAGCAGTTTGTGTTACTTAAACAAATCAAGTGTTTGGGTGTTGACGTGGTCGTGCTGGTGTTGTAGCAAGACGTGGTTGTGTGTTGTTGTCGACAGTTGCTGTTGGTGTTGTAGAGGTTCCACAAAACTAAATTCTAGGCTCAGGGAGAGTTTAGCTCAGGGTTAGGTTATCCTGAAGAATCCATGCTATTGAATAGAGCGGTAAATTAAGAAGTTGTACTTGATTTACGCGTTTGCAATTGTGTATTGCTTTCTTATTCTAGTTGATTTGATTTTGGACTTGGTCCCGGGGAGTAGGAAACAAACCTCATTAAAAATTCTCTTGTGTCATTTATTTCCTGCACTATATATTGCCTCACTTGCACTTACTATATATTCTGCACTTGTCATTTATTCTAGTGGATTTGATTCTGGATAACCTAACCCTGAGCTAAACTCCCCCTGAGCCTAGACTTTAGTTTTATGGAACCTCCACAATACCAACAGCAACTGTCGGCAACAACACACAGCCACGTCTTGCTACAACACCAGCATGACCACGTCAACACCCAAACACTTGATTTGTTCAAGTAACACAAATTGCTACAGCAGCATATAACAACAGCAGCAGATAACAACATCAACAGGAACTGCTTCAGACGAACAGCAACAACACATAGCAATACAAACTGCTTCAGACAAGCAGCATAAACAGCTACAGAACCACCACAACGGACGCCTTCTTCTCTCAAACAAGTTTTCTGTATTTTCTCTTCTAAGGGGCGTCAAAAGCTGCAGCCACATTCCTCTCTCTATATATACTAATAAAGAGCACCTCCTTAACCCTACACAACATTCATTTATTGATAATGATAAATTTCCTTATTTTTCTCTTGAATATATTCTCTAAATATATTTTCTTTTGCCTCCAAGTAAATATCATTTTCCTTTTCTAGCTCAATCCACATTTGCATCAACTCAATACTCAAGCTCCTCATCAACAACCACACATCACAACTTGATTCTGCATTTCCTGTAGTACTTCAGACTGGTTCATCAACAACTCCAAATAACTCCTCTTCACCTTACCCATCTTCACCTATCTCTAGCCAAAACCCTTCTCTGATCTTCTTCTCCGGTCCGTAAATCGAAGACCTTTTTAGCCGAAACCAGTTGCGGTGGTTCGTAAGAGAGGGGAGATGAAAGGAGGTAGAGCCGTCAGTTGGACAAATAACAATGGGTTTAGCCCAGTCCAAAATAGTTTTTAGACCAAATAGTCCAGAAATTTTAAGCCTTAGTTTGAAATTGTCCAAGTGGTTTATTGTCCAGATGGGTCTTAGATCGAATGGGCTAAAACCAAATGGTCCATGATGGCCCAAGTGAACAATCTTTTTTTGCTTCGTGATGTTATGTTCTTCTTCGATGAACAACCAAATTTTTTTTATGAAATTTCTTCTTGCGGTTCTCTTTCTTTTACAAGCGATTTAATGGATTAGTAGGATAGATTCTCTATCCTATTTGATTCAATTCATACTAGAATACTGTACTAGCTCTGGTAAGTTGATTCTCATATTTTATGAAATCTAGGGTTTTCAATTTTTTTTTGGGGTTTTTAATTTAGTATCGATTTATGTATAATGTGATTATGAGTTTTGTCTATTTGTTGTTTGATTAACTCCAGACCAGTAATGATTCATTAGTAATGAATTATTTTCATCAATTTATGCAAGTCATATATTAACTCTATTCTGGTCAGATTGTTCTTAAATGGGTTCATTTGAAAAGAGATTAAAGGGTCTCCTCGGTTGTTCTTTTTTGTTCTTCTTAGTTTGATGACATCAAATCTAGTTTCGTTTGTGTATGGGATCGATCTTAAGGGGTTTAAGTTTGGTGGGTTATGATTCGTTGAAATGTGAGCTGGGAAAGAAAAGTGACAGCTTTTGTTTTGTTTTGTTTAATCGGAGAAGAAGATAAAAAAGTTACCTTTCTTCTTGGGTTTATTGGTAAAAAGCTTGGGACCTTCTTCACTCATGGCAATTTCGATTTGTGTGTGTGATCAGATCAAAAGTTTACTTCTTTGGAAATGTTGTGTGTGTGTTCTTCATTTTCATGAGAGCTTAAAAAGTTACAAGTTTTAGGGATTTACTTGTGATTTTCATTTATTTTATTTTTTTAGTAAACACAGGAAATTGTATTATAATATTATTCAAATAAAATTATGATGTTTCCGTAATATTCTCAATTATCCTCTAACAAATTCATAAAGTAGTTAATTATACCGTTTAAATGTTGTTCGGTTATGAAATGATATATAGTCATACCAAAACATTGACACTTTTCAATATAGTGAAGAGAATGCACATCTAAACATTGACTTATGATTTTGCAAAAAAAAAAAAAAAAAAGTGTATGACCATATGGGCAGCCCATGTCCAGATGGGTTTCTCTTGTGTCCAGATGGGCCGAAACCAGATGGTCTTTTAAGATCATATGGGTATGACCATTTAAAACCCGTAAAAAAATTTGGCCATGCGGGCAAGCCCATATGGTCTTGGTCAAGCCCAAGTGACGGTTCTAAATGGAGGGCAAAAGTTATTTTTTTAGCATCTACGATCAGGGGTTGTGGAAGAGAAGGAAGCTACTTATAGTGTATTCATCGACGAACTCACGAAAGTATAACTAAAGGTCGATCGAAGCAAAATTCGGCTCCTTTGTTACTTTCCCCTGATCTTCCAAGTACGCACTCTCTTGATTGGTCTTTTTGTGCTTGTTACGTTTCTTCTCGATTCTGATTTGCTTGCTTGTGTTTGGAATTTGTGATTAGTTGAAGAAGATTGGAGAGATAATAATCTTTGATTTGATTTGGTAATGTGGCGAATCGACTCTCTCTCTGTTTGCCAAATGAATCAACTTTAGTAGGTACTATTACACCTTCTAGTCTGTGTTGTGTTTCTACTAGCCTCAGTTATCACTCATGGAATTGTTTTGTGTATGTTTGAACACTAGTTCTTGTTGTTTGGACTTGTTACTAGGCTTGATTTGATCCATCAATGTCAATGTGTTATCTTTAGGAAAAACCAAGACTAAAACTGATCGAGTTTTTATTTCGAACTATCCGTATGCTTCGTTATGGTTGAGCCTTCTTAGGGACATTATCTGGTATACATTCTCACACAATCAAAGCTTTATTCCTTCCTTTGAAAGATTATTAATGTTGAATTGAATTGGTTTTGGATTATTCTCTCTTCTCTTTTATAGCTGAGTAGCCATGTTTTACAACCACGGTATGTAAGTCTTTGTTGTTACTTACATATGAGATTGAGAGAGGAGTTTGTCCCTGAAACTTTGTGTTTGTTTTGGGAACATCTCTAGACTGCTACACTGAGCCTCTTTCTTCATTGTTGCGTGATCATCGGTGGACTCTGCGCTTTGTTACAATATTGAATTTGATCTTGAGGAAAGCCCCATGAGAGGAAGGCAATTCCATTGTCATTTGTCAAGAGTTTGTAGCCTGCAATGGTTAATGTTGGTGTAGTAGGAAGAGTGGATTGGATTAAAAGTCTCTTTTTCAGTTATTTGTATTATGAGGTTCTTACCCACAAATTAATGTGTTCTATATAATGGTAATTTAACATCTCAATAAAGAGCCATGATAAGGTGCACAAAGCCATAACAGACAGTAAATGGTCTGATCAACATCTTGGTTCAAAAGTAAGAACAACATGATATTGTGAGAATATACAAACTGATGCTACTTGAGAACAAGTGCAACATTGCGTATGGACAAATACTGAAATCTCTTAGCATCCTTTGGTTTGGCTAAATTCCTACTATGATGTATTTTGTTGATTATATTTACACTTATTTAAGAAAATATGTTGCACAAATATTTTTAGATTCTGAGCGCTTATTGGTTTTGGCAGGGCATTTAATGTGCCATTGTTTCTTCTAATCGGGTTAACTAGAATTAGTGATGATAGAAACAAGGAGAAGAACACTAGTGACGACCAGTTAACGTAGAACTGATAAAAAGATGACACAGTAATCTAAGTGAGAGAGAGAACCACTTGGTTTGTTTCATTCATTACATATGGAGGAAAGAATTGTAAAATCACAACTTTCATGTGCTAGTTGTTGGGGTCCGATTTCAACCGCTCGACTTTGGTGTTCAAAGGAGTGATCAATGACAAAACGACATGAGCTTGCAGAGATGATGTGGCCCCTAAGTCATTTCCCCAACGAGAAGACGAAAACCTCTTGAATTTCCTAAGTCCTTTTCACCTGGTGAGAGAACCTTCAAAACTGTCTTTATCCCCAGGAGAAGTCATGAATGCAGCGCAGAGAAGTCACAGAGCAAACATGAGGCACTACAGAGGGCAAAACTGCATGGCGCCGATGTCACTGAGCAATGATACTGATGTCAGGCAGTGACACCGATGTGCCTGGCCACATCGGTGCCAGGCAGCTTGCCATCGGTGTCAGGACAGGTTGCCATCGGTTTCAGGCACTTTGGTGCCCGTCAGAACATCAACGAAGGCTCCAGAAAGTTTCCTGCATCAAAGCCCAAGCAACGAAGCCCATATAGGCGCAACCGACATAGGGAAAAGGCAATCCGCGAAGACTTAGGGAATTTGACATTATCCTTTGAGGAAAGGCTTAGCCAACTTAGGAGGCTATATATATCAATGTAACAACCCTTTTGAAGGGATCCGCAACTTTTAACAGAAAATCACATACAGCAATAAGAATCTCTTCACTGCTTATCTCTTTGTTCGTAGCTTCGCATAGAAATCTCTAAATTCCTCTCGAAACCCTTACAAATTTAACTGTGTTGATCTTGGCTCCCACAGTTTGGCACCGACTAAGGGGATCTCTAGAGAGATTCTGACACAAAAAAGCTTCGAACCAGATCCAAGAAGATGTCAAGCAGCGACAGGGAATCCAGTAGTCACCGTGAATCAAACAGTCATCGTGAGTCCATCAGCAATAGAGAGCCTTATTCTCGCGAACGAAGTGAAGAACATCCAAACCCCACTGATGCTGCTGCAAACCTGGTAACCCAGGTAAAAAATATGATGGAAGACCTCTTTGAAGAAACAAGGAAGCAAAGGGAAGACAACGAAGCCCTAAGAAGCGAGATGTGAGCGAGGTCTCGCAGGAAGCGTCCCTGATCGAGATTCGCTTAACGAGCAAGGGGATTCAACCCTCGTAACCTCAACTTTGACGCTCCGCAAACTACGCATAGGGAGCGAGACGACCTTCCTTCTCCTCCCCCTTGTCGGGAGACGGATCCGAGCCCGGAAAGAGTTTTCCAAACCTCGTCTGATGGTCCACCTCATAGAAAGGCACGAACATAAGGTGCCCAAAATTACCCTCGCGCACCAAGAGCTGGCAACGCAAGGACCAACCCTCGCAGACAGAGAACCGAGGAGACAAGGGCGAGCCCTCGCAGAAAGAGGCTCGAGGACCCGATGGCAAGCCCACAAAGAGGGTACTGAACACAAAGTTACGTCGAAGTATCACTCCAAGTAGTCAGCGAGCCTGGCTCCAACTGCTTCAGCCAAGAGGCTGCCTCTCTAGCAACAGAAAAAGGGAAGAGCTTACACATAATGTAGTCTTCAGACACGTCGTTAGCCTTGATGCTAGACGCAAGATCCTTGAACATCTCGAGATGATCCATGGGGTGCTCAGATGGGTGCCCATGGAACTGATGTTGAGCCACTAAAGAGAAGTAAGCAGGCTTCAACTCGAAATCCCTCCTTCAAAAACCAGGAGGCCGAATCGCTGCCCTGTTGGCGTAGTATTCTTCAGGACGGTTGAAGTCTCCCAAAGTGTGTTGGTTAACCACATCCTCCTGAATTCTGTGATTCCCCCGAGCCTCACGCTCTAGCTTAGCACGCTGACGCTCCCACTCAGCCCGTTGACGATCAAACTCAGCTTGTTTGGCTGCAGCCGGATCGTCGACTTCCTCTGCCATCATGATGATATTACCAGCTTCGTCAATTCGATCTCCTTGCTCGTTGTATCGGTTTCCTTCTCTGTCGAACAACTCTCCCTGAACATTTGGAATAGCAACTACAGCACGATTGACCATCTTAGCTAACTTCGCTTGTCTTCTGTTTTCTCGTTCTAGAACATCTAACTCTGGAACGAAATCTGCTAACTTTTAATCCTTGTTGCTTCTGGTTCTGCTAGAAGGCATACACCTGAAACACCAAAAACAAAAGAAAAGAAATCAAAAATAAAAAGAATACTTAGTCAAAATTCTAGAATCAAAATCCTATGGGTGATTTTGTATCCTGGCAACGGCGCCAAAATTTGATATGCTCAAATTTACCCTGAGCTTATCTCTCAAATTAGGAGATCAATTGTAGTAAGGGGTCGAATCACTTGGAGTTAAATCAAACAATAGGATTATTGACTTCGAATTGAGCTAAGCAAAATAAACTAAAAAACAATTCGAAACAGGTAAGATTGTTGATTTCTTAAAATTCAATTACACAAAAAGCTAGTTTTTCAGGTAATTCTCAGGATAAATCAGAATTGCAATTTAAACAAAATCAGAATTTAATTAAGAACCGTTCTTGAACTTGTAACACTAAGATATAATTAACCAACTGTCGTTGCGAAAATTAACTATGCATAAACTCTAGAAAGCCAAATTTCTTTGTGAATTCAATCAATTTAAACAAGCTTTAAATTCAAGTCCAATTTGTTCACAAAATTCCTAAACCAAATCTCTTTACAAATAGGTAATTTTGCTCACCTAAGATCTAGTTCAGGCTAATCAATTACACTTTCGTATCAATCTATCAACCTAAGATATCCAATTTCAGGGTCGCGAATCCTAAATCAGAGTTAAAACAATCTAGGTGAAGAACCAAAGAGATAATCCTAACAAGTGAATTTAACATAACGATTCATCTTCAATCCTTTCGAATCACCCTAAACCTAACAAGAGAACTACTCAGATATTGAAGCAAAGCAAATCATAACTGAATAATACTGCCTAAAGAATAAGAAGAAATACAGTAGGGTTCGAAGAATCTCAAAGAATGAAATAGACTTGTCTCCCTAAAAAATCTAAAAAGTTCTCTCTCAATTTGTTCAATAGAAAACTAAGATAATGATCTAAAAACCTAAAAGTAAACTATATATAGTGTTATAACTCGTGGTGGGCTTTTCTGATGACTTTTGGTAACTTCTGGCTCGAAACGAGTAATTTTCCTTTCTTAAAAAGTATTATGTTGGCTTCCGAAAAGTGGGTGTCGTTCGACACCCGTTGGGTGTGTCGAACAACAGGTGATCTTCGTTGGTGTCGATCGACACTCGTTGAATGTGTCGATCGACAGGTGCTTTCATTTCTACTTCTCCACTTGTAAATCCAACTCCAAACTCGTTTACGTTCCAAAACGCACCATAAACGCACCATAATCATCAAATAAACTTCCTCGTACAATAACCTGTTAAGACATTAAAAAGACTCGAAAACAATAAAAAGACTCAATAAAAGGACTTATATCATGGTCGAAAATGGGTGAAAACCATTATATATTAACTCCCCCAGACTTAGCTTTTGCTTGCCCTCAAGCAAACTGGAGAATAAGAATGAAGTCGAGGTTTGAAAATCGCGAGAACTTACTTATCCTTGAGAACATTGCTTTCGCCTCCTTGACTCTTTTGCTGCATATAAATAAAATACCTTTGGCGGTCACGAATCTCAACTATCATAGGTTGGGCCTCAAATCTTAACCTGCAAATCCGTCAGTTTCACATTCTCCTAACTCCTAACTGTCGTACACTTAATCAAAGTGATGATGGAATTTTCTCTAATGATATCAACCAAGTAAAAGGCTAGGTATGATGTTAAAAGGCTTTTGGTGTTTAAGTGGAGCTAAAAGTGTTTAGGATTACCATATTTTATTTGGTGGATGCAGACATTATGCATAAACGCAAGAGAGAGACTGGTCCAGTTGATGCCCACAGTTTCTCATTCACATTGTACTCCCTCCTCTAAAACGTTATCACGAACCAAACACCATCATATAATAACACGTTCCACTATCCACATCCATCCTCTCCATTCCCTGGGATTTTTGTAGAAGGTAGAGACTTATAAAAATTATCATTTCCCTTTCCCTTACTAGATTTTCGAAATAATTTTTTTTTTTTTACTTTAAGGGGGAAAATGATCTTACAAAGATATTAGTCTCGAAAGTACCATTATTGTGCATGAAATCCCAAGGAATGCTTAGCATCGTTGCTCTTTGTAAAGTACTCCAACCAAATCTTCATCTTGTGCAATTTTGTCAATGAAAAACTGCGTCAGACCTTTTTCTCTCCGGTGTTTATACACATGTCTGCACATAAAATAAAAGGGAAAGAAATCGCATGAGGCTTGAACAAAAGGTTAAGGTTAGGGGTTGGGTACCATTTAAAATTGAGCTGACCATTTAGGATCAACAAAGAGTGGTAAAGAGAATAAGGAGTCATGAATGTTGGATCGATTACTGTCGTGATATCATCAAAGAGAATATAGCGAAATGGAGATCAAGTGTACTAGTCTGGAGTTTGATCTACTTCGTTCTGTAAGTCGCGATAAGAGGGGAACCTATACTATCATCTGGTTTTAAATTCGCTCCATCCAAAGGCTTCGTCGCAACAGCTAAAAGTCTTAAAAACTAGGCTTTGTTCTTAGGAAAGATCGTTGTTCCTTACATTTTGACTCAATAAAAATAAAAATTTTGACTCCAAAATAAAAAACAATGTTAGCAACTACCTCCCCCAGACTTAAACAACACTGTCCCCAGTGTTATTGAATTTGAGATCGGTCAGAGAGAAAAGAAAATGACGGAAAAATTTGTGAAAACGAGAAAGTTGAACTTGTACTGTATAGGTGTCGATCGACAGTCACATGGTGTGTCGATCGACAGGTTCTGCACGGGGCTGTCGATCGACAGGTAAAATGTGTGTCGATCGACAAGCTGTTCGGATTTCTGGGATCGTGGGTGTTATGGCTTCTGTCGTTTGAGCAGTCTAAAGGAACACTGTAAATCACTCAAACAAAACACGATCAAATAGCATAACACATAGTCTTAAGTAACAAGTTTCACAAATCTAAAAATCAAACGGAAGCAAATAAAAGACTGACTCAAAGAAAGAAAAATGACTCAAAGGAAAAGAAAAAGACTTACAGGTGGGTTGCCTCCCACCAAGCGCTTGTTTTCAGTCATTAGCTTGATTGTGGATGATGTTCAGGCTGGAGGTGGATCTCTGAAGTGCACTCCCCCATACTTGCAAGGAACAATACCAGGAAAGAGCTTCATAGTATTGTTCAGCATCCCTTAGACAACTACCTATTCCTTCTCTCTCAACTCCAAAGGAATGACAATTCTGAACTTAGAGAATAATTTAGTCCTTTTGCGCTTCACTTTGGGGGTTTTTTTGCACTTGGAATTTACTAGAATGTTGACATCATGACGTGGAGTGGAAAGAGCCAACTTGAGGACGTTTTGAACCTTCTTCGTTTCATCTCCAACATTAACGCTCATACAAGAAGTCGATGTGACAAGAACTGAAGGATAGAAGACATTCTTGTTGATGTTCGAGAAGGAGATTCGCTTATTAGGAAAATCCACCATTTCTCCCACTGTTGCAAGGAACTGTGCACCAAGAACCAATGGTTTACAGCTGTTATCCTTGGGCTCAATGATGTAAAACTCCGTAGGAACAAGACAATCTCCTATTTGAAGCAACATGTCAGGAATGAAGCCTTTTGAAATTGTACACGATCTATCTATAAGCTCGATATATGTCTTTGAAGGTTGTAACTCCAAAATCCCTAGCTTATTTGCAACAGTCTCAGACATGACGTTCACATTAGCTCATGTGTCACATAGAGAATCATTCAATTCTACACCTTTGATTGAGCACAGAATCACGAACATCCCTAGATTCAACAATTTTGGTAGCATCCTCAATGATGTTGGAACTTGTTTCCCTTTCTCCTTAGGTGCTTTGTCACTGCCTTGGTTGATAGATGAAGGATATAAACTCATTGGGTACGGGATCTTGGGCTTGTAGACAAGTTCAACGGCGATTTCAGACTGATTGTTCAGGTTTTCTGCGTCTGTCAGTGTTGTCGATCTATACTCATTAGGTGTGTCGATCGACAGTGTTGATGGATTCGTGTTCGTACAGAAAATTTATGTAGTTGTCGATCGACACTCACTGTGTGTGTCGATCAACACTCACTGTGTGTGTCGATCAACACTCACTGTGTGTGTCGATCGACAGTGTCTGTTTCGAAATTGCCGTCAGATCTTGGTGTCGATCGACAGCAAGAGGTGTGTCAATCGACAGGCGCTCTGCAATCTCCAATTTCATGTCTTCTTCAAGAACCACGAGCCAATCCTCATCTTCACACTACTCAATAGTTGGAATCACTTGTTCTTCGCTCTTCAATGTGATAGAATTGGAGAAGTGCTGTGGGTTCATGTCCGTCTTTCCTGGAAGATAACCTTCTTGTCTCCACATATTCTCTGCATTCTGAGCTACCTGAGTGTCCAGCTTGTTCACGTGAATGTTGAGGGCCTTTATTTTCCCATTAAGATCAGTGTAGAGGCTGTCAATCTTCCCATTGAAGTTCACCGTTTGTGCTTGTTGTCCCTCAAGAATCTGTTCGAGCATAGCCTTCATGTCGCTTTATGAAGACTTAGCAGGGATTGGCTGATAAAATGAAGATCCATAGTTCCTTTGGTTGCTGCTGTAGCCTCCAAACCTCTGATTCTGAAAACCATTCTCATTGATGTAGTTAACATCCTTTTGATTATTCTCCTCCTCTTGAGCAAAGTGAACTGCCTTCTTTCCCACTAGAAGGCTATGTATAGAATCTATCTTGGCCTTAACCTCAGTAATCTCAGCTTTACCTGACATTCTAGCTTCTCTTCTTCTTTCCTCATCGATTTTCTTCGTATTGTTGGTAGTAGACACGTTATTGATTAGCTCGAGACAGTCAGTTGGGAATCTGGTCTTGAAGTTCCAATTACTTGCAGCATCTAAAGCCATCTAATGCTTCCAATCCATACCTCTGTAAAAGATACCCAGCAGCTGAACCTCTGTACACCCGTGATGAGGACAATCTCTCTGATATCCTTTGAACATTTCCCACACAGCCTTGAATGCTTCTGTTGGACCATGAACGAACCTGGAGATCCTAGCTCGTAGATCCTCCGAACGCGACTCATCGTAAAAGTGGTTCAGGAAAGTGTTCTTGGTATCACTCCAAGTAGTCAGCGAGCCTGGCTCCAACTACTTTAGCCAAGAGGCTGCCTCTCCAGCAACATAAAAGGGGAAGAGCTTACACATAATGTAGTCTTCAGACACGTCGTTAGCCTTGATGCTAGACGCAAGATCCTCGAACATCTCGAGATGATCCATGGGGTGCTCAGATGGGTGCCCATGGAACTGATGTTGAGCCACTAAAGAGAAGTAAGTGGGCTTCAACTCGAAATCCCTCATTCGAAAACCAGGAGGCCGAATCGCTGCCCTGTTGGCGTAGTATTCTTCAGGACGGTTGTAGTCTCCCAAAGTGCGTTGGTTAACCATATCCTACTGAATTCTGCGATTCGCCCGAGCCTCACGCTCTAGCTTAGCACGCTAACTCTCCCACTCAGTCCGTTGACGATCAAACTCAGCTTGTTGGGCTCCAGCCGGATCGTCGACTTCCTCTGCCATCACGATGATATTACCAGCTTCGTCAATTCGATCTCCTTGCTCGTTGTATCGGTTTCCTTCTCTGTCGAACAACTCTCCCTGAGCATTTGGAATAGCAACTACAACACGATTGACCATCTTAGCTAACTTCGCTTGTCATCTGTTTTCTCGTTCTAGAACACCTAACTCTGGAACGAAATTTGCTAACTTTTAATCCTTGTTGCTTCTGGTTCTGCTAGAAGGCATACACCTGAAACACCAAAAACAAAAGAAAAGAAATCAAAAATAAAAAGAATACTTAGTCAAAATTCTAGAATCAAAATCCTATGGGTGATTTTGTATCCTGGCAACGGCGCCAAAATTTGATATGCTCAAATTTACCCTGAGCTTATCTCTCAAATTAGGAGATCAATTGTAGTAAGGGGTCGAATCACTTGGAGTTAAATCAAACAATAGGATTATTGACTTCGAATTGAGCTAAGCAAAATAAACTAAAAAACAATTCGAAACAGGTAAGATTGTTGATTTCTTAAAATTCAATTACACAAAAAGCTAGTTTTTCAGGTAATTCTCAGGATAAATCAGAATTGCAATTTAAACAAAATCAGAATTTAATTAAGAACCGTTCTTGAACTTGTAACACTAAGATATAATTAACCAACTGTCGTTGCGAAAATTAACTATGCATAAACTCTAGAAAGCCAAATTTCTTTGTGAATTCAATCAATTTAAACAAGCTTTAAATTCAAGTCCAATTTGTTCACAAAATTCCTAAACCAAATCTCTTTACAAATAGGTAATTTTGCTCACCTAAGATCTAGTTCAGGCTAATCAATTACACTTTCGTATCAATCTATCAACCTAAGATATCCAATTTCAGGGTCGCGAATCCTAAATCAGAGTTAAAACAATCTAGGTGAAGAACCAAAGAGATAATCCTAACAAGTGAATTTAACATAACGATTCATCTTCAATCCTTTCGAATCACCCTAAACCTAACAAGAGAACTACTCAGATATTGAAGCAAAGCAAATCATAACTGAATAATACTGCCTAAAGAATAAGAAGAAATACAGTAGGGTTCGAAGAATCTCAAAGAATGAAATAGACTTGTCTCCCTAAAAAATCTAAAAAGTTCTCTCTCAATTTGTTCAATAGAAAACTAAGATAATGATCTAAAAACCTAAAAGTAAACTATATATAGTGTTATAACTCGTGGTGGGCTTTTCTGATGACTTTTGGTAACTTCTGGCTCGAAACGAGTAATTTTCCTTTCTTAAAAAGTATTATGTCGGCTTCTGAAAATGGGTGTCGTTCAACACCCGTTGGGTGTGTCGAACGACAAGTGATCTTCGTTGGTGTCGATCGACACTCGTTGAGTGTGTCGATCGACATGTGCTTTCATTTTTACTTCTCCACTTGTAAATCCGACTCCAATCTCGTTTACGCTCCAAAACGCACCATAATCATCAAATAAGATTCCCTCGTACAATAACATGTTAAGACATTAAAAAGACTCGAAAACAATAAAAAGACTTGATAAAAGGACTTATATCATGGTCGAAAATGGGTGAAAACCATGATATATCAGTGAGGAAGATGAAATTACAAATGTTATAGCTCACACAAACATTATTTAGGGTTCACCGGTCTGGCTATTGGGTAATAAAGCTAGAGAAGTTCAAAAAAACAAAAAGGTAAAATATATTAGAGAGATTACCATTGGTAATCTAAATTTTCCATCTCCTCATGAGTCTCCACACCAGATTTATCGAGAACCTCTACTTCTGAGACGATCTTGAGGTCACCGTTCACCAAAATATTATTAAGTTCCCTACGATGCAACCAAGGTTCAAGATTTTGCTAGGCGCTAATCGGGCGGTTGAGGTAGGCCTAGCGTTTAATAAATTATTCGGAGATTAAACGGGGATTACTCAGGGTACGACTAGTTTTCAGACAATTATACCTAATTTACGTTTATGTAGAAGTTTCCTTAAAGAATGTACATAAATTTAATATAGCCTAGTGGTTTAACGTGGCTTAGGACTGTAGGTGACGAGGGTTCTTACAGCAATGAGCGTAATTTTATGTTTTTTTCACTTAAACTTTAGTGAAGGGTATAATGAACAATTCCACTTCATCTTCTACCTCCATATATGCAACATTTAAAACCATATCTCACGGCCGCCCTTCAATTTTTCGAATCTATGTGCCATTTCTTATCATTTTTCTTATATTTTTCCTCTTAATTATTGTAGATCTACTGTAAAACAATCAATTTGAGTACTATGACGAACAAAAAAACAAGTTTTTAATGTTTCCGCGTGTTGTCAACCAAATTGAATGAAATCGCGACGGCTCTGTACCGCCGACCATTTTTCTGGCGGTTAAATGGCCAACTGGGCCGCGTTTTAGAACATGGGGTGCAACTAGAAATTTCTGCCATATGCATATTTATCTCTCTCAAAACATAATTCTTCAAGTCCTCGTTCAGAGAGACTTTTTGAAGAATTGTTTTCAATGCCATGACAAAACTTTACGGTTATCTTCCATCCATGAGGCAAATCTTTATGACCAACAAGAAGCAAATACAAAGACACGCTATTCTTTCCTACTTTCCCATGGGGATAGACCAATAAACACCATTTGCAGCCACCGGCTTCAAATTCTTCAGATTGAAATTTTCGGTCTTGCAAATACTTGAAATCCCTTATCAGCCACGTGAACAATGAATTAGATTTACACCTTGACCCTGAACTCTTTGTCTAACCTTTACATTTTAGGGTTTGGCGAGGTGTAATGAAATTATTAATAGAGAAATTCCTTAGAATACCTGATGAGTTATCTTCTTACTATGCATGCAAAAACAAGCAGATATAAATGTCACAAATAAACCAATGTAATGCTAACAACTTAACTCACGACTCAATTGTGCCATAGATGAGATTGAACACAAGGAAGCATGGTTACAGAGTACCAAGCCACATAACATTCAAAATAAGCTACAACAATCATAAAAGGAGGTTTGTTTCAAGTCACAGAGCTAAAAACTAATGAAAGGCGATAACTTTAAAAGCAGAGATTATGATTTCTAAATGCAAATAAGATTAAAGAGCTGAGCTTTCGGAGTAGCAACTGGTTACGAGTAGCAACTAGAGGTTAAAGAAGCTAAAGGTCTCTTCTTTAAGAACCACCAAGGACATGGACCACGAAGATAAGCACACCTACTGTCGTCGCACAATACTCCTTTGTCGAGTCTCTGTTATTGCTTCATTGTCGTGGCGAGACTCATAGGCAGGGGACCGCTTGTGATCAAGATCCGAGTGACCAGTCTCGGATCAAGCATTAAGCTCACCTAAGCTCGAGGATCAACTGCGTTGGACCTTCTGCAACCTTAACCAAGCCTTATAAGTCCTAACCTACTACTCCTGAACTCAACAAGTAGACTACTCACTCATGGCTATGGGAAAAGCCATGACTGCGAAGAAAGCAGAGAACTTGAAATCATAAAAAGCGATTAAAGACGATGCAAAAATGAAAACTTTAACTTGATTAAAACTAAAACAAGAAGTACTTAGCACATTCAATGTCTACAAATGCACTAAAGAAGCCAAAATCTCAAAGAAAACCTAAAGAGAAGCTAAAACCAGGAGAATCCACCTACTCTTCACAAGGCTAAAAAGATGGTATTTATACTACCTTGTGAACAGTAGCCGGGTCAACCCTAGTCAACGCGGGTCAACAAAATAAAGAGATAAGAAAAAGTCAACAAAATGCATAAGGTATCGGTCACAACTGACATGGTGTGTGACCGATAGGCTGCGCAGTCCGTCTTCAGTCAAGGCTGTCAGTAGTTGGTACGTGTGTTTGCTGGAGCGGTGTATCGGTCCTGATCATCGGTCTTCACCGATACCAGGGGGTATCGATTGTCTTCTCTATCAGTCTTGGTCGATATACAGGCCCTCGTACCGTGGTCAATAAATCTTCTTATGTTCTTCGTACCGCAGTCAGTTGCGCGGTCTATCGGTCTAAACCGATACTTGAGCGCTGATAACTGCTCCTCTGCTTCATTCTTTAAGCTTCTCCGCTCCTTTACACCCAGATTCACATCTTCTGCACTCCTCTAAGCTCTAGCTAGCCAGATATCACCATTTATCTACATATACCACCTGAAAAGGGGTAAAAGAGAAGAAAATATGTACAAAACCTAAACTAAGGTCCTAAGATGCGAGTCTAAGCTAATCTAGACTAAATGCACTCTAAATTATGACAAAAGATATAGAAAGGGTGATAAAGGGATGCAAATATACACATGAAAGCGGTAAATATATGAGTATATCAATACCACACTTTGAAGGTTTTTTCCCCAAAATACCATGTTCTTTTCAAAGTTCAAAAAATACCACTTTTTGTTCAAAGTTCCAAAAATACCACAAAATTAAAAGTTGATTTTTAAGGTTTATAATTTAGAATTTTTTGGTTTGGGTTAACTATTCCAAAATTAGAGTATAGTTTTAGGGAGTAGGGTTTGGGTTTGGAGTTAGGGTTTTAGTTTTAAATGTTAAAAATGAATTTTAAATTTATGCTATTTTTGGAACTTTGGATAAAAAGTGGTATTTTTAGAAGTTTTGAAAAAATGTGGTATTTTGGGAAAAAAAACTTCAATATGTGTATTTTTGGAAATTGTCCGCTTTGAGATTTGTTTCAATATACCAAGAGAGATCAGACTACTGGAGAAGGTTGGATTGTATCTAAATTTTGTTAGAATCACAATGTTTCAATATTAATTGGTTTCTGATTCTTATTTTTCTTACATCTTAACCAGAGAAAATGTGGTATTGTATTCTATGATCAGATTCCTCTAACTCAACAAACCATTCTCTCATTGATGTCATATGAAATGTGTCACTAGTACCAGATTTGTTTCATTAACCATAAGTATATATCTGAATATAGCAGTTTAATTGGCTCCAATAACAGTAGCCTCTTCCTTCTCAAGACTTGATCTTTAACTGTGTACAACTTCTTAGATGGGATCTTTTTGCTTTTGTAATGAATTTGATCTAATAGACTTGGACTTTCTTACTTTCCTCATGTTTGATCTCTGAATTCAAGTCTTCTTCTCATATATAGGTAGTCAATATTATGTATTGTTCTTCTTCTCATATACTGAATGACTTTAGTTACCTCTTCAAGTGTGAAAGAAGCTTTACCATGCTTCAATGTATTCCTTAAACTGGTGAAACCATCTTGGAAGGGACATCAAGATTCAAGTCTTGAATTTCAAGAACAATGTTGTCTACTCTTCCATCAATTTTCTCAAACACTGAACCGCGACTTTTTAACCAGGTTCCACTTAAACCAAACCGTCCTAATTTCTCTCTATCCTAAACCAACCTAGATCTAACCAATACGTTCAATTTGTTGTACCATGTATACTAATTATTAAACTTATTAAAACAAAAAAACTACTTACATATGAGAGAGTCCATCATTTGATATAAATCTGATTGTGAATCTTTTCTCATTATTAATCTGGCAATCTAACAAAAGTAATTAGAAAAACTGATTGTGAATCTTTTCTCAAAATGGATAATTTTTCTAATTAAAAAAACGTGAAAGGCCTAGGTGTCCATGCCGTCGAATTTGATTAAGCGCTATCAAATTTGCCAAATATTTCCTTTTTGGTCTAATTTCAGCATCTATAAGCAAATCAGATCATCATACCTTTTACGTGTAATGCTTAGACATCATTTAGAAGACTGCTTAAAAAGCTTTTTAAAACACTATGACTAACAACTCGTGTTTCAAGCAAGCTTACAATTTTGGTAAAATTTTGTACCAAAACCCAAAACCGAATAATTCAAAATAGATTGTCAATAGAGAAATATTTTACATGCTGATTGAAATCGAGGAAAAATACAGAGTAAACAATAACATTAACATTCAACAAAGTAAACACAAATTACGTTACTTTAAACGTAGACACAAAGGACGATCACTTATATCACACCACACACAAAGACACAAAGTCTCTAACTTGAGAAACATAAGACATATCTCACTCTTCACTCTTGTCTTCTTACTTCTTCATAAGTCGACGCCGGAGATGACTTGACCGGAAATATCCTGTTACCACTCTTTCCGGTGGTGGTGGAAGAAACTCCGTCGCCTTCTCCACCATCTCTCTCCTTCTCCAGTCTCTTTTTCATCATCTTCTCCTTTTGCTTCTTCTGCATGAGTTGTAGTTGTGCGTAGTTTGCTCCAATCGAAGACATATTTTGTTTATATTTCAAGTATGCTAATTAATTTATTTGATTATTATTCTGATCAAAGAGGAGTTTTGTGTGGTGAAAAGAACAAGTGAAGATAGAATGATGAGTTTGGTAATGATGAAGAGAAGTGTCGTAATTTATAGAGAAACGACTCATGCTTTACGACCGTTTTCTAGTTATGATTTCATTTTCATCATTATGCTTCTCCATGCTCATTCGCTTTTTTCCTCTTTTTTTAGTTTCCTTTCTTTATTTTCCATTCTTTAATTGATTAATTTTCTACCAAAGATATATCGCCGAAAAAAGAATACTTGAAAAAAGACATTTAAAGTTTTTAATAGATGAATCATCATTTTTTTATTATCATGGAGTATACTTAAATTTCTTACAAAATTATATTAGTTTAATTTAATTTTAAAGCCCAATAAATTCGAATACTAAACCATAAAATTACATTAAATATGTAATACTTTTTCATTTAGATATACTGATTATAACGCTTTCCATCAGCGGTCAAAGACTTGCCAACCGAAAACATCACAAATGACGTTCCAGAATAGTCAGACTTGAGTCCAACTATTTTCAAATGTGATTCTATCTAGCATGACTCAAGGTTTGTCAAATTAGGCTGTCGAATGATATTCGAAACATAAAATATATTTGAAAATATCTTTATAGATAATATTTGGATTTAAAATACACATTAAAACATTTTTAGTTTCTGCCGAGAGCTAGCAAAATCAAAACAAGTTATATCCAAACTTAATTCATTGTTTTTTTTGTATGACTTAAATTCATTGTTTACAAAAGATAAGGTAAACTACCGTTGATTATCCTAAGTTTTTAGAGTGTTCCCGTTACCACCCACTAAATTCACTTGTAAAGCAAATATAGTTATAAGTAATCTAACTGACATAGAAAAAGACATGTCACTTTAAAATAAGTTCTTTCTTTTGTAAGTGTAACAGTTGGTTGTTTCACGATAGTTAACGATGTCAAACACCCCCTCGTTCCACGTGTTAAAGGACATTAGTCGACCTCATGAGTTTATCAACATTTTGTTTTACTTTATTTATTTATTATATATATATTTTTTTTTTTTGCCGGGTATTTATATATTTTAAAATGAAGGAGTTGACAAATATGAATTGATTTTGTGTTGACGAAAATGGCTATTGAGTTATTTTTTTGACGTTATCTTATTATATAAAGCAGAGTTTGTCAAAATTGTAACTCAAGAGATCATGATATGTCTCTAATATTGATCGAGATGATGACATGTATTTATTTTTAAAAGTAATTAAAAAAAGATTTAAAATAGAAAACTAACAAAAAAAAACTCTTACGTAACTAACTAAAAAGTGAAAAGAAAAAATTCTAATAGTTTAAACTAACTAGAAAAGAAAAAGAAAAATGTAAAACTAATAAAAAAAATACTAAGTAACTAACTAAATAGTGAAAAGAAAAAATTCTAATCTTTTAAACTAATTAGAAAAAAAATTATAATAATCTAAACTAATTAGGAAATAAAATACAACTAATAGTCCAAACAATAGAGATAAAAGATTAAGAAAAAAATCGAAAAGATTTATATGTGGCCAAAAACAGAAAGTAGAGAAGGAATAGCTATTAAAAAAATTAACCTAAAGAAAATATCTTATTATATAAAGTTGGATGTGTACCAAATTATAACTCACGAGAGATAACTTTTTGTGTTATTGTTAGTTTAGATTGTGATTAAAAGAAAATTAATCTATAGTATTTACATTTTAAATCAAATTGTAGTTAAATTTTAAAAAGAATAATAAATCAAAAGAAAATGTCAATAAGAAAAAAACAAAAAAATTAAAAGTCAAAAGAAACCGAATTAAATAAAAAAGTCTAGTCATAACAAAACAAAAAACAAAAATAAACTGCATAACAATTAAAAAAAATGGTCAATGTAATTGGAAAAAAGAAATTAAGTGTCGAAAAAAATATAGTTGTCATCATAGTCTAATAAATAAGGCAAATATGTTTCATACCAATTAAAAAAAATTAAGCTTAAAAATGGTATAATTGTCATTACGTTCAAATAACAAAATGTTGTTCTCAAATAAAAAAGGTATAATATCACATTTTAAATTAGCAAACCAAAATCTATAATTTTATATAATACATCAAGACCGTTTCCAATTTTAATATATCATCAGTTTATTTAATTTTAATCAAGCGAGTTATGTTGACAAAAAAAAAAAAAAAAAAAAAAAATCAAGCGAGTTATAAATTCGAAGGAAAATAATATAATATGAAAAGATTATTTATGCAATTGGAAAAAAGTTATCTGATAAGTATACGGATTTCAATTTAAAATATAATTTTATGGATTTTAATTTAAAATATAATTATACGGGTCATAACTACATATATTATCAATTTCAATATCTAATATCCACATATTATGCGGGTCTTAATCTAGTACTCTATATACTAAACTTCAATTACAAAAACACAAGGAAATCTACAAGTCGGTTTACTTGTTTCTTCTAAAACCCAAAATTCCATTAGTCGCCTATGATCGTGTATTTATTCGTGAATGAGACAAACAATGCATAGATCGAGAATAAAAATTTCATTCATTAGCATAACTGATTAGATAAATCCCTAGTTAAAATATAATGCAACAAGTGGGTGATAAAAAATAAATCACATCAATCTAACATCGAAATAGAAGGGAGCCAGGGAGGTGTTATCTAAAGATGGTGGCCTGTGCTTTAAGGTCGGCTCTTAAGGCTTTACCAGTATATATGATAAAAGTATTATAAATAACAAATGTTCCAAGGGTTTTAGCTAGTATATGCTGATTAAAATTTTCATATTTTTTTAGTTTAAAGAATCACCGACCAGTATGCCCGAGTCCGACCAACCCGAACTATAGAAAGGATTTGTATGTGTCACACGTTATTATATACTAAGTATTGTAATCGTATTCTACTGTTTTCTTCATAATATATTGTCTTTAATGTATGTACTTGTGCTTTTCTTGTTTGGATCAAATAACTATTTTTTAATTAATTATATTTATACTTCTACGAGTTTCTATCCAATATATATCTACACCTAAGTGGTCTGGGTTGGAATCTAGTGGTTTTTGCTTAATAACCATGGTGTGTGTGAGATTGCGGAATGACCATATATATAGTACATGGAATGAAAAGAGGAAAGAGAATCTTCAAAACTATCGCAACATCACGATAGAATGGAATCTAGTAGTCTTTGCCCAAGATGCTAATGGTTTTAGCTTTGACGATGATTCCACCAAGTAAAGGTTGTAACATATATGGAAAATTGAATATAACCCGCAACATTAAGACAACTTGAAATTTATTTTAGCAAAAAAAAAAAAAAAACTTTGAAATTTACAATTTTTGTGTATTTCAGATATAAAATATTATTAAATATTGCAGATCCGATTAAACTATCTCATGTGAATACTATTTAAGTTACTAACGTTCCCGAACAGTATAATACATATATGTATTATAACTTACATATATTAATACAAAATATATCGACATTCATCTTCATCTTAACACATAGGAACTACTAACTGGTGTTGGAATCAAATCTCACCTCGACCGAGATCATAAAAAAATGACTAAGTGTCACATTTGATCAAGCTGGCGAGCTGAATCCTCACCATTCATGTTGGTAAACTAACGAATTGAAAGTTCAAGTTGGCATGCTGACGAGTTGGCGAGTTGAAAGCTCAGGTCGACAGGTTGACAAGTTAACATGGAAACTTACTCTTTTTCGTAAGGTGACGAGCTTAGCAGTGAAGCAATAGATTCAAGACTTGTATCGACGAGATGATGAGCTCACCATATCGAGGCCCAAATCCACAATGATAAATTGGACTGAGATGACGAGCTCGAAAGCTGAACCCCAGAATGATGAGTTCATGTCCACATGGGAAATGTGACGAGGTCAAACCCATGAACACAAATCCCATGGCGCAGCCGATTCTCGATAAATTAGGAATTTCTTATTATCTCTTTGAGTTTTCACCTAGTCGACTTGAAATTTGTATAAATAGAATTTGTATACTTCTAAGAAGAGGATCCACAATTTTACACACAAAACTCTTCAAAAACAATAAAGCTTTTCTTAACAAGCTATTTCATACATTTGTTCTCAGTAGTTTTACCTTAGAAATCTCACATTTCTCTAAACCCTTTACAGATTTAATTGCATTAGTTCCGAATCCCACAATTGGTGTGGTTGAACCACTAGGAATGTACGTGCTTTAATTATGTTATTCAACATATGAGTATAAATATTAATACACTGATAGTTTAATCAAAGCACCAAATGACAGAATAAAGGTGTAAGCTATAGACCACATTTTTATATATGTTTCAGTTAAAAATTAGAGATAAACGAGAAGTTAGATAAAGACTTATTGGCCACTAATCTCCCACCATATCATACAGTACAATATATTTTGACTCCTTTTTTACATTTCCTTACAATTATATCTGTATGTATATAACAATTTCGACTTATTTATTCACGGACATGCATGCATATTAATTTAGACTTATATATACACAAGCATGCATATTACTAAATGGAAGAAAAATTCACTGAAAGAAATATGACGTATACCGTTATACGCATGTCTTTCTGTCTAACCAAAATAAAATTTCTGTAATCTCTTATCTCATGCAAGCATTCATGTTTTTTTATTCACTTTCGCATGCATGTTTGTATATGCATGTGTAATGTGTCACCAATAAACATCTAATCCACACATATATAACATGGCTATATGATGATGACAATGATGTTCTATTTAAGTATGTGTTAGTGCTAAATGGTGCTGTTATACATATTCTTCAGAGAAGTATGATGGATTGACTTAAATTATATATTGATGTGCTTGTGTGGCTTCAAAAATATGTTCGTTATATAATGTATATATATGTTTATCTCTCTTTATGTTGAAGTGACAAGAATTAAAGGCGAGCACTCTGAATTTATTAATTTGGTGCCTTTCATTTAGTTTTGTTAAATTGCTTACCGTTCAAGAACATAATTAATTCGCACATGCTTTATAAAACCAAGTTAAAAGAAGTTTGAAATCCATGCTTATCTTGAAAACACTTGTGATAAACTAAAACACATTTTCTGTCAAATAGTCCGAATTAATTTACAGTGTTGAAGGAAAATCAGGTTTAAATAAACTTAGCTTTCCAATCATTCTTTAAGAAAAAATCAGTGCTTAATTTAGAGTGTAATATCCTTAATTGGCTAAAGCCGGTTGTTGAAATTAGTGAGTATCTTGTTTATGAACCATAAGTATATTGAGTTAAATGAAGTTTAGATTAGTTAAAAATAATAAATTTAACATGGTGAGATCGTGTCCTAAATATTTTGAGTTACAGATGTTATGGCTTTGCTGCCGAAAGAGATTGCGGTTGCTTCATGCGGCCAAAAAATGTTCGTTTACCTGATGCATTTTCTTTCGATCAAACGATGCGGTCAAACGTTGTGTTTTAACTGATAAAGAAATTCAGTGTTACGACTGAAATTGTCGACTACTAAACGAATAACAATTGCAATTGTCTGATTACAAATTTACAACATTTGGCCGCAAATTTTAACCGTTGCTATCTGCAACATACAAAAGAACAAGCCATATATACGTCTATGATTGTTTAATGGGTAAGTTTAATAAATATACATGGAAAATGGTTTCTCTCTAGTGGTCACTTAATGATTGAATTATCCATTGACATTGAGTGTAACTACTCTTGTTTAATACTATATGATTAGTTTTTTTGTTTTGTTTAAAGCTTGTTCCTTGAAGAGTAGCTTACGAACAAAGAGTCTGGATCCAATTAAAAGAGAGTAGGGGACAATTTGTCCCTAGTTGACCCTAAAGGCCACACAAAACTAAGTAAGTAGAGACACTTCTACTGTCTCAATCTCTTAATTATGTTATTAATAAAATTGCTAGAATAATGAAATGAAAGAAGTGGAACTAGTGAGAGAAAAAGAAAAAGAAAAAGACAAAAATCATCTATAATTTAAAAAATCTAATCAACCAAGCAATGCAACAATCATATATGTTATGTTTTTAAAACCTGATTCTATATATTTTTATTTAGGAAGACTTACTAAAACAACATTTTTAGATTTTGGGTTGACTCAAACAACCTTTTTAGATTTTAATTACTGATGCTATTTTTGAATCCGTTTTACCCTTTTTCCTTTGATAACAAAAAAAGTATTTACGAAAATGCCATTAATGAAACGGGCCGCGTAGGCGGGAAAAATTCCCGCCTAAATAAAATAAGTCTACCGCTCAGTGATGGTGGTGGTAGATTTATTTTGTGTATAGTGGTGGTAGACTTATTGTAGTAGTGGTAGATTTATAAAGAGCGGTAGACTTATTCCGTATTTTCGGTCAACGAAACCAACCGTTGACTGGTAGACTTATTTTTTTAGGATCAATAGTGGTAGACTTATGCGTTTTTAGCTACTGCAGCGGTAGATTTGTTTTTACCTAGGTCTAGTGATGGTAGACTTTTTATCCAACCTAGTTACGGTAGACTTTTTGTCACATTAGACATTTGGTAGACTTATTGTGATAGCGGTAGACTTATAGTACTTGGTGGTAGACTTGTTTCCTGTTTAGGAAACTATAGTGATGGTAGACTTATTTGGTAGGTGGTAGAGTTAGTTGCAGGGAACGTGAAATGTCGACTTTACCCTTAAAAAATAGACAAATTTGCACGAAAAAACCTGTAACAATGGTGAAGAACTAGGGTTTACAGCCGCATAGCTCGGATCTTTGCAAAGTGATTTTTTAAACTTTCTTTATGTTCTAAAGTGCTTTTCGAACAAGTGAATGGAACAAATTGTTCTTGTTTATGGTAGATGGAGTTTTTCGAAGAATGGATGGGTGTTCGGGGTTGACAACTCAAAAGGTAGGAGAGTTCTTGGGTTAGATCATGCAACCTCGTTCAACGATTTCCTTCGAATGGTGTAAGAAGATTTCGGCGTCGATCAACAAATTTTCGAGGTAAAATTGAGTTACATGTTGCCAAGCTTAGCTCTAGATACACCATCGATTTTTGTTGCAAATTCAAGACAGTTGAAGAGTTTTGTAGAATAATATATGAACGAAATGATTCGTATATCAGTCGAGATTAGTGAAAAAGAAAAAAAACAGTGTAAAAGAGAGAGAAGTGGATGCAGATGATGAAAAAACAGTGTAAGAGGGAGAAACTATAGATGAAGATGATGAAGATCATGAAGAGATGATTGTAGATTTGACTATTGCGACGATATGGACGGTGTAAGCTCAGACGACAATGAATACGGGAGGCGTGGTAGACTTTCAGATGACGATGACGACGCTATGGAAACTCTACCACCGAAGAAAAGGAGTCTATCATCGATTCCAGATTGCGTGAAGTTAGAAATGAGGTCGGTAGACTTAGCGGTTGGGCAACGTTATGCCACAAAAGAGGATTTGGAGAAGAGATTGGAGATTATGTTGGTTGCACATAAGTTTGACTTTAACGTGGGACTCACAACTCCAACGTTGTTGACGGTTAGTTGTTGGGTGGAAAGATGTACGTGGAGGGTTCGGGCTTCAACTATTGGAGACAGTCCCAATTTTCATATCAAAACTTATATTGGAAACCACTCTTGTTCTGTGACCGAGCATTCAACCCGTACTTGTAAAGCAACGTATCAGGTGTTAGGTCGTCTCTACAAAGATTTCATTGGTGGTGTTATCTTGCCAACTCATCTTGCCGATGCTATAACGAAACGTTTAAGAATAAAGGTACTTTAAACGATGGTAGATTTATTTTTTAGACATGGTAGATTTATCATACTGAGGTGGTAGATTTAATTTATGGAGTGGAAGTTGTAATGGTGGTAGATTTATTTTACTAACCTGGTATATTTATCATACTGAGGTGGTAGATTTAATTTATGGAGTGGAAGTTCTAATGGTGGTAGATTTATTTTAATGACGTGGTAGATTTATTTTACTTAAGATTAATTCAATTGTCACAGGTAGAGTATTGGAAAGCCCATCGAGCATTAAAGTATGCAAGACAATTGGTTAGAGGAAGCTCTGAGAATGGGTACGAAGAAATTCCCACGTACTTATACATGATTAGGAGAGCTAATCCAGGGACACTTATAAAGCTTGAAGTCGATGGTGAAAATAGGTTCAAGTTTCTTTTCCTTGCATTTGGGGCAAGCATACATGGTTTCAAGTTTATGAGGAAGGTAGTTGTGGTGGATGAGACATATTTGAAAGGTAAGTACAAAGGTACTTTATTCATTGCCACGACACAAGATGGAAATTTTAACATATTTCCTATTCTTTTCGGTGTTGTTGGTACCGAGAATGATGAGTCTTGGGAGTGGTTCTTTAGACAGCTAAGCCGAGTAATCTCATATGATGAAGGTCTTGCGATTATCTCAGATAGGCATAGATCAATATCGAAGGCGATTGGGAAGGTATACCTGCGTGCTTCTCTTGGTATTTGCACATATCATTTGCATAAAACATTTTGCTGAAATTCAAAGGTGGAGAATCATTCGGACTAGTCAAGAAGGCAGCTAAAGCATATAGACTTCAAGAGTTTAATGAGTTATTTGGGCAGATTGAGGCTTTGTATCCTGCTCTTCATACTTATTTACAGGGAGCCGATGTTCGTTTATGGACTCGTGTGCATTTTCCCGGGCATAGATACAACTTCCTGACGAGCAACATAGCGGAATCTATTAACAAGGTCCTATTTCCTGCCCGCGGGTATCCAATAGTGGAACTTCTGGATACTATTAGGTCGATGTTGACAAGGTGGTTTGCTACAAGAAGGATAAAGCTAGTTTAATGACCACAACCTTGACCATTGCGGTGGAGAAACAGCTTCAGGTAGAAATGTTATGTTATAGATTTAATAAGCATGTTATGGTAGATTTAATTTCCAGGTGGTTACGGTAGATTTAATAAGCATGGTATGGTAGATTTAATAAGCATGTTATGGTAGATTTAATTTGCATGTGGTTATGGTAGATTTAATAAGCATGTTATGGTAGATTTAATAAGCATGTTATGGTAGATTTAATTTGCATGTGGTTATGGTAGATTTAATAGGCATGTTATGGTAGATTTAATAAACATGTTATGGTAGATTTAATTTGCATGTGGTTATGGTAGATTTAATAGGCATGTTATGGTAGATTTATAGACAACTGATGGTAGATTAATAATTGAAGGACTAACACGTGTTTGCCTTTTTGTACACATGATAGGGTTGAGAACGCTAAGCTTTGGACTGTACAAGAGATAAATGACAACGAAATAGAAGTAACGTTGGGGTCATCATTGCATGTGGTGAATTTGACATCAAAAAGTTATACTTGCAAAAGGTTTGACAAGGATAGAATTTCTTGTGTTCATGCCATTGCAGCAGCGAAAATAATGAAGAAGTCACGGATCGGCCTTGCACATCCCTACGTCCATACAAAGAACTTGTTCAAGGGTTACTCAAAAAGTATTATGCCACGAGATATTGCGCTTCCCGCGCCGGAAATTGTGGCATCAAAAGTTTGTAAACCTCCGGTTGTTCGTGAACCACCAGGTAGGCCAAGACTTTCCCGGATTAAAAATGCTTTGGAAATTGCCATGGCTCGGAAACGAGTTAGGAAAGAACCCAAGTGCTCAAATTGTCTTCAACATGGTCACAATCATGCGACTTGCAACGCTTAAATGTATGTTATCTTATGTAATTTGATTATCATGTGTACTTTCTCTTTTCTTAAGGTACTATAATGGTTACGAAACACTTAGGAAAATGCACGTTTACAATTAACCGTACATTAATGTTGTCAATATCGTAAATGCACGTTTTCATTACAGAAGTCTACCACACTTACGGAGGACCACCAAATCTACTCCTATGGTGATACTAAAACATGGTCCTTTGAAAGTATGCAAAATAAACAATAAGTCTACCACCACACTCCCAATAAGTCTACCACCACATTCACAAAAGTCTACCACTACAAAAGTATCAATTTGAATCCCCAAAAGTCTACCACCACATACACAAAAGTCTACCATGAAGTCATAATTAGTCTACCATCACGTTAAATCTCACTATCTAGAATCTGTCTGTAAAGCAACCTTGTCGTCTGGATTAGTACGCGGGTTTGGGTCGGAAACCTACTGGACCAAGTCAACAAATGGTGCCTCCTCCAGGATATCAACGGCAAGTTTTAGACGAATACCACCCACAATTGCATCGCAAAGCCAATCCATAGTACGTCCTAGAGCTAGACACTCTAAAAATTTCACCATGTAGACACCGTAGTCGCATGATTGGATGTTTTGGGGTACATTTGATTTTTTCCTGTAGAAGTGAAACGCAGCCTCACTCATCCCCTTCCTTTTTTCAGGTGGTGCTTTAAGCAACAACGGAATCATTCGTGTATGGTCTGCATGATGTGGCCATAACGTCGTCCTTGTAACCCGAGATGATGCTATCGTAAACTTTAACACTTCTATTAACTAAGTTTACCACAACACCCACCCAATGCACATCGTCGATATTATGAGCAATGTACAATGTATCAACATCCGTCACCCATTTCTTGTGAGTTGGAGCAAACGTTGGAGTTAGTTTATTGTACATGTTGAAATATCCCTCACCGAACAAAAAGGTCTTCTCCTTACCTTTGAAGTTCCATTCGTACTCTTGACACCAAAGGGACCCAAATATCGGATCCAGAAACGTTATCCTTTCACTTGCAAAAGGAGTTGGACTTTGCATTGACCTTTTTCTAAACATGTTCAATGCAGCCCCCATTTGCTGCAAAATAATTAAACAAACAAAGTTCACAAATTCAACCAAAAGTAAACAAACTTGTCACAAAAATTATAGATAAATCTACCATAGATAGTGGTAGATTTATTAAATAAATCTACCAGAGGGAGTGGTAGATTTATTTAATCAATCTGGTAGTGGTAGATTTATTTAATAAATCTACCATTACCTGTGGTAAATCAACAAGGCATAGTGGTAGATTTATTTACCTCACTATTCAACCATCCATATCGAGGCTTTGACCACAGTTCTTTAGCTGTCATAATTCCCAAGTAGAACTCGACTTTTGGCAGGCTGTTTTCAAATGGGTTGTCTCTGACATAGAATCATATGTCTATGGTTAAAAGGATGAAATTTTTGGTGCATTGAATAAGACGTTTCTATTAAAAGGGTAAATGACTTACAAATCTTTCTTCACGAACTCAAGCAACTTTGCCTCTCTATGCAGGTCCACCGACTCAAAAGGATTGTAGACAACGGAAGAAGCCTCAGTACCAGCGATGATTCGTATGGTCCCAGAGTGTCCTATGAATGGGGACCTCTGAGATGGAGCAAGAGTTTTATTTCGAGCTATGGGGTGATCACCAAATCATCCGTCTCTAGCAACTTTGCAATAGCACCTAAAGCATTGTCCAGTGCGTCGTTTATCTGCTTTGCCTTTCGATCATCATCATCATTAGATGATGATGAGTATGCGCAGTGCATCGCTTTGCGAGGAGGTGTAACAAAATCAGAATCAGGTCTTCTCTTCTTTTTCCCAGCATCACCAATAACATCTTTTGTCTACAACTTAAGGATTGAGTAAAATGGAAGTAAGATAACAACTGTAATAAATCTACAGCAATGTCTCACAACAAATAAAACTGTCCCAATAAGTCTACCATAAGGTACCAATAAGTCTACCACAACGTACTAATAAGTCTACCACAACGTACTAATAAGTCTACCACAACAAAACCAATAAGTCTACCACAACGTACCAATAAGTCTACCACAACGTACCATTAAGTCTACCACAACAAAAAAACTGTCCCAATAAGTCTTCCATAACGGACCATTAAATCTACCATAACGTAAAATTAAGTCTACCATAACCCATCTTTATACGTACCAGATCATGGATTTCGACACACTCAGCTCCTTCCTCCTTCATTTTAGCCGCAGTAGGTTCCTTCTCTTTAAACGCTATCCTTTTACTCTACAGCTCGCAACCCAAACGATGTATAAAGAATGAGTCAAATGGAAGTAAGAAAATTTGTTGCAAATCAAACTACCATGGAGAATGACTTCCCACCTTCTTTTTAGTCTTAACCTTCTGCACTGGTGCCGCAGGTTTGCTTTTCTGCACAGGTGCCGCAGGTTTGCTTTTCCCTTTCCGCTCCTTAGTTGGTTTAGCCTTTACATCCGGCTTTCTAACGACACGGTTAACTGGGAAATTTGTTTTCGATGTTGGTTGTTGTTCCATCCAAGACTGTTAAGAAAAGTAGAGGAAAGATGTTCAAACAGAGAGATAAATGAACAATGGAATAATAATACATGTTCAACTAAGTGTACAATGAAATAACAACACAACTGATGTTCATATAAGTCTACCATAACACAATAATAAATCTACCACGCCTTAATATAAAAGTTCAGGAAAATATCTAAATACGTCTAAAACATGGTTCCCATATATCTACCATCGGCTTAGAAAAGAGTCTTACGTACCAGATCATCCTCCTCCATAGATGCATCTCCGCCAACTCCCGTGTTTGACTGTTCATCTACCACAGCTTTCGACGCATTCCCTTTGCCCTCTAGAGATGTAAGCCTAGTATCAAACTTCGCAATTGTGCCCACCATTCCCCGAAGGAGCTTAAGTACTTCACCAATATCTCCGGCTTCGGTCTCCTTCTTTTTCTTTAGCTTTGGAATGTTTTTTATTGGGATATCCAAGTCGCATTCCTCTTCACTATCCTCGTCACCCGAAGTGTCAGATCGAATCTTCCTCTTCCCATGCTTCACCTTCTCCTTCTTTTTCTCTTTCATTTCAACTGGAGAGTCATCCTCATCCTCACTTTCCTCAACAACAACCTTAGCCTTGATCTTCTTGCTCTTCTTTATCTTCTTTTTCTTTTCAACCGGAGAGTCATCCTCATCTTCATCCTCACTTTCCTCAACCTTAGCCTTGGTCTTCTTTTTCTTAGAACCCGGAGAATCATCCTTAGCCCTGCTCTTCTTTTTCTTAGAAACCAGAGCATTTAACTCCCAAAAATCTTCATCCAAGCATCCACCAAGAATGTCGCGGATCATGTTATTAAGTTTGATATCTTCTGCATCAATCCATGTAGGGTAAAAGAATTCGAAAAGCTTCACCACTAAGTGTCTGATACGAACCTATAAAGAACAGTATTGCAAAAAAAAGCAAGAGATGATTAATAAAAGTCTCTTCAACAGTACCAAAAGTCTACCATCAAAGAGCAAAAAAATCTACCATCGAAGAGCAAAATAAATCTACCATCAAAGGACCTACTGAAAAAGTCTACCATTGAAGGCCAAAATAAGTCTACCATCAAATGAAAATAACTCAAAGGTTTCCTACCAAAAATAAGCCTACCATCAAACAGAAAATAAGTCTACCATCAAACAGACAATAAATCTACCATCAAACAGAAAATAAGTCTACCATCAAATGAAAATAAGTCTACCATCAACCTGAAAACAAATCTACCATCAAAAGATTTGCTTTCCAAACAAGTCTACCATTGAAAGATTATCATGTAAAGTACAAAGAATACCTTGTTGTTGTTGCTGGATTTCTTATCCTCCTCCATAACCTGTTCCAAGTTGTACCTTCCCCTGCTTGAACCCCAACGTAGCAGAGGAACAACTCCTTCTCTTCTCTTCCCAAATCTTTCCCCTAAAATGGGAACTGCCTCATACACCCACACAAGCAGCGCATGAACACACCCATGGAGTGTGATCTTTTTCATATCCGTAACTTGCATGGACGAAATTAGAGATTCAAAGGACACTCGTCCCCAAGGATACCTCTCGAAAGCCTCTCGATCCATCACTCTTTTTGCAGCCTTCAAAGGGATTCTACTATCACGAGCGTAACCATACACTCCAACATGCAGAATAAACAACAATGATATCATTCTCTTCTTCTCCTCACTCCATTTCCTAATTTTGTCAAACATAACCAACAGTTCCGACCACTTTGGTCCCTCCCCACGTGGGACACCAATTTCTTCCCAAAACACTGTGTGATCAATGTCCCAACCATCATTTGCATCAGCCTCACCACAATTCATCTGGGTTACCTCTTCAAACTCATTCAACGAAAATCTCACTGGCCGACCACCAAACAAGGACCACATCTCATAGAACCTTCCATTTTTCAATTGATTGGTTAGGAAATGAGTAACTGTCGCACCTGAGAAATTGAATTTCCGTATAGCAAGCTTCAGAATTATTCCAACTAAGGAATTATTCATGATATCATTGTACACATCATCACCAACCGCTTCCGACATTTTGTCAAAGTCGTGTTACATGCAATTGTGATGCATACTTCTCTTCCCCGATGGTGCTAATCCAGGCGGAAACCTTCTGGATGGATATATCTTTGGCACAATCGAGGAACTCATACCTGCACAAATCAGTAATTATAAGTCTACCATCACAACAAAATAAATCTACTATCAAATGAAAACTAAAACAATTCTTCAACATAAAATAAATCTACCATCACACAAAATAAATCTACCTTCACATAAAATAAATCTAACATATCTACACAATTCACATATTCAACTAACTCTACTGTGGAAACACAATTAATCTACCATCAAATAAAAGCTGAAACAATTCTTCAACATATTAAAACTACCATCACATAAAATAAATCTACCATCACATCAAATAAATCTAATAAATCTATCATCACACAATTTAAACACCACCATACAACAGAACGTTAAATAAAATCAAAAAACAGTTCAGTTAATCTACCGCTACTTTAAATAAATCTACCACCACATAGATTAACAAATCTACCATACCAATGTTTTCTGTTACTTTATCTGTGTATATCGGCGCCGGAATCTAGGTTTACACCACCGAAACTGTAAAAAAAAAACAAAAAAATTCAGATTAGGGTTTACGGGATTCATACAAGACTTCAACAAATCCAAACAAAAACGCTTAGAATCAAGAGAATACCTCTCTTCAATGCACGAAATCGAAACCCTACCACTCGACGGAACTTCGCTTCGCCGGAACTTCCAAACCTAAAACCGACCGACGATATTGTACTTGAAATCCATAACCGAACACTCCTCATGGATAGCGAAGAAGAAAACTTATCATGGAAATCGAAATTTACCGTCAAATCAACGCCGGTTCGACAATCGCCAAATCGCCAGAGAGAGGTTACGGAAATGGTGAAGAAGATTAACCGTTTTGGGATATTTTAAAGGTCTTTGTAACATTTTTTAGCTCAAAAATTTAAAGGTTGTTTGAGTAAACCATGAATCTAAAAAGGTCTTTCTAGTAATTATCTCTTCTAGTAATTTTCTCTTTTATTTATCCCCTAAATATTATTTGAGAGGTGATTTTTACAAAATTGCTTATGTGTCTTATTCTCCTTCAAAATTAGACAAAATAAAAGGCATGTCATATGTGACATGGCTAATTAAAAACATTGACCAAATCATTGACCTATTCTACTTACCCATTAACAAAAAATTGTTACCCATTTGATACTTTTAAAAAACGTGGCCCATTAACAACATTTCTTAAACCTAATTACTCCATTATATATAGGAATAATTACACTCATAGACATTTTTTCTCAAACTTCTTACACTATGGGACACTTTGGTTTTTAGACACACTTTTTCTTTCTTTTCTTTACTTTTCACAAAAACAAGACAAAAATACATTTATCCACACACTTTATTGGATTATACATATATATTTATTTATAATACCTCTCTCCTCTCTCTCCTTTATTCTCTCTCTTTTCTCCAACTAGATTCACATCAATTTGGTTTTTTCTTTCTAAAATTCATATTAATCTGGTTTTGTATAAATATGGATTAACCAAATTCTTTAAACTTGGGTTTGGTGATTCAAATCGTTGTGATGCCTTGTAAATAAAAAGATAATTAGTTGTTCTCGTGGATTGCATTACGTGGACAATTTTATTTTTTTCTTAAAATTTATGTTTTATTTGCTTTGTTAAATTAATTTATTTTTCCTGTTTCTATCTAGTGATTCTTGTTAATTTAAACTTTTTATTGTAATAAACAAGACAATTGTTAAATAAATGTCCATCGAAAATAATATATGTGGATGGTGGACTATCGATGATATTGAAGACATTTTAGACAAGTTTAAGCTATGTTATTGTTAGTTTGTGTTAGAATTTGTTTTTTGAAGGATCATTTTTTTTATGAAATGTTGAAAACACGATTTCGTGGATAATTATTCGTGGATGAACACAAACTTGAATGAGTGAGAATGTCTTGATACACAAGAACCATACACAAATTCAAAATTTTGTAAAAGCATATCTTTAAAATTCGTTAAATCCTAGCCATCCATTTTACACCTTCATCCAATGGTTAATATTGAAAGCAAAAATAAGATATGAAAAAAAGGAAGGAAGAAACTTCATTAAGGGTATTTTTGTCTTATTTCTAGAAAAAGAAAGAAAAATGTTAGAAAATGTGTCCAACACAAAAAATATTTTAAAGTGTAAGAAGTTTGTGAAAAAGTGTCCGTAAGTGTAAATCACCCATTATATATAAGACCATCCGTAATGGTAAATTTTTCTAAAGTGTCTTAGTACTAAAAAATAAAAAGCAATAGAAGAGCAAGAGAGAGAGGGAGAAAAAGTGTCAAAAATCCTCTTATATAGAACTTTTTTTCACCATTTGTAGTGTTTTTATTGGTCGATGAAGTTTTTAATAATTAAATTAAATAAAAAGATTAAAGTAAAATAAATTAAGAACCTAACGAAAGTGTAACGATTAATGATGCTCTAAGATACATTTGGGTTGAAAATAGAAATAATTCTACTTAAATGGCATTTTTGTAAAGATTTTCAAAGTGTGGCATCTTTGAAAAGTGGCATTTGAAATAACTTTTTGCAAAATTTCTCTTAACCAAATGGATATTGAACATAGTTGGAAAATAATTAATCATAAAATAATGATTTTCTAATTTATTGGATATTTTGACAAATAAATAATATTTAGATACTAATTTAAAAATTAAATTTATTCGAAAAAAAATTATTTGATCAAAACTGATATAGGAATCGAAACCATATTATCGTCTCATTATATACTTTATTCTAGATGCTATTATTCATAATAAAAAATCAAAAATTATTCTAAAGACCAAAAATGAACCAAAAATAAATTATAACATTATTGGGAATTGTTAACTCTTACAAGATAATAATCCGCGTACAACGCGATGAGTCATCTAGTGTAAATAATAAATGAACTTCAGAAATCACCCATAACAGAAATGAACTTCAGAAATCGGTCCTTGAAGAAAAACATCAATAAGAAAATTGTCTTGCCCGGACAAACGCCAGAGAAACCCAAACGAGTGTAAAGTCGAGAGAACAACCACATAAACATGAGATAAAGTGAGATAAACAATGTGAAAACCAGCTGAAGCTCCCAAAACCAACTAGGCCAAGCCCGAGCCCATAGGAAACGGCGTCAAAAGGATAATCAGAGACCAATACCGAAGATTCACGACCATGAAAAAGAACCTCACAAAAGACAAGAAGGTCGGAAGCAAGAATATTTTGATAACGGATATATATATATATTTATTTTATTTTTTTCTCAAATTTGTTTTCTAATTAATGTTTGAGAAATTTTACAAAATGACATAAACCAAATCACACATTGCAAAAAAGAAACATTTGAATTATCTTTTGCAAAAATTACACATTTTGAAATATCATTTACTCAAAATATCATTTATATTTGGGTACACTATGATGTTAGAGATTAATTTTTAGGGTTTAGAGTTTGGTAGGATCATAACTTTTTTTCTTCTTTTGAACATCTAACATTTCATTGATTTTTTAAAGGTTTGTACATAATATTTGAAGAAAACTGATGAAGAAATCATCTGAATACCTGCAAGTAACTTGATACAATGATATACAAACTTAGAGGGGGTTATTGGTTTGTGTATTTTAATGGATTTTAAAATCCATTTGGATTTTAGAGATCTGAGATAAATCCATGGATTTTAAAATCCATAATAATAGATAACGTGGATTTCAAAATCAAATAAAATGGATTTACAAATCAACTAAATGGATTTCATATGATATATGTCTTTCTCGTTCTTCAAGGATTTCTTGTTCTCCCGTATTTGTTGAATCCATGTTTGAGTATACTTTTAACAAATAAAAGTTAACCCATCAAAAACGAACACTAACACATACACCTTTGTATCTTTATATATATTATTTACGATGATTAGTATATGATTTCACAATAATATTCACTAAAATCCTTATTGTGAAGAATCATAGAGAAATTGATCACGTGAATAGCAAGAAATATGAACAAGCCTATAAAAAGAAAGAAGCAAGAAAAACATACATAAGATGACGAACAAGAGACGAAAAGTACATACGTGACACAATTTTTCTATTATTTTGTTTGATGGTGTTTTATTTATTGGTTTGATTATTTTAGTTGATTTGTGGATTTATAAATCTGTGTTATTTGATTTGTAAATCTTATAAGATTTAGAAATCTTTGTAAATCCGAAGGTTTCCCCTCGGATTTGATCCTTTGTATTTTTGACATGAATTCCTTTCAAATCCATTAAAGTCCTAAGTGAAATCAAATCCATAAGTAAATCCGTAAGATTGAATAACACGTGATTTTAATTAGGATTTATAAATCATAGAACCAATAACAACGGATTTTAATATGGATTTTAAAATCATAGAACCTATAACACTAGATTTTGTTTGGATTTCCAAATCCATTAAAATCTATAAACCAATAACCCCCTCTTATATTGTTTATGGCTTTTTTTAAATGGACAATTAGTTGTGTCATTTTTGCAAAAAAATAATTCAAGTGTGTCATTTTTGAAATTCTCCCTTAATTTTTCAAGTTTTAGTTGATTTGTAAATCTGATAAGATTTAAATATCCTTGTAAATCCGAAGGTTTCTCCTCGGATTTGATCCTTTGTATTTTTAAAATGAAATCCTTTCAAATCCATTAAAATTCTAAGTGAAATCAAATCCATAAGTAAATCCGTAGGATTGAATAACATGTGATTTTAATTATGATTTATAAATCATAAAACCAATAACACCGGATTTTAATATGGATTTTAAAATCATACAACCAATAACTAGATTTTGTTTGGATTTCCAAATCCATTAAAATTCATAAACCAATAACCCCCACTTTTTTTTCAACCTAACTATTAATCAGAAACAACCATTCGAGTCGGAAATCCAACTCGGTGGAAGATTGCTTACATAAGACAAATTAAAAGCTCGAGATCTTGCTGAACGGGCCAGACAGTCCGCCTTTAGATTAATAGTTCGCGATATGAGAGATATTGAGAAGTTGGGTATTCAATCTTGTAAACTCCTGAGCTTGACTGAGAGAATCGAAAACGCCGGCCACTCCTCTGGATGTTGGACGATATGCACTAGGTCAGAACAATTTGTTTCAAACACCGGACACGTCATATTTTTGTCCATTATACAGGACATTGCCCATATTATTGCCTCCATCTCTGCATGTAAGGGAGTCTGTCGCTTGGTTACACCTTGAGCACCTAGAGATAAAATATTATCACCTTGGAGACAAACCCACCCCAAAGCTGAAGTAGAATATGTGTCTTTCCACAATCCATCTACCTGACATTGCCATCGATGTGTATCCATAGCCACCGTCTGGGGGACCTCACGAATGCTATCCTCTATTTCGCTCTCCCTCGTCAATCCAGCCGTCCACTCTTAGAATTCAGTCGCCGCCAAATTGAAAACATCTTGTGTTTCCGCCTCTATCCTTTTAAAGACTCTTTTGTTTCTTGATTTCCAAATATACCACAATAACCATGGATATATGTTACTATCTACATTATTTGTATTTGCACTCGTAATCCTCCAAAAAAGATAGTCCATATTTGCATACACCGAGCAGTATGGTAAAATTTCTCTTCCACTTGGCGCCAAAAACTTTGCCTAAATATCTTGAACTATTTGGCACTAAAATAAGGCATGATTAACCATTTCTTCCTCCAATTCCACATCTCAAACATAGTGAGGCACACTTAACGCCACAACGTTTTAGCTTCTCGAGGACTGCCATATTACCTGACAGAGCTTGCCAAAGAAAATGTCTAATCTTGGGAGGGCATTTTATTTTCCAAACATAAGCCTTTAGGATCATAAGACTAGGCTCTAATATCTTATTGATATCTTGCATTTTCTCAAGAATTTTCGCCAAACAATAGTCCGATTTAACCGTGTATTTTCCTGATTTTGTGAAATGCCAAATAAATTTGTCCTCCATAAAAGTCGGACGGATCTCTAATTCTTGAATTAATCGTATATCTCCAGGGTCCATAAATTCCTGAAGGATCAGTAGATGCCAAATATTTGTACCCTGAATTATATAAATGATTCACCATCAGATTGAGATGCAAAATACTTCCTCTCCCTCTTGCCGGTCGTGGATACTGGTCAGGAATCCATTGGTCCGTCCAAACGGCCACACAATTACATGATCCTACACTAACACGACTCCCGGTATATAAAAGATCTATAGCCGATAGTAAACTTTTCCATCCATAAGATGGTAGTAATGTTTCCTTGTCCGAAGTGGATGCATATCCTTGAAGTATCTACCTTTGTAAACCCGTGCAACTAATGAGTCTGGATACTGATACATTCCCCAGAGCTGTTCAGCTAGCAAAGCAGAGTTAAAACTTGTCAAAGAATGAAATCCCAGACCACCCTCCTCTTTTGCCAGACACAACTTTTCCCATGTTTGCCAATGAAGACCCCCCGTATCACCATTGGAGCTCCACCAGTATTTGGCTATAGCACTCGTTAATTTGTCAATTAGCGATTGTGGGAGCCGGAAACAAGACATGATATATGTCGGTAGAGCAAGAGCAATTGATTTTATCAATACCTCTTTTCTCCCTTTTGATAAAAATTTGGCTGACCACCCATTAATCTGATCATTTCATCTCTTCGTTAGAAAATTAAATATTTATGTTTTCGATCCACCCAAACTCTCCGGAATGCCGAGGTATGAGCTCATTCCCCCTTTTTTGTTAATTCCCAGGGCCCCTTTTAGTATACACTTTTGATCATTTGTGACGTTATGTCCGAACATTATTGAGGATTTTTCAACATTTATTTCCTGACATTTAACACATCCAAAATAACTTGACATTCACTCGTTGTAGCCCTAAAAAAAAAAAAATTCTCAAACAGATAATTCGAGTAATCCGTCACATACCCTTTCCATATCGGTCTCCAAGTGATTAGAAATTATCGGCAAGGAAGAAAACAAATTTGGATATTTACCTACAGAAAAAAACGTTAGGAACAGACATTCAACACAAGAGCTCAAATTCGTCAACGGAAGCGATCTCCGACTCCAACAAGTTCGAGTCTTTCTTTACAAATACGAAACATCTATAAGATTTTAACATTCATAATCTTTAAACTCTTCAGTTATCTCTCTCTCTCTCTCTCAACCACTTGGTCAGATGAATTTCCCTGTGAGCATTAGAAAAATCTTTCAATCACAAAGCCATATGGTTTTCATAGAAGGCCAAGCGTCTTCAGCTGCTGGACATGCTCAGATGGTAAAGCCGGTGGTGACCATTCAGATCCCATCATTTCCCCATCTACATCCTCAACCACATACTCCTAAAAACGCCATATCGAAAAAGATAAAAAAACAACAAATGATACAAAACCAAAATGTTATATAGTCCGTAGAAGGTAAATAAAAATCTCACCTTTGTTAGCATTCTTTTAGCGAGAATGTGATAGTGGCGCTGCCAAATGCGTTGACCAACCATGGTTGCAACCAATACGCTGTAGAATATACCTATAACCGTAAATAAACCGAGAACTACTAATGCCATTATGAAGAGCAATGGCAATCCGGCTTCGCCTGCACCTCCGAGGCAACCACCACATTCACTGACTGCACTTGCACACCCTTCAGTACATGCCGTGCAATCTGCCCACATACAAATAGTTCCCGGTAGATGGCAGTCTGTGCATATCCTGCATATTGATAGAAATGTTTCAATAAGGTCAAGTCAGCCAAGCTGAAAGATTATCTTTATCTCTGCCAACTGAATTAGAGACAAATTTATGTATCTTCACACTGCGAGAAACTCTGTATTTAGATATCTTATCTGACATTAGAAATAGAAGGCAGAATGATTCTTTATATGATTAAACCTCCAACATATATTCACTCTACTTCTTGTACTTTTCTAGTTTGGATGAAAGAATTACAAAAGCGCGGAATGAATGTATTCATCAGCTACAATATAAGTAAAACTAGTTGCAGGATTTTGGCAGATAATAAACACTATCTATGGATGTCTAGTTTCTAATTAAGATCACGAAGCTTGCATCTTAGCAAACAATAAAAAAGGAGAAACTGAGTTGTCTATTTCCTATTTCATACCATTAATGTTTGTGTAACTAAGTTCCTCTAGTTTAGCTATAAAATATATTCTCTGATATGACATAGAGAAATCAGAGAAGGCAAAAGCACCACGGCTACAGGTAGGTAATTCCCTACTCTACACCATTCACATTGCTAAAGTAGGACTTCTAAACAGGAATATGGCAATAAATTTGTTTGCTAAACAAGACAAAACTGAAAAAACAAAGAAAGTAGTATGATTTAAGGATGTACCCAGGCTGACAGCAACAGAGACACAATTCACGACAAGGTTGAGCTAAGTCATTGCGAACTCTGCGATCGTAGCACGTTATGAAGCATCCAGATAGACCCAGAAGAGCGAAGAATAATAAAGCTCCTGAAGAAAACAAACATCCTCATGTAAATAAATGACACACATATGTGTAATTCAAGAATTACTTTGCACAAATTTCTTTAGTAACTAATTTTCATGAGGAGTTGTGTAAATACAGAAATATAATTTCTGGAACAATGACTTAAAAAATTTCCATTTACTCAATAATTTATGAGGTCCAGAAATCTAACAGTGCATTTCTAACCTTGCCAACTCTTTGACTTAATCTAACTCTAAAGGATGCAAAAACTTGCTTTACTTTCCACTAAGGAGGAGGAAAAATGATGTGAACATGAAATCATCTGAGAGAGAAACTACATAAGTCAGAATCTAAGATTCTGATCAATGCAAAGTGTTAACTAGGACATATGTACAAAAGCAGACTTAGCATTTCCACCCTACCACTGACACTTGGTAGAGGTCTTACTGAAAATACTATATTATCTAGAGGAGAACTTAGATGGTTTGGGATCATACCACACATGTAATAAAACGTGACTTCACTGTCAAAACCCCAAATATGACGAAGCCATGATTGCTGGTAAGCATCTATGAAATAAACCATGTATGCCAATGCAGCAATTACCTGTGAGAAGATGAAGCCATTTAGAAAACATGAATTAGATATATTACCAAATATAAGAGAAATTATATTGTAACAAAAGAAAGCACGATGAGAACTGAATGATTACAAGCTGAACAGCAAGAAATATAGATAAAATGTCTCGAGTAACAAAGAAGCGAAACTTTAATGTCCGCCATTTCCTATCTCCAGCACCATGAACTCTTAGATAATATGGAGCCTTGCAAGTTGTGCAGTGTGCAAACGCAAAACCTTCCTGCAATCAAACGAGGTTACTAGGCGTTAAGTACTGCTATTCATTAGTTTACCCTGATACTATATCAAGTCTGAAACTTTTACATTCACAACCACACTTCTTAGCCTTCTAATGCTTTTGTTATTCAACAGAAACATAAATTTACAACTACGGCGAAATTCCTTTACAGCTAGTCCAACACTAATAACATTTACACAGACAGTCATACTTGACTGAAAATGGAATGGATAACAAAAGAAGCATGGACCCAAGTTGAGATAAAATATGTACCTTAATAGCTCTCCAGTGATCCAAACAATCACGATGTACATACTTTGATGTTCCTTTGCATTTGCATGGGGCTATGAAATCCCTACCTGACATACAAACAAAATTCAGGACCATTATCAATAAATGAGCTAGAATTAACAAGTAACTTACGAACAAAACCTCTCTCTGTGTCACAGTTGTACTAGTCTCTTCTCAAGAGTTTATTACTAAGACTAATCCAAACCACATCAGTAAGAGTTTCTCAAGCATTCAGATGTTTGATCGAGTTTCACTATCTCAATTCTTGAACTCGATCTTGACCAACCAACGATCACCAGCAAAAACAAAAAGCAACGCAAAAGAAGCGAATCTAGAAGAAATTACCATCAGTTTCAAGGCAGATTCGGCACTGAATTTGTTCAGCATGTCCAGCTTCGAGATCGATCTCGGAAGGCTCCACCATCGGCGACGGCGGAACCAACGGAGACAATTCCAGTTCGTCCGCCATCAAATTCCGAAATCTGAGTAAAACCCACGAAAACCCAGAAAGAGAGATCGAGCTCGGATCCAATTTCGTAAAATCTCTTTTTGATTGGTTAGGTGTTTGTTTGTTGCCGTTAAACAAGTAAATGTAAACTGACCCAGCACCGGTTCTTCGCCGGCAGAAACTAGACTTTATGACTTTTTTACCCTTCTTGATCATTCAAATTCACCAGATTAATTAAGATTGTAACATTAATTAAAGATTCTTATTGACGGATTTGGTAACATTTTAAAGTTATTTTTGATCTTAAAGTTAAAAAAATTGCTAAAAAGGAATAAAGTGTCTGAGCCCGGGTTCGAACCGGGGACCTCTAGTGTGTGAGACTAGCGTGATAACCGACTACACCACCCAGACGTTTTTATTATAGATTTAATTTAATTATTAATATACGTTTAAATTTATACTGTTTTCTCGGAAACCTATTTAAAAGGAGTTTCTCGTTTCAAGGTTTATGTAGAACACTGCCGTCAACAATGGCGAAAGAAAGGGAAGATCGGAAGAAAGAGAAGAAGGAGAAGAAGCGACGCGAGGCTGAAGAACTTGAGGTAAAAGAGAAGAAAATCTCTAAGAAGCACAAATCCGAATCCAAAAAGCCTGAGAAATCAAAGAAGAAATCGAAGAAATCCCAAGTTGAAGAAGAGAAGCCCCATAAGAAATCAAAGGAAAGTAAGAAGAAGAAACACAAGAGATCCGATGAAGAAGAAGAATCCGAAGACGAAGCACAGACTCAAATAGTTCGTTCCGATGATTCGAATCCCGTTACCGTCCCGACTGCTACCACCAACACCAACGAGTCCGATTCAGATTTCGAGTACGACAAGGAAGACATCAAGTATCTACTTGAATCTTACACCAAGGAAGAGCTTGTAAAACTCATTTACAAAACCGCCGAAAAGGGTTCCAAATTAATCTCCACCGTGCTTGAATCGGCGGAACGTAACAGTGCTCAACGTAACATATTCGTGCGTGGTCTCGGATGGGACACGACGCAGGAGAATCTCAAGACGGGTTTTGAGGTGTATGGGGAGATAGAGGAATGCTCGGTGGTTATGGATAAGGACACTGGAAGAGCCAAAGGGTATGGGTTTGTTATGTTTAAGACGCGTAAAGGAACGAGAGAGGCACTTAGAAATCCGGAGAAGAGGATGTATAATCGAACAGTGATCTGTAGTCTAGCGGTGGCTAAGTCATCTGGTGCTGGGAAGCCGCGTGAACCTGTTGAATCTGTCAAGATTGATCTAACTCATACGGCTAATCAGAGTGAAATGGCCTTACCTGGGTTAGACTTGGCTCACGGAAATGGACATGGTCTCGATAAGGGACACCAACTGCAGAATATGCCAATGTATGGCGGGCAGAACATGCCCTTTTACGGACACTTTCAGCCTCCTGGTTATAACCCTATGTATGCTGGTCTACCTAATTATCCAGGTGCAGTAATGGGTGGTCTACCTAACTATCGTATGTTTGGCCCTGGTATGATGAACCAGGGGCCACCGAACCATATGGGCATGGCAGGGCAATATGCTGGTGAAGGTAATGGTGTTGGTCCAGGTCCTGGTTTTGATGGTGAACGTGCTTGGTATCTGAGATAAGAGAGACCAAGTGGTATGATCCTCTTCTCTGATATTTATGCTGTCTTCTTTTATTAGACTTTCAATTTTAGAATAGACTATTGATGTTAATCTAGTATCTGCAACTTTATATCTTGGAAATTGCCGGAGTTCTTTGCGTTTCTTTATCTTCTATTCTTGCTGTTTCAAATATACTTTTTTGGTTTCGTTAGTTCTGGTCTTTTCTTATCCCCGTGTGACTCGTTATGTGGGTGATGTTTGCTTAAATTGTTACATTTCTTGCTTTCTGGAAGTCTCCCATTGGTATTGTGCTTTGTTATTCTTGCAAAAGACTGCTCTGAAGTTAGTATTCTTTGCTTTTTTCTTTCTCTTAAACTAGTGAATTGTGGTCCTAATGTCCAGAGGATTGAGTTACCATGATCAATATTGGTTTTGAAGTAGTTTGCTTCTCTGTTTTTCCCCATTATGGGTCTTCTTTCGTCCTTTTTACCATCAAAGATGCCTCTGGTTTTCTTCTGTGGCTTTGTGTATGGAATTTTCTCTTCTGTTTTTCCGTTTTACTATTGAACGTATGGTCTCTATAGCTGCAAAAGAAGTTTATGAGATTTATTGTTTTGTCCACCATAAGGCATAACTGCTAAACGTCCGTATCTTTTGAGACCCGTTTGTATGATCAGACATAATGGTTTAACATTCTTGTTTTAAATTGTCCCGGGGATTAACTTAGGTTTTCTTTCTCTCATGCATTGTTTTTTTCCACCTCAGGATTTATAAGCTTATCAATCTCTTTTATCACATTCCTTTTTTTTTTGTGTGTTAGTGTTGAACCTTTCTCATTCTCTTTCATCATGTTTTCTTGCCTAAGACTCACGATTGTTTTTGGCTCATTGGTCCTTCTACCCAGTTTGTTTTCACCTGTTTATCTATGCTCTGGCTTGAGTTCCTTTTAATCGATTTGCTGTTCATGTTGTACGGACAGTAGAAAGTATAACTCTGCTTGAGCATTGATATCCAGACTTTGCGGGTTTTCTTTTAAACTGGATTTTCACAGTGACCGGGTTTTGTTAGAAAACGATCTGTTTTCAGTTTTTCCCGGTTTTGGATTGTTTGTTTCTCTCCAATGCTTTCTCTGCAGCTATCCATATGAATCTCTACTCGTATTCATCTAATGGTATGCTTCAGCTGAATCAGCTTTGGGTTGGTTTTGGTCATTGTTGTGTAGTTCTTTTTCTATCTTTCTTTTGTAATGGCTTTGTTTTTTTCTTTCTAATGGTGATCTAAAGATCTAAAAACAGAAGCAAAACCCACTTTAAAATCTCTGGTCCAAAAAGATTACGTCTTTATGCAGACATGTCTTTTAAGTAGGGGTGGGCAAACGGGAATATGGGACGGGATTTTATGAGAACGGTACGGGAACGGGATTTTTGGGATAGAAAAATATGTCCCATTTATACCCCATTTAGAATTTGGGACGGTAACGGGATAGGACGGGATGGGACGGAAACGGTACGGGAATTCCCATAAAATAACTTGTCTCATATATTTAGTTAAAACAATTATAAAAATTGCAAATATGTATTCAACTTGCTTTTTCAAATCATCAAAAGCATGTTCATATTTAAGATAAAAAGAAATACATTATATTTCATAAATATTAAAATTTAAAATAAAAAAAACCATATCAAAATGAATCCAAAACTTAAAATAAACATAAATATCTTAAATCAAAGCATAAAATTTAATAATATGAAAATTTTAAAAGTAGCCAAATAGGTAGCTAATCCTCTCGCATCATTCTTCATTCACGGCAAATGAATGTTTCTAGATCTCAACACAAGAATAAAAAACAAATAAAAGTAGTTGTTGGTTAATAAAATTAATATGGTAATGCTGAAAATATCAACGGATGGTGTTAAAAAGGTGAGACTATGTATTAATATGACATAATATATTATATGATTCTATAATAAATATATAAATATATATATAACTTAATTTATATAAATCTATATAAACGGGATTACGAGAAATCCCGTTCCCGTCCCATCCCATCCCGTTCCCAATTGGGAATTAAAAACTTGTCCCATATGGGAATACGGGACCTATATGGTACGGAAATTTGGGAACGGATATGGGATGGAACGGGACGGTACGGAACAGGACGGGAATTATGCCCACCCCTACTTTTAAGTTCCTCACTGATCCACTGATCTGGACATGGTTTTTAAAGTTGCTATAATCTGAGTGTATCTTTTAATTTATATGCACCGTGTATGTTCGGATCCAAATGCGTCTCGAGTGATTCTGAATGTTAGTTAATAGCGGTTAGAAATCGCGTTTGGGTGCTAGAATTTTTTTAACACAAACGCGCGTTAGAGGTTACCGACATAACTATTAAAGATAAAAAGAGTTCGAACTCATGACCGAACCCAAAAAAAAAACATAACCGAAACCAAAAATCAAAATCCTAAATCGTTTTTCCTCTTCTTCTCCAATGGCGAAAACCCTAGACAAATCTAAGAAGCGTAAACGCGTGAAATCCAAGAAAATTGATAAGAAGCAAAAGATTGATGGTCATCATCAACAAGAACAAGCTGAATCCTCGACTCCATTTTCAAGCTCAAGCTCTGATTCCAGCGATTCAGAACCAGAGAAAGAATTCGACCCTGAAGAGCTCCGGGAGCTTCTACGACCTTATTCCAAGGAGCAACTTGTCGACCTAGTTTGTTCCGCCGCCCAGATCGGTTCCTCGATCTATTCCGCAGTCGTTGAAGCCGCAGATCGTGACGTCACTCACCGGAAAATCTTCGTTTATGGACTTCCATGGGAGACCACGCGCGAGACTCTTGTCGAAGTCTTTGAATGCTACGGCGAGATTGAAGAGTGTACTGTTGTTATAGATAAGGTTACTGGTAAAGCTAAAGGTTTTGGATTTGTTATGTTCAAGACTAGGAAAGGAGCTAGAGAAGCTCTTAAAGAACCAAAGAAGAGGATTCTTAATCGAACTGCGACTTGTCAGCTTGCTTCATTGGGGCCTGCTGCGTCTGGTAAAGGACAGGACCAGGTTGGTCCGGTGAAGATTAATTTGGGTAATCAGGGTCAGTCTATGCAACAGCAGGTGCAAGGGCAACATATGTTTAACGGTGGTGGAATGGCTGCATCGCCGTTTATGCTAGGGAACCAGTATCATCCTGTTTATGGTACTGGAATGTTGGGGAATCCAGCTTTAGCTGCAGCAGGGGGAGCTTATATGTATCCAATGTTGGCGAGTGCTCTGAGCCAGGGCGGGTTGAGTCATGAATTGTTACAGGCGAGTCAGATGGGTGGGATTGGTGAGCCAGGTGTTGGTGCTGGTTTAGCGGCTCTCGGGTCTTATTTTCGAGGTCAGAGTATGGCTAATGCTTACCCGGATTCTGATACTGGGAAAAGAGGAGCGAGTAAAGATTCGGATGCTGGTGGCTCCTTTCCTGGCTACTTAAACTATTCATGGTAAGCTCACTGTAACCTTTTGTGTTTGTAGCATTGAAAATGTTTCATAATTCATAGTTGGTGCGTACGTCTTTGGCGTAATGTGTAGATAAATGGATTAATGCTTTGTTTGTAGTATAGGAATTTCTGAGGACTCTCAATCCGGTTACTAGTTACTGTATTGGTTTAAATGCCTAAAATAAGTGTAATCCTAGGATTTCCTGGTACAGGTATTAGATTCTTAAGTCATTAAATTAATATGTTTGCTCGCGGTAATTGTGAGGTAGGTTAGCATTGTGATAGACGGCCTTAATATCTTGCTTAGACTCTTTTCAAGATTCGATGCACGGATGATTAGTCGCACCAAGCTTTTGTTTCCTCCACTTCATCTTGTTTGTTTTCATTTTTCATTTTTGGTTTTGTTTTCTGTACAGTTTGGTTTTACAGTTTTTCTTAGTGCCATTTGTTTTATCAAATTTACTTTCCTTATTGGCTGTGTAAAGTTTGTGATGGTGTGGGCGAATGTTGCTGAGCTTAGTTTTCAGATGCACATTTTGGATTCATTTCTTGGTTTATTTGGTTTTACTGTTGCACTGAGGTTTATAATATGATCGTTCACCATCTCTCCTTTCATTTGGTTTTGGTGGTAACGTCTTTAGATGGACAGTAGTAACACATGTTGTTTGCTGTTTCATTCATGATTTTGGTCTTTCTAATATGAGTTTAATTATCGTTTTGCTGTTTGTCCCTTTGATTTCTTTCGTTTTCACCTTTCGGGGTTATCAGACCAAGAGGATTGGGCATTGCTCGTGTTTCCATATGTTTTCTTTTCATGTTTGTTCCTTTGATTTCTTTTGTTTTTGCCAAAGTTATGTTTGTTTTGTTTTGTTTTTCTTTTCTTTTTTTGCTAAAATGTTTGTTTTGTTTTCTTGAACTCCAACTTTGCAGATGAAGTGAGCTGAGCATGAGAATGATAAAACATGCAGTTCTGGGATTTCTGTTTAACATTTCTCTCTCCCATCTCCGTTTTCTTCTTTCTTACTTTGTGTTTTCTGGTATTAAACTCAAGCCAGTATTTTTAGGTTTTTTTTGGGTATTTTTTTATTTTTCTTTTCTTGTTTTCCATTTAGTTTCACTTGATACTGGTCTATTGCTCATATCAGTCAGTGTCTTACTCTAGTAAAATCATTGTGATTATTCGATAACGACCTTTGTGCAATCTGCGTAGTATTGTGACTTGTCCGAAAAGGTTTGCTCTAAGGTTTGTCTTTTACGTAAAACTAATGTTTATGCCTTGTGTTCCTGAGGAAGAGACCTCCCTCCTTATCTATGGAAGTTTTATTTTGGATCATATGGATTCTCAGATGACCAGGTTTTTTGGTTGGTTTGCATTGATCAACCAAAGTGATAGAAGACATGCTACTCAATAGGAAGTTTTTCTTTTAACCCTTCATGGTTTAAGCTAAATATGGCCCTTGAAGTTGTTATATAGTTGATAACATTTGATGAGCTAATTAGACATGCATATATAAAAGATTTGTTCAAGAAGAGGAAACTCTAATTGCTGGTGCCATTGAATCTGAAAATGGTACACAGTAAACAGTCTTTTTGGTTTATGGAACAACAAAGATACAGTGAAGCTAAAAGCTGATGATGCCTTAAGATTTCTCCTCAGGTAAAAGAAGCCATAACAAGTTTCGATTTTTGAGTCTAAAATGTTAGAAGGTAAATCTAGTTCACTTCTTCCTCTTCTTTGGCGGCTGAAGCGCCGCCTCCTCATCATCTTCTTCCTCCTCCTCTTCTACTTCCGCCTCCTCATCCTCGTCTTCTTTACCGCCATCTTCATCCTCATCCTCATCCTCATCCTCATCATCGTTCTCATGGTTATCATCATCATCGTCATCATCATTATTGTCATCACCACCTTCAGGTTCATCCTCATCATCATCTACAGCTTCACCATTCTCATCAGGACCACTTACCGCTTCTTTCTTGGTCTCCTTTCCTTCTGCATCATCCGCACCGCCTTCTTCGTCTTCCCCTCCATCATCGTCATCATCACCATCTTCATTGTTTCCATTACCTTCCTCTGCATCAACAACCTTGCAACCATTCTCTGTAAAATCACCCTCCAAAACGACCTGCAGTTTCATACACTTTACTCACTCTCAGATACAATCTATTGTTGATGATAATAATACTAGTACTAGTACAAGTTAACATGGTACTAAAATTGTGAAATGGGCATGACATACTCAATTGGGATATGGGCATTTCTTCTACATCTAAGAGCTTTATTATTGGTGATATTGTTTGAATATCACTAATATTATTTAGTATTAATTCTGATAGTTGAAATTCAATCTGATATTTCTGTTTTTCTAATGTTTATTGGTGATACTGAAAGTTCATAAGAAAAAAAAAACTAATTTATGTTTTAAAAAAAAAATTAAAAAATTAAAAAATCACAGACCACTAAAACACTGACACATATCCATATTTACTGATCATTTCGGATCACTTAAGTGATACAAACGGATCTAATTGTTACCCAAATAATATTTAATTATTTAATAATCCAATTATGTTACTGATACCCAACAAATATCACCAATATTGATGCTATCTTTATTACTCTTAGAGCATAATATATGGGATAATATCTTTTTGATATTTCTTGGAGCCCACAATTTATTAATATTAAAATTCTTTCTTATTATCTCATTAAAGCAACCATCCTCACAAGATTTTCACCAAAATTTAATAAAATTAATTTTTCCAACCACCTTTAAAAAAGTAAGGCTTGAAGTCGGTCAAGATTAGTTTTGTACAATTTTCCTTGGTATGACAGCTAAACAACACAAAGAAGTTGTTTAATGCGTCTGTGAATACTTGTAAACGATTTTAAAAAAATATATATACTTGTAAACGATTGTTAATAAGAAGGAAAATGTTTCACATAAAAATGAATTATACGTTCGGTAGAGAGAGAGCTTGCCTGAGCGAAGAGCTCTAGCAAAGAGGAGAGCACAGTAGCCGTTAAAGTCGAAGCGGCGCAGTTTAGCACTGAGGCGTTACAAAACGCCAGGGACAACCTCATACCTTGTTTTTCCAACTCCATTCTTTCTCTTATATGTTAACTCTGTATATAGTAGTTAAGGAAATCATTAAATCTGCAATTATCATAACTATAATCAAAAATTCATACAAGTTTCTTGTTCAGTTCAAGAAATGGAAAATAAGTCTTCGTATAGTTTCATTAAAAAGAAGAGATAAATGGAATAAAGAATCAAAAACAGAGGAAAAAAATAGTTGTCTAAAATTTTCACAACATACAAAACAGAAACAAGAAGAAGAAGAAGAAGAACGTACCGAAGAAAGAGCTCAGAAATTGTGGAAAAAGGAAAGAAAGAAACTAGAGGAAATGATCTCTATTCATGAATGAAAGAGTTTTGAGATTTATTATGATCAAAGAAGAGTTGTTCAGATATAGAGAGAAGAGAGAGAGAGTGTGAAGCTGCCCGTAGTTGTTACTACGAATCCTCTGGGCAGAACGGGCAGTGACTCTATATGATCATCTCAAATTGACCTGCCACGTAAGCCAAACAAGTGTGGGCTCTCTCTGTTAAGTCATACATATTTTGCCGACCAAGATCTTCATGTATCATGTATTCATGTATGTATCTATGTATAATATAGTCAAATGGTTAAAAAAGCTTTGGTAAGAAACAGAACATATTCTCTTCTCCTTCTTCTATACTTAACTGTCTTTCTAATTGTTCCCATTTCATTTCCCTTTATGCTTTCCCAAAAATATCTCCATCGTTCATAATATCCTTCAACTTTAAGCACCATCATCTCTACTACTAAAGACTCATATGCCATGTCATCTTATTCTAATGCTCAATAATGATGATGCTGATAATGAAATTTACATATGTAGCAATCTAACAAATCAAGAAAGAAAGAGGAAAACTGTGGTTGGTTTCCCTCTAAAGAAGTCATACCTGAATCTATTGTACAATGGCTTGAGTTAGTAGTAGTCTATATGAGAATTCTTGGATCTTTCATGTTACAGTTGCATACCTCACCAATAATCACGGCAAGAACAAAATCCATCTTTGAAATGGTGAAACCTTGTAGTGTCTCTTACTATTATCTCCCTTCCCACAAGTTTGGAAATGAACTTTATAGCCGTATGGCAATCATTGCACACTCTGAGATTCTTCATGATCCTCAACGTGGTTTTATCCGGTGTGCTTATTAGCCCGAATGCGATTGCTAGTTTTTCGCTGTGGTGTCTTAGGATCTGCTCCTTAACCTCTTCTTCGAGGTCGTGTAGTACAGAAGCTGTGTCAGGAATATAACCCATTTTCTTGATCTCGTCCCATATCTTCTTCATGGTTAAGTAGATATCGTTTTTTTGTGGATGAGTCCCGTCTTCGACTCCAAAGACATGGACTTTATGCTTCACTTCTATCCAACTAAACCCTTGTTCCTTCTTCACTCTCCCAACTTTCATGGATTTTCTTGTCTTAGCAGATTCTTCCCATTTCCCACAAGCTGAGTATAAGTTAGCCAAGGCTGAGTATGCCCCGCTGTTCTCGGGCTCGATAAGAAGTAATCTCTCTGCTGCAATTTTCCCAAGATCGACGTTCTTGTGAACCCTGCAACCAGAAAGAAGTGAACCCCATGTCACTACATCCGGCTCAATCGGCATCTTTTTGATGAACTCATGTGCTTCCTGCAATAAACCAGCTCGTCCAAAAAGGTCCACCATACAAGCGTAGTGGCTAAGAGTAGGTTCAATCTTATCCACGTCCTTCATCATGTCGAAGTACTGACGGCCTTTCTTGACCAAACCCGCGTGAATACAAGCAGAGAAAACACCAACATATGTAATGTGATCAGGTTTTAGTCCTTCCATAAGCATTGTCTCAAAGAGCTCAAGTGCTTCTTCTGCATGACCATGCTGTCCCAATGCGATAATCATGGACGTCCAAGATACTGTATCTCTTTCGCAGCGTATCAAATCAAATGCCTGCCTTGCCGATGTAATGCTACCCGCCTTTGCATACATTGTTATCAACGCATTGCTGACAGAAACTGAAGAAACTTCCCCTGACTTTACAGCACTCGCATGGATTTGCTTGCCATGACCCAATGATGCTAAGCTTGAAGCTACACTTAACATTGCTGCGAGAGTATAACTATTTGGTCTCTGCCCTTCTCCAACCATTGATCTGAAAAGATTTATAGCTTCACCATACAAACCATGTTGCTCGTATCCAACAATCATGGCAGTCCATGCCACTACATCGCGATCTTTCAACGAATCAAATATAATCTTAGCTTGGTTCATATCTCCAAGCTTAATGTACCCATCAAGTAAAGCTGTAAAACCTTCAATCTTGAGATCCGCAGTTCCTTTCTGTTCTATGAGCCTTCGGGCAATGTCGACCCCTCCACACCTCGAATACATCGAGATCAGGGCATTTAACACAATTGCTGAGATATCAAATCCTGTTGTAACAATATGCGAATGAATCTGCTTTCCGAGACAATGTTTTTCAAGATTGGCACAAGCAGATAACACACTCGCCAAGGTGAATCTATCGGGTGACAACCGAGCATCCCTAAGCATCTTTGAAAACATATCTAGAGCTCTGCGATCACAACCGCACTGATTGTAACCAGATATCATAGAATTCCAAGTGACTATATCTCGCTCAGCCATTTGCTCGAATCGGGCCATAGCTAGATCCATCTGACCAACCTGCATGTGTAACGCAATCATAGCATTCCAACTTGAGATGTCTCTAACCACCATTCTATCAAAAACAACTTTTGCCATCATTGGATCACCACACTTTGCATACATATTAAGAAGGGAATTCGACACAGAAACGTTACCAGGGAGGCCAAGCTTAACGATAAAAGAATGGACCTTTTTACCTGTATCCAAACAACGTGTTGCAGCGACCGATGCAAGCACATTCGTAAGCGTGAACTGCGTGGGTTCAACCCCTTCCCTCATCATTTCCCCCATAATTCTTATAGCCTTTTGATATTGACCAGTTTTCTTATACCCCACAATCATCGTAGTCCACGAAACCGAATCCCTTTCAGGCAACTGATCAAAGAATTCGCATGTGGAATCCATGTCTCCTCGTTTAGCATAAGCTGAGAGAACCGTGTTCCATGAGAAAGCCGTTCTCAGAGGCATTTCATCGAACAATTTACGTGCATGTTGAGCATAACCAGTCTTCGAGTAGACATTCATTAGATTATTCATCAGGTAAACACTGAAAACGAGACCAGATTTGATAACGCGACAATGGACTAGTTGAGCTGTGAAACGACCATTGGACTTGAGAGATTTTTGGAGGAGATTTGTGTAGATTTCTAACAGAGTAGGTAACGATGGTGGAACAAGAACATCCATTGGAAACTGTCGACTAGGAAGAGACAAATGTACGATTTCAAAAATTTGTTCTTTAAGCTTCCAATTTCGACCTCAAAGATCTGTAAAGGTAACAAAGCTTTTCAATGTTGAATTTGGCGGCAAACGGGTCAAAAATTCATTTTATTTTGCCTTTCACTTAATATATAGCTATAAATAGTTTTTTTTTAGAATATCTCAGTGAGTAACAATTCCATAATTTTGTTTTGTTTGTTTTCCTACTAAACCAATCAGAACTTGTTTGGTAAGACTTTGTATCATACAGTTAGCTAGGTATTTTCACATAACAAATTGTGGACATGGAGAAGAAAGAGTATCTTATATAATATGAGAAGGTTTTTTTAACTCTTCTTCAAAAGTTGACATTTGGCATCTTAAGAGTGTGACATGTGTCCTCCTTGCCACTAAAATTAAGTTATCTCTCTAAAAATTAAACAATAATTTTAAACTATTTTATGTTAATTATTTTAAAATATATAAAAATCTATCACATAATTGTAAAAAAAGAATATCTATTAGAATATGGTTTTACATATTTCAATGAATTCATGAAGATAATTTGATATTAAATGTTTACTTTAAATGAAAATTGATATCACATTTTTCTTTAAAAAAATCAATACAAAAATTCTTGGGAAAATGTCATAATTAAGTATAAATTATGTTCTAAATATGAAAATTGACATTAATTGCCACCAACAAAAGTGACATGGCAACTTGTCAAAGCTTTAACTTAGTGGAACCTTAAAATATTATATTTGATATCACATTTTTCTTTAAAAAAATCAATACAAAAATTATTGGGCAAATATCATAATTAAGTATAAATTATGTTCTAAATATGAAAGATATTTTTTAACTCTTCTTCAAAAGCTGACATTTGGCATCTTAAGAGTGTGACATGTGTCCTCCTTGACACAAAAATTACGTTACCTCTCTAAATAAACGTATAGAACAACACTAAATTCTAAGCTTGGAGAATTATGATTTTATCTCTGCCGACATTTAATGATTACACATGTCACGACATTTTTCACTTTTTTTGCCGGAAATGACCTATGATCAGCATCGGAGTTCTGATCCGATGATGGTGTAGCGCTTTCCTTGGCGGATCAAAGTTTCCGTGGAGGCTTCGATTTCACATACTAGGTTTCGGTGAGTGCGGCTCTCCATCATCTCGCAAAATTGCATTCAGTTTCTGAGATAATATTTCCCTCCGATTTCGTAAACGCCACATACACACATCATAACCACAAATCCATCAATGAAAAAGCTAACGCTAGCGATCAAAGCCTCTCTCTGTGTCTCTAACGCACTCTCATTCCTATTAAGTTTGTTATTTTCTCAAATACCCGTTCTATTGTTGTCTACATTTTTATTACAGATTCGTCGAAGTAGCGAAAGCAGTGCAACTTCAAATTAAACGGTCTGAAGGTAAGCATTCTGATTCGAATTTTCTATTGGCATGTGTTCAATCTCTTTCACTCACGGACAAAGAATAATGTTAAAATCCTAACCTTTTTTTCAAAACAATCCGTACTTTTTGCTAAACTCAGAACTTGAATTTCCCATGATTGTAGTAGTCATGCATGCAACAAGTAAAAAGGTTGGTCACTCCAACTTTTTCAGTTAAGTTTTTATTTGTGTGGCTATTTGTTTACTTCTTCTAAATCAAGCAAATAAACATTGATTTTCACTTAAATTTAGCCCGTGACAGACCTAGATCAGAACGGTTTCTATCAGAAATATGATTGAGAATTAAGTTCGAATCAAAGGTATCATCAAGGAATTCAATGTTAGTACAAACGGTTAGTGATATAATTACACAAATGCATCATTTACTATTAAAAGTCGTTTCTACTATTTATTTATTTTCAAAAAGAAAGAACCTTTCTACTAAATTACACGAATAAATTTGTAATTGAAAAAATAGAGTACCTTCAATGGAAGGCAATGGATATCACAATAATTAAAAATATGATAATGTGGCTTTTTGGCTGATGACCAAAATAGGGTAAAACACATTTGTAATTTTGTTATCTTCTCTAATACCCGTTCTATTGGTGTCTACGTTTCTATTACAGATTCGTCAAAGTAAAGCTATGCAACTTCAAACCGTCCGAAGGTAAGCAATTTGATTTGAATTTTCTATCGGCATGTGTTCAATCTCTTTCATTCATTGACAAAGAATTATGTTCTCGACCAGCACATGTTTTTTTTTTGCTAAAAAGACCAGCACATGTTCACACTAAAATTCCTCACTTTTTTTTGCTAAAATAATCCGTACTTTTGCTATTCAAAACTTGAATTTCCCATTATTGTAGTAGTCATGCAACAAGTAAAAAGGTTGGTTACTTTTAAGTCGGATTATTTCCATGGTTTGAGATTCAGAATTTCAATATGTCTATGTTTAAATTCAGATGTTCTTCTTTGATATTTCATTCCTTGGTTTCTAGGTACTATTACAAGCACTGAATATACAGGTTTCAACAAAAATATGCATGCTGCATTTATTTACAGGTACTTATGAGGTACTGTTTTACATTTCGTTGGTTTAATTTCTTGAGCCGGTTAAGAATTGAAAGGACTCGAATGAATCAATTGGTTTTTTCATTTTAAGCAAGAAAGTTGTCATCGTTTAGGCTCTAAATCCACCCAAATGAGGTGAGGTGACCCAAACTATTTTAGTTTGCATGAAGTGACGATAAAGATCATTTTAGAAGTTTTATATTAGAGAAGTTTTATATGAAAAGTTTATATAATTTACAACTAATTAAATAAAATAATGATAAATTTTATGAAATCTGTTAAAGGACGACGGTAGTAGAGAAATCGAAAACAATAATAAGTTTTCAGTCATAATATAAAATAGGAGAAAGACAAACAAAATATTCTGCTTTACAATTTTTAAGATCTACACTACACAAAAATTAAATACATTCAAACAAAAGTTGTGAGTGCTTTTAGGAAAGCTAAACCTTTATTGGTTAAATTTTAGAGATGTAGGTTATTTTTGGACTGTAAAAGGTTTCTACAGCCTTACCATCCCACACATGTATGGATTGTAATGCTTTATCACTTATATTCTTATTATGTAAACGTTACAATTTAAATTAGGCGAACCAAATCTTTTGTTTAGATAAAATTATGTTTGATTTTACTCCAAAAAAAAGGTTTTGTTTAATTCAGTGGGTCTTAATGGAAGATTAACGTTATTTGGAAGAGTCCTTATTAGGTGGAAGTCGTATATGCAGATAATAGAATGATTGATACAAAGGTGAAGAGTGGATCTAGGGAGTTTTTCATGACTTTTGAATATGGGGATCCTTTAAGGTACAATAAGAGGCTGGTATGGGATAAATTATAGAGCATTTGTGTGTCGAGAAAGATGATGTTTTTTTAGTAGAAGATTTCAAGATTAGATTATGTGTCGAGAAGCAGAGGATGTATTTTTAGTAGGAGATTTCATTGAGATTATGAAATATGGAAAAAACATTTTGGAGGATCAATGAGATCTTTCTATCATTTTCGCTCACCAGTTTGAGATTGTCGAATAAAAGAGATATGTAGCTTTGGAAACATTTTCTCTTGGGCTGGAAGAAGAATACTTAATGATGGGGAGGGAGAAACTCTATGGATTCAATGTAGGTTGGATCGTGCTTTCGAAAATGCAGAATTTTTTTGACTATTTCCTAGGCTGCAATCAGAATACCTTGCACGCTATGGGTCTGATCACATACATATAGTCACTCGGTTAGTGTAAGGAAATCATAAATATAGGTTACAGACAAAATGTGGTGCCAAAACACATAGGTGATAGAGGTGAATATGAGAGGTTAAGGATTGCAGCACATTTCAGAATTTTTTTTGGAAAAAGGCCTCCAATTGTAACTCTAAATAACAGTTGCATAGACTTAGACAAGAGGTGGATTGTGAATCATCAAATAAATTTCCGGATTTATTCAGGCTAGCTCAATTGGAAATGGATGTAGAGAAAGCTGATCGCTAAGAAGAAAAGTTTTGGAAAGAGAAAATAAATAAAAGGTGGCTCAAAGATGGTGACAAAAACACCCATTTCTTTCATGGTAGTGTTCAGAATCGGAAAATGAAGAATCATGCGCCTTCAATAACAATGGCATCGAGCATTTCTCTAAGGCAGCTAAAGGTGACATTGATGTGTCTTATTTTGAGGATTTATTCAAAACTTCGAATCCAGCATCGTTGACGGAGTTGTTAGTTGGCTTTGATGTTAAGGCAATAGCAAGAATGAACCAAGAACTTGTCAAACCAGTTTCTGGTGCAGAATTTAAGAGAGTCGTTAAAGCTATTAATACACCAGGTGCACAGATGGAATGTCCAAGAGGTTTTTTCAATATTTTTGGTCTATTACGGATCAACAAGTTACGAAAGAGGTTAAGTTACATGATGATTGGAATTTTGCAATCATTAGATGATTGGAATTTTACACAACTCTGACAACAAGTAAAAGAGAGACATATATGATCCTTTTTTCGACGACTATAGTTTTTATAGAGAGAGTTTGCCACTCCAAAGCTTTTTCTGTAGGATTATATTTCTATAGATTATTTGTTATTCCAACATCCATTGTATTTTCTACATTAGAAAAAAAATCTTACGGATTTTTTTTGTAAATTACACAAATTTTTTTTCCGTACATTATATAAGTAACTTTCAGATTAATGAAATATATAAGAAAATGAAATATGCAATTACCTTATTCTGCTAAATAAAGTTTTTAAAACAAACCCACGCATCGTGTGGGAAGTTACCTAGTATACAATATATATAACACGGATCAATCAGAAACAACTAAAACAATGCATAAAGTTATAGGAAGATGGGAATGTGGCCACAATACCAGACCATTCGACCTTACCACGAATCCCTTCTCCAACCCTGTCCAATGTGAATAATGCACATCCAATCTTCTTCTTCTCCTTGGAATCATCAATCTTACTTTGCGACAAAAAAACCGCAAGCTTTCCTTGGTATTCCTCCATTTTAGAGACATGAAAGGGAGACAATACTGTCTTGACATCATTACAATTAACCAAACTTGTCCATTCATTGAGCTTTGTATCAAACCACATTAACCCCCTCATGGTAAAAAAAGCATAGAGCACATTATCTACCGCACACACGCAATTCACATTACCACTTAGCTTCTCCACTTTTGTCTTGTTTCTTGTTCTCTTCTTTCTTGTTAATGCCTCCTTACTTAGACCTTCTCTTGGATTGTATACATATACTTTCCCATCTTCCACCATATAAATTTTCCTCTCAACTGACGCGCTAATTCGCGTTTGGTATCGCTGGCGAATTCCCAGTTTTGCGATTTTGGTTCAAACACTTCTACTTGGAGTTCTTCATTAATACTCCCTCCAATCACGTATATCTTCTCGTCAACAACTTCCACGGCTGCTTTAGGCGCGTACCGAGCCACTTTCATGCTTGGACCTACACGTAATCGACCAGATTTAGTATCAAGAATCCAGAGTTGGGTGGAGGGAAAGCGACATCCGCTAAGGAAGTAGATCTCTGATCCCACCACAGCGATGAAAGAAAAAAACATAAAAGATTGAGAAGGGAAGGGAATGGGAACCAATTGATAATCATTCGTCTTCTCACTTGGACGGAGAGTGAACCAGTGACAACTCATGCAGTCTTCGTAGAAGAAACAGAGATAGAGAGAATCTATGTTGAAGAGGGATCGCAAACGGTAGAGGTCAGGCGAGTGCACGAGCGACCTGAGGGTTTTGGAGACGCAAGAGACGTTTAGGTCATAACGTCTCGGGATACAGACTAAGCAGTTCAAAACTACGTCTTCTGGCAACAAAGAAAGTGATGATGACGATGACTGATGGTTATCTTCTTCTTGCGATGGATGGTCGGAGTTAGAGGTGGTTGGAATAGACATCGTATATTCCATCGCTCCTGTTACTAAAAGATAAAAACTTTACAAACAAATTTTGTTCCAAAAAGATAGAGTTTTTACTGTTTTCTATGCATTTTTACAAACTTCAAGACAAATACTGAAATACTATTGGTTAAATTTTATTGAAAACTGTATTTCGTAGAAATCAATGCATTATCTTAATAAGTGTGCATAACCTTAAACATCTATCTTTAAGGAACGGATGGAGTATATAGAATACTTTGACCCATTAAAAAAAAACAAAGGATATTCTGTTTTTTTTCCTTTTGCAAAATACATGTTAATTTCCTACCTAGACGGAGAGAACAACATTCATGCTTCGATTGGAATAGATGATAGAGGAAAAGGAAAAACTCTAAAGAGGAAGAGGATTTAAACCTAAACCTCGACTGACGACAACATGACCCAACCGAGAATACTGCTATAGAGCTCCAGAGTGGAAAATAAAAGGCAGAGAGAGAGCATGAACATGGCCACAAGAAACTTAACATGATAGAAGGCTTAGAAGCTTGTTTAATTACGAAAAATCGATCAAATATGAACTAAAATAACAAATATTTGTTAACTAAAATGGTTTAAATTGATTTATTTATTCTATATCTCAGAAATCGTATTTAGTTTCAGATCCCAAACTTAAAAGAACAAATCTGATCTTAATGTAAATTATTTAAAAAACAAACAAGTTATTTGATTAAAACTTAAAATGTTAAAACATATGAGCTGATTTATTGGAAACAAGTAAACAATGCATCAAACTATAGGTAGCAGGGAATGTGGCAACAATACCAGACCATTCAGTCTTCCCACGAGTCTTTTCTCCAACCCTATCAAACGCAATCAATTCACACCTAATATACTTCTTCTTCTTCTTCTCACTGGAATCATGCGGTAACCCCAAAACCGCTAGCTTTCCTTTGTATTCCACCATTGTATCGACACGAAAGGCCAAGTCTTGATAGCGACCAACTACACTTCTCCATTTATTGAGCTTTGTGTCAAACCACATTAACCCCCTCATGTAAAAATAAGCATAGAGCACATTCTCTACCACACACACGCATTTCACATAAATACTTATCAGCCTCTCCAGTGTCCCGTCTCGTTTTCTCTTCTTTTTTTCTGTTAACATCTCCTTTCTTAGACCTTCTCTTGGATTGTATACACATACTTTCCCATATTCCACCACATAAACCTTCCGCTGCAAAGATGCACTGAACCCCGATATGCATCCCACTTTCTCCTCTGTTGCGACCTCCCACTTATGTGATTCTGGATCAAACACTTCCGCTTGGATCTCCTTATCACACCCTCCAATCACATATATCTTCCCGTCGACTACTTCTACGGCTGCTTTACGCCCGTACCGAGCCACTTTCATGCTTGGACCCACGCGGAGTTGACCAGATTCGGTATCAAGGATCAAGAGGTTCTTGGATTGTTCAAGTGGTCCGCCAATGAAGTAGATATCCGATCCCACCACGGCTGTGGAAGAATGGTACATAAAAGCATGAGAAGGGAAAGCAACCGGAACCAATTGATAGTCAATATTCGTCTTTGTCTCATTCTGACAGAAACTGAACCAATGACAATGAGAGCTCATGTAGTCGTTGCGAAAACAGAGATAAAGAGAATCTTTATGGAAGAGGGATCGCAAACGGTAGAGCTCAGGCGAGCGCACGAGCGACCTGAGGCTTTTGGAGACTCGAGAGAGGTTTAGGTCATAACTTCTTGGAATGCGGACTAAGCAGCTCAAAACAACGTCGTTTGGCAACGAAGAAAGCGATGGTGATGATAGCTGATGGTTATCTTCTTCATGCGGTGGTTTGTCGGAGTTGGAAGGGGTTGGAATCCACACCATGTAATCCATCGTTGGCCGATTAAAAACCTAAATATAATTAACCCCCGTCTTATATAGACATAGAACACTTTGACCGATTATAAAACAACAAAGGATATTCTTATTTCCTTTAATGTTTAATTTCCATTAAAAAAAAGAAGAGAATTTCTGATTTTTTTAGATAAGTTTTAAATTTCAAAAAATGCCCTTAAGTTATTTATTTTCAAAAATATCACGAACTAAATAGTTTTTAAACTCTAAATTTAAAAAAATATTGTGACCCTAGCAAATCCTAAACCTTAAACAATTAAATGCTAACACGTGCAACTGTTTCCAAAAACTCCCAAGTATATCTAACATGTAAAACATATGAGCTCATCAATTGGAAACAAGTAAACAAAGCATAAAATTAAGTAAAGAACCACATGGTGGTGGGCCAGTGGTTCTCGACTGGTTGGAAGGATCGCCCTGTTGGTCTAGGCCAGGGATCGATCCTCCCCAGACGCAGTTTCGCTCGCTCACTCCTGTGGCCACCTGGGAATTTACCTGCGGACTTGCTCAGGCGCCCCAGACCACCAGTGTATCAGGGGGCCCTTAAGTGGAGGCTTAAAAATCCCTGTGACGCGGGCTTAGGCCCAGTGGGCTAGTCAGATCACTGTGTGGTCTGGATACTGGGTTATCAAAAAAAAAAAAAATTAAGTAAAGGTATATGGGAGTGTGGCCACAATTCCAGACCATTCGATCTTCCCCCGAATATCTTCTCCAACCCTGTCCAAGACCATTAATGAACACCCAATATTTTTCTCGTCATTGGAATAATTATTTCTTTGTGACCACAAAACAGTTAGCGTTCCTTCGTATTCCGCCATTTTAGAGACATGATAGGGAGACAGTATTCTCTTGCTATCATTACAAATAGGCATGACCACGGTTACAGTTATTGCGGTTACGGTTTATTAACCACCGGTTACGGTTATCAATTTCTTTTAACCTTAACCTTAACCATTTAATATACGGTTACGGTTGAAACGGTTACGGTTATATACGGTACGGTTACGATTAAATACGGTTAATATTTAGGTAATAATTATATAATTATGTAACTTTTTAACAACAAATATTTAAACAATAATATTATGGAAAATATATTTTAATATAACTTAAAAAGTCATGGTCGTACAATCGTGGGAAATGGTACTAAAATTCTAAAACAAACGGCAACTAATTTATCTTAACAAAGTCAATTAGTCAAAATCATTTATATTGTGTAACGTAAACGACCATATTTTATTTCAAACTTCAGTAAATCTTTGAGTTTAACTAAAATATAACATAATTCACAATATTCTCATCAAATTAGTTAGATGCTATGTTTATAGGCATAACTTTATTACCACGATCTTTTTTTGTTTACAATTAATAGTTTTTCTAATCTTATTTATTTTTATTGTAAATTTGATGTGTTTTAATATTATTTTTATTAGTTAGAAAATAATCAATTTAACACGTTCAATTTTAATATTCATTTATTATTGATTTAATTTTTTTCTAATTAAATATTATAAAATTAGATTCCATAAATATTGATTACACATAATTTTACTATGTCATATTTATCATACATAATTAATTATACATTATTTTTATTTTAAAATAGTTACGGTTAAAATTTTAACCTTACGGTTAACCGACGGTTTTAATATGGTTACGGTTAAATAACGGTTACGGTTAACGATTACGGTTTAACCATAACTAATCAACTTTTACGGTTATGGTAACGGTTTTTCAACCGTTTAATACGGTTACGGTTTGGTTACGGTTTAAAACGATACGGTTACGGTGCAAAATACGGTTACGGTTAGATTTTGGTCATGCCTAATTACAAATAACCAATCTTCTCCATTCACTGAGCTTTGTATCAATTATCAAACCACATCAACCCACTCCTGTCAAAAAAGCAAATTAACTCTTCTGTAAAAGTGTAAACTTTCTCATAAACCACAAAATGTATATGTGTCCATATATATATATATATATATATATATATACACAGTAGAACCTCCATAAATTAATATTCGATAAATTAATAATCAGCATAAATTAATAAAATCTTTCGGTCCCGACTTGGGGCAATGTAAAAATTAGCGAAATTCGATAAAATGATTAGATAATAATTTTTTTGAAACTCTTATGTAAAATATGCTCCCAATAATAGTATAAATTAATAATCATATATAATTATATATATATATATACATATGATAATGTACTAAACATGGTTTTAATGATTTTTTTGTTTCTTAAAAATGAAAATTTCATTAGACCTTATCTTTAAGTTTACGTATTACATCAAAATCTTTTATAATTATTTTCTCAGTCTTTACCATAAACTTATGGAAAATTCTAAGGCAAAATAATTTATTATTTATACATAACTATTTTATAAATGTATCGACAATAGGATAATAACCATGATATTTTCTAAATTTTATACATAGTATACCATTTTAATTTGATCGTCTATTATGATAATATCATACTCCCTCCGTTCTTTAAAGATTGATTTTTTAGAGTTTTCACACATATTAAGAAAACAAATTAATGTTTGACTAAAAATGTATTGGTTTTTGTACTAAACAATTTTCCATAAGTTTGACCCAATAACAATCTAATAAAATCAATTAATATGTCTTGAAATCTAGAATTTATAATTATTATTGCATAGAAAATGTAAAAAATCAATCTTTTTAAAACAAATTTGTTTTTTAGAACATCAATCTTTAAAGAACGGAGGGAGTATTCTCTATTGCGATAATAAAAAAATTTAATCAAAATTTCATATCATTTTGACAAATAGATTCATTAAATTCCATAATATAACATCATTCGAAAAAACAAATTAAGAGAAATCTTACTTAAAAAGAATTTTTCTCTATAAATTAATAAATATTAATACAACCCCTCAAGCCAAATTAAGAGATATCTCTCTAAAATAATAAATTTTCATGGTTCTAATATTATCTGTACTAAGTAGAATTAAGCCAAAGGAAATTTAATCCTATCTAACAAGCTAACTAAACTAACTAACTTGCTAATCACTAATCACATATACATTAATACACCCCCTCAAGCCAAATTCAAAGATGGAGAGAATAGGCTTGAAATTGACAATCTAGGGAGGAGAGAGTGAAATGGACCCAGGTGTAATGGCTTGGTGAATATGTATGCAAGCTGATTCCCAGAAGAGACATGCATTGTCTTAAGGAAGCAATTCTTCGCTTGATCACGAGTTGTATGATAGTCCACTTCAACATGTTTTGTTCTCTCGTGAAATACATGGTTATTGGCAATGTGGAGAGCAGCTTTGTTTGCGTCTCAACTTGAATATGCAAATCAGTCAACATTTGCTTGAACCAGAGAAGCTCTTTTGTACCCATTGCCATACTCATATACTTAGCCTCTGCGCTACTGCAACTAATTGTTATCTACTTCTTAAGAACCAAGAAAGATGCAAACACATTGTAACTGATCTCAGAGTAATCCGCAAAAGCATTCAGGCAAAACTCAAAAGCAAAGTAAAATAATCCTTGCCCTGGATTATTTTTCAGATACTTTAAGATGTGATGAGCTGCAGGGAGATGAACATCAGTTGGACAAGAGAGGAAATGAATACGGCGGTGAACAGAAAATGTGATATCCGACCTTGTACCTCAAAGGTACAAGAGCCTTCCAATCCATTCTCTATAAGAAGTAGCATCATCAAGTAATACACTTGTTTCCTTACTCAGAGATACCTTAGGATCCATTGGAATTGCCTTTGGTTTACAAGCTAACAAGCCTGCATCAGACAAAAGATCATATACATGTGTGTAAAAGTGTAAACTTTCTCATCAACCACAAAATGTACATGTGTGTCCATATATATATACTAAGTAAAATTAAGCCAAAGGAAACTTAATCCTAACTAACAAGCTAACTAAGTAACATGCTAATCACTAATCACATATACATTAATAAAGCATCGTGTACGTTCTCTACGGCACACACGCAATTCAGTTTACCATTTGACGTCTCCAGTCTCATGTTTCTTTTTCTAATTTTTCTTGTTAATATCTCCTTACTTAGACCTTAATTCTCTCGTATTGTATACCCATATTTTCCAGTCTACAACCACATATAGCTTCGGCTCCAAAGACGTGCTAAACCGCGCTTTACATCGCACTTTCTCCTTCGTTGCGAACTCCCAGCTTTGTGATTTTGGATCGAACACTTCCACTTGGATCCTTATCACACCCTCCGATCACATATATCTTACAGTCAACCAATCTTCATTGTATTAATTCTAAGATATTGACTGAAAGCGTTATCTACTTTTCTCTTTTACTCAACTACATATATATCTCTTAAGTGTCTAGGGGCATTTAACTCTTATATAGGATAACTTGGGTTGTATATGAAGCTTTTAGATCTTTTTGGATTTCTATGAAAACAAAGTGAAAGGAAGAGAAGATATGGAGGAGAGCTGATGATCTTTGCATAAATAGCCGTCTTCCCTTCTAGAAAAAAAGTTGAATTATGTATCCAAGAGGAAAGAAAGTCCCACTGTACGTAGTTCATTTTATGCTTTGAGTCTTAAGATCACTCATAAGTCATAATCCTATGGTTAAATATAGCATCCAAAAGGGGAAACAAATCAGCTGCTCTGTTTTAAGATAGGCCAACAAGACCACCGGTAAGCTGTAACTGTGTATACAAGAAAATATTCAATAATTTCATATACTTGTAAACTGTACCGTATGCTACAGCTGCACGATTTCTGATGAGTGTGAAGGTTGTTTCTGTGGAAGCTCGGTTCTTCTTCACCAAAGAGATCAGTTGCGAGAGAATTTGATTTGTTGATCATATATGTTATTACTGAAAGAGAGAACAAAAAGTTTGTAAATAAAATCCCAATGTAGCGCATATATTCACCTAAGTTAAACCAATTCTCAATGGTGCAACAAAACACAATTAATTAGAAACAACTAAACAATTATGAAACATATAAGAATCTGGCATTCTGGCTATAGTCCCAGACCACTCAATTTTCCCATGCATCGTTTCACCAACCAATTCCAATGCAATCACTGCACACCTTCTCTCATTCTTTGCGGAATGAAGCTCTTTGTTCGGCCATAAAATCGCTAGTTTTCCATTGTATTCCGCCATTACAGCGTCATGATACTTGGCATCTCGCAAACGCTCACCAACCACTCTACACCATATCTTCCGCTTTGTATCAAACCACATCAACCCAGACAAAAAATAGTAAGCATAGAGCACATCAGCAACCACGCACATACACCATACTATATCACTCTGCATCTCTACAGTCTCCAATCTTCCACCTTCTCTCGGATCGTATACGGCTATTCTCCCAGTTTCCACAATATAAACTTTCCCATTCAGTGATGCACTTAACGGATTCATCAGTCTGCATTGCAGTTTCTCTTCAAGACTCTCTCCCACTTTCCAACTCCTAGACTTCGGATCAAAAACCTCGACTTGTAGCCCATCTTCACATTCTCCAATCACATATATCTTCCCATCAATTTCTTCCACAACTGTTTCATACGTGCGAGCAACCTTCAGGCTTGGTCCTTGCGTCAACTCTCCGGTTCCCGTATCAAGAATCCAAAGATCCCTAGAAGGTTTCAAAGATCCTCCGATGAAGAAGATCTCTGATCCCACCGCGACGGTGGAAGAGCGATGCATAAAAGAATGAGAAGGAAAAGGAATTGTAGTACGAACCAATCGATGCTCAATCTTCGTCTTCTTCTCGATAGGACGGAGAGTGAACCAGTAGAACATGTTATCAGGAGCATCTTCCTCGCGGAAGGAGAGAAAGAGGGAATGCTTAGGGAGGAGGGATCGAAGACGGTGAAGCTCAGGGGAACGAACAAGAGACCTTAGGGTTTTGGAGATGCAAGATAGGTTTAAGTAATAGCATCTTGGTACGCGGTGTAAACAGTTCAAAACGACGTCGTCAGGTAAGGAAGAAAACGACGGTGACGATGACAAATAGAGATCTTCTCGCCGTGGCTTGCCGGCTCTGGAGGCAATTGAAGAACATCGTTTTTTAATCGTCTTCGAAGGAAGAGAAGACATAGCGTAAGCTCCAAGTTTCAGAATTTAGAATTTATGAGGAGGACAAATAAATATATAAAAAAAAGCTATCGAAGGAAAACCCATGAATATTTCTATTATTATATTATATAAGAATTAAAAGGAAATTAAGATAAATATCCAAAGCTTTTAACTCTAATTTTGACTAGGAAAAGGAAATAAAACAAATAAGAATTAAAAAAGAATTAAGATAAATATCCAAAGCTTTTAACTCTAATTTTAACTATAGTCTCGAGATTAGACATTCGTGTTAATTAGGATAACCGTGATCGAGATGTCTTCTTCATTGGCCGACGAGCCACCGCGAAAATTCAACCGACGACCATCGTCGACGCCGTTGTTGTTTAACTCACTACCGATCGAACTCATCTGGAGCATCACAGCTCGAGTCTCGAAACGCTCCTACCCAATCCTCTCTTGCGTTTCCAAGAACTTCCGTTCTATTGTTCTTTCGTCGGAGATTCACAAGATTCGGTCTCTCCTCAACAAAGATTCACTCTATATCTGCTTCACTAACGAAACCAAAACTCGCGATCCCCCATGTTGGTTCTCTCTCCGCAGGAACAAGAATAATCCGAAACATAATCAGTTCGTCTCCGTGTCTATCCCATTTGAGTACCGTACCGAACCTAGCCCTTCAGTCATCGCAATTGGTCCGGAGATTTTCTTTATCTGCGGATCATACGTACTCTCATCAAGCTTGTGGATCTTTGATACACGATCTCAGAGGTTACGTCGAGGACCCAATATGCAAGTTGATAGAACGTACAAGACCGTGGGATTAGTCGGTGGTAAGGTATATGTGATCGGAGGTGATAGAGACTATAAAGTTCCAGCGGAATTATTTGACCTAAAGACACAAACTTGGGAACCAGCACCTAATCCCGAGGAACAAGGGTATAACGACTGGAGTTCGTCTGCGAATGTATCATTAGACAAGAAGGTTTGTGCGTTAATGTCTTATAATGACATAGGTGTTTATTATGATACTAGAGATGGTTCTTGTGCAAGTTTTGAATTGCCTAAGGATAAGTGGTGGAAAACGGGTGTGTGTGTGATAGACAATGTGCTATATGTTTATTACGAGAGATTCGGGTTGATGTGGTATGACTCTAAGTTGATGCTATGGAGAGTGGTTATTGGTTTGGATGTTCTCAAGAAAGTTGCATCTGTTGGAATGGCGGAATACTATGGAAAGTTGGCGTTTTTATGGGTAGAATCTTGTGATGATAGTAGTGAAACCAAGGAGGTTTGGGAAGAATGTGGTGACGTTAATGGTGGAACCAAGGAGGTTTGGTGTAGAATGATTGATTTGGATAGGAGTGAAGAAGGGATCCATGGGACTGCAGAACCGTCTCGACTTCTGGGGAGTGTCCCTCGTGGCTATAGATTTTATCATTGTCTATCTGTTTCGGAATAAAGAGAAGACATTCAGATTAAAGAGAAGACATATCTTGAGTTAATGATGATTGTTTTGGTGTTTGATACTTTGTGAGTCAAGATGAATAAATGAGTTGCTTACATAATGAGATCTTTATACTCAACAAAGAACAAGTTTACATGATAATGAATGTGATGTGTTTTCTTCTTGGACATTGTTGGGCATGGATTTGGAGGTCCAAATCCACCTTTTGTGATGAAGTCCATCAGAAGAGTAAGGCCCAACATATTTATCAACTTTTATTAAGTAAACCATAGTACTTTTTTTATCTAGTTACTTTACGTAACCATAGTCACATTAAATCTTAGATTGATGTAACTATAAATAGTTGTCACATTACTTGATGTGACAACTCATGGGACAATATTCAGAGCAGAGCAATACGACCACGTTTTGTGTTTTCTCTACGATCATTCTGTGTTACTAAGCAATTGTCACCTTTATATACGAACGTCTCTCTTTTATACGAACGTCATATATTTCTACGATCGCATTTATTCTCACTTAACAGAAATTGCAACATCTCATAATATACGAACGTACTTTCCCGAATTAGATATCAACATTTGGCGCGCCAGGTAGGGGCATAGAGATTCTCGTATACTCCAAAGAATGAGCCCGGTCGCCGAACTCGTTCCTCTTTCGCAAAAGGACGGGGTCGCAACCCCGACCATTCGGAGCGCGACTCCAGGACCTGTTCGTCAGACCCCGGTCGCACTCGCTACAGCAAGGTCTCCTCTGAACGGCGGTACCAACGTCGACCAACCTGCAACTGTCAATACTCCCGGCGTCGTCCAGCAGGGGACTATCCGGATAGCTGATGAACAAGTCGACCTGACCAAAATGATGGGTGTCTTCATGCGACGCCTCGACGATCAGGATCAGTAGATCCGCCAGACTAGCTCCCGTCTCGAAGATTTATAGATTTCTTGAGCGATCACCCGCGAGCGGGCCGAGGTCGGCAACAACCGCCCCAACCATGACTCCCCGCAACTCGGGGCTAGCTCGTCACAGACGATTTTCGACACATTGGGCCGACAACCAGATGTCTTCGACAGATTGGGCCGCCCAACAGATGTCTTCGACAAATTGGGCAGATCGACAGACGTCTTCGAGAGACTGGGTCGGCCAAATGACCAAAACGAAACAGTCACTCCTTCCTTAGTCATCCCGACCGTCTCTCAGCACGCCAGACCTACCAGATCCCGGTCGCAGAAACCAAGAACCGACCGTGACTTCGAGATGGACGATCTACGAGCGAAGCTCAAGGAAATCAACTCAAAGATGCACAGGGCGATCAGCTCAGCCCCCGAAATCGACCGTGTGTTAGCAGAGACGCAACAAACACCCTTCACCGACCGAATCATGTCGGTCCCGATCAGAGACTCTAGCAAACTTCGTATTCCACACTATACTGGAGATACCGACCCAATGCAGCATTTAAGAAGGTTAAACCTAGCAATGGGACGCACCTACTATCTCCCAGAAGAAAAGGACGCAGGCTGCTCTCAACACTTCGTCGAACACCTCTCGGGACCCGCCCTTGAGTGGTTCGCCCGACTCGGCCCGCGATTGATCGGTAGTTTTCCACAATGTCTGAAGCTTTCCCCAAGCATTACTCAATGTATCTTGAGGAAAGAATTTCCAACGCCAACCTCTGGTCCCTGGTCCAAAAGGAAGACGAGACCTTACGAGAATACATGGATAGATACAAAGCAGTGCTCTCCAGGGTTACGGTCAACAACAACTCCGTGATCTCGGCATTAAGACAAGGATTGTGGCATGAATCAAAGTTCAGGGAAAACCTTGTCCACCTCCCACCGACCAATCTGGAGGATGCGATGCACCGATCTACACGGTATATCCACCTCGAAGATGACAAAACGGTCAATTCACAAAAGCACTCTCCTGCAAAGCTCCCGGCGCAAAAGGCAAAACCAAAGGGCGACGGTGAGTACCAGGACCCCGACAACACTATGACCAGGAATACAAGGCAAAGAAACTCTCAGTACATCAGGTTGGGACCAACCAACCACCTCAGCGACAATCGAACAAATGGATACGAGGACAGGATTCGAACAAATCAAAGTTATACTGCGATTTTCACCGGGTGTTCTGTCATTCCACGTCGCAATGTCGAGATCTTAAGGACGCTCTGCTCTCCGGCTATCAACGCGGCGAAATCAAGGTGGAAAGCCCTCCCGACCGTGGAGAAAAACGAAAGGTGGGAAATCCAGCAGCGACCGACTGAAACCGACGTTCTCTCACCAAAGCAAGGATCAAGTAACGGTCCACCGACCTCGAAAAGAAGAATCACAGTCATCATGGGTGGCCAACAGATCGAGCATGCCTCGGTCCGATCTCTCAAGCATCATAAAAAGCAGAATCTCGCCGACCAGGAATGCGCCACCCGGGCAGAAGTTGACATACCGATCATCTTCTCAGAAGCCGAAACAAAGAATCTAGCCATGCCACACAACGACCCTTTGGTCGTCGAACTTAAAATAGGAGAGTGCGACGTTAACTGCATCCTGATCGACACCGGAAGCACTGTCGATCTCATCTTTAAAGATACACTCAAGAGAATGGACATCGCGGACGCCAAGATCAAGCCTAGCGTGATGGCGTCACCACTATGACCATCGGATCGATCAAATTGGTAGTCTACGCAGGAGGAATTTCAAGGATCGTCAAATTCCTGGTCGTAGACAAACCCGCGGTATACAACGCGATCATGGGCACACCATGGTTGTTCTCCATCAGGGCCGTTTCTTCGACCTACCATTAGTGCATCAAGTTCCCAACCTCGCTCAGGATATTCACCATCCGAGGCAGTCAGAAGGTAGCGCGAACGTGCTTTATTACGGGACAGAAGCTACAAAAGGTGAACCTACACATCAGCAGTCCCGAAGGGCCCGACGCCAAGGAGCCATAGATGGAACTCACAGTCTCGGTCGACATCGACCCTCAAAATCATGACTGACGTGTCAACATTGGCGTTGTACTCTTTAAACCGAACAAGAAACAACTGAAGGGCATCAAGACGAACAATACCAGCCACGAGCTCAATGTAGATCCGACCTATAAGCCGATCAAGCAAAAAAGACGAAAACTCGGTAGCGAGCGAGCACGGGAAGTCAACGAAGAAGTCACCAAGCTCCTTGAAGCAGGGTCGACCGTCGAAGTCAAGTATCCGGAGTGGTTGGCAAACCCGGTCGTTGTGAAGAAAAAGAATGGAAATTGGCGTGTGTGCGTGGATTTCACCGACCTTAATAAAGCGTGTCCGAAGGACAGCTACTCGCTTCCACACATCAACCGCGTGGTCGAAGCCACCGCAGGAAATGAACTTCTCTCGTTTATGGACGCTTTCTCTGGGTACAACCAGATAGCGATGCACCCCGATGACCGTGAGAAGACATCTTTCATCACCGACCGTGGAACTTTTTGCTACAGGGTCATGTCCTTTGGCCTGAAGAATGCTATAGCAACGTACCAACGGTTAGTTAACAAGATGTTCGCCGACCAACTGGGCGACACCATGGAAGTTTATATCGATGACATGCTCATCAAATCACAAAAAGCCGCCGACCACAACAGTCATCTCAGACAATGTTTTGATATACTCAACCAATACGGCATGAAACTCAACCCAGCCAAGTGTAAGTTCGGGGCCACCTCTGGAGAATTCCTCAGGTACATTGTGACCAGGCGAGGAATCGAAGCTAACCCTAAGCAGATCACCGCGATCATCGACCTTCCATCGCCCACAAACAAAAGAAAAGTACAACATCTTACTGGAAGGATCGCTGTACTCAACCGCTTCATCTCTCGTTCAAGCGACCGAAGCCTTCCATTCTACCAACTCCTGCGCGGGAACAAGGCGTTCATCTGGGACGATAATTGCGAATAGGCCTTCAAAGAGCTGAAAACCTACCTAACAACGCCGCCGATCCTGTCAAAATCAGAGTACGGTGAAACACTCTACCTTTATATCTTGGTCACTAATGCAGCGGTCAGAAGAGTCCTCGTTCGCGAAGATCGCAGAGATCAAAAGCCAATTTTCTATGTAAGCAAGTCTCTGGATGCTGCAGAAGGTCGGTATCCGACTCTGGAAAAGCTCGCCTTCGCAATCGTGGTCGCTGTCTGGAAATTCAGACCGTATTTTCAGTCACATACGATCGCTGTTATGTCACCTCAACCCTTGAGGACGATCCTTCACAGTCCAAGCCAATCGGGTCGAATGGCAAAGTGGGCGGTAGAACTAAGCGAATACGACATCGAGTATCGTAATCGTACTAGCGCCAAATCTCAAGTCCTTGCAGATTTTATCACCGAGCTCCCCTCGGAAGCGATCATCACCGACCAGGTGTGACAAGAGTGGAGCCTATACACCGACGGGTCGTCTTCCCGACACGGTTCAGGTGTCGGCATATGATTAGTCTTCCCGACCGGTAAAGCACTAGAACAGTCGTTTCAACAATGAAGCAGAGTAGGAAGATCTCATTGCCGGTCTTCGATTTGCTAGAGAGGTCGGCGCAAAGAACGTGCATCCTTTCAGTGACTCGCAGCTCGTCACCAACCAGCTTAACCATGACTACGATACGCGAGATGAACGTATGAGCGCCTATCTGAAGGTCACTGAGGAACTCGGCTTACACAACTTCGACAGCTTCGTCATCACCAACATCCCACGCGCGGAAAAGACAGAGGCAGATGCGTTTGCATCACTCGCAAACCAGCTCTGACTCCAGCATGCGGCGTGTTATACCGGTCGAGACGATCCCCGACCCTAGTATCGAGCTGCCTCGCGGATCAAGTCGAGTGAATATGGTCGAAGAAGATAATTCGACCGACCTTGACCCCCCTCCGATCCTACAAGAACACGAAATCGTCGAGCACAACGACTGGCGCGATGAGATTATCGACTACATCAAGAATGGAACTGTACCAGAGGATAAGTGGGCTGCACGGCGTGTAAAGACACGGTCGGCTCGATATGTGTTACTCGACGATAATCTTTTTTGTTGGAATGCGGCCGGTGCTCTTTTGCAGTGCGTAGCCAGGGAGGAAACCATTCCGGCGGCAGAACTCTCGCAATGAAGATCAAAAATCTCGGCTTCTTTTGGCCGACCATGCTCATGGACTGCGCCAACCATGCTCGACGCTGCGAGAAGTGTCAGCGTCATGGACCAATGATCAATTCAACGACCGAGCCACTCACGACTGCGACCTCGGCTTACCCTTTTCTTGCGTTGGGCGATGGATATCATCGGCCTTTTTCCTAAGTCAAAGCAAAAACGCTATGTGATCGTGGTCACCGATTACTTCACCAAATGGGTCGAGGCAGAAGCATACGCAACGATTCGAGCAGACAACGTACAAGACTTCGTTTGGAAGTTCGTCATTTGTCGACACGGTCTCTCCTACGAGATCGTGACCGACATTGGGTCGCAATTTATCTCAACAACTTTCGAAGATTTCTACGCAAAGTGGAAGATAAGGCTCAACTAATCGACACCGCGATACCCACAAGGCAACGGTCGAGCGGAGGCCACAAACAAAGCGATCAACTCCGAGTTAAAGAAGCGCCTTGACGAAAAGAAGGACGTACGGGCAGACGAATTGGACGGAGTCCTTTGGTCGCTTAGAACGACTCCTCTACAGTCGACCAACAAAACTCCTTTCTCGCTCGCTTATGGAATCGAAGCCATGGCCCCCGCCGAGGTAAACGTAAACAGTATCCATCGAGTTATGATGACCGCGAACCCTGAACTCAATGATCGTATGCTTTTGGACAACATCGACCATATTGAAGAAGAGCGCGACCAAGTCTTACTCCGGATCCATAATTACCAACAAATAGCGGTTCGGTACTATAACAAGCAAGTTTGAAATCGAAGTTTCCAGATAGGCGACCTCGTTCCCCGAAAGGTTTACGAGAATACCGCAGAATAGAAGGCAGGCAAACTTGGCGCGCATTGGGAAGGACCTTACCAGATCTCAAAGATCGTTCGTCCAGGACTCTACGAACTAATGACCATGGAAGGAACCATGATCCCCCGATCATGGAACTCGATGACCTTAAAGAAATACCATTACGATCCCCTCCCAGCCCCGCCTAACGACCAAGGGAGTTCGCCTCGAGTCTGCTAAGTCACATACCTCGACAGGCCCACAACCGCAGTAAATATTTAGTTAAGTCCAAGCTCCTTCAAAAGCCAACCATGAACTACGACCGGCTTGATCCCGACCATGGGTACGTAGGCAACCTCACTTGAGGTCCAGCTTCCACACAAAAAAAAAAAAAAATCCCTGACCATGAACTACGACCGGCTTAATCCTGACCATGGGTACGTAGGCAGCCTCACTTGAGGTTCAACTTCCACAAAAAAAAATCCCTGACCCTGAACTACGACCAGCTTGATCCCGACCATGGGTACGTAGGCAGCCTCACTTGAGGTCCAGCTTCCGCAAAAAAAAAAAAAAAACCCAGCGACCACCTGGTATGCAACCACGAAAGCCCCGAGCTCACCCCCACGTCGGTGCCCTGGCCAGGCACCCGACTCAAAAACGAACACGCGTTCACTTCAACGCCGTAAGAAAACCTACGACCAAAATCTGGGGACCTCGAATCCCCAACGGGTGATAAATTGTTAGTCAGACCCCGACCTGCAATGAATCCAAAGAACGTGTAAGTGTAGTAAGCCGACCACGACTCGCACACTTAGCCACGTAGCCACGAGACGGATTCCGTCTTCAGCCTGGTCCCGACTAGCAGACAAAAATAGTCTGGTCGTCCATCACGTGAACCGACCAGAGCTCTCTAAAAGCGGCAACTCACTATATTTTCTATAAAATTTCTAAGTTAACATTTGAAAAATCGACCATCAGAGGTCGCATATTTCATAAAAATACGCTCGTCATGAGCAACCGTTAAAGCAAGTTTACACAAACCGACCAATCAAAAGAGTACAAAATACAACATCTAAAGTCATACAGCTACATGCAACCCGACCAGGAAAAACAACATCTAAAGAAAGCCATAAGTCAGAAATTGACGACGTTAACCTCATCAGTTTCAGGATCTTCTGCGGTCTCGTCCGGGTTTCCAGCAGGATCAGCGACCTTAGAAGGACATTCAGCAGCCTTGGTCAAAGTTCCAACGACCTCGGAAGGATTCTTCGCCACCTCTGCACGACCATCGACCATCAAGGGACCTTCGTCCTCGTCGGTCTTGGATACGTGAGAAGACCCGGAGCCATCCTCTCTCTCGCGACCACATAAAGACATGGTCGGGTCAGAACCACCGACCTTAAGCGTGACCCGAGAAGGTCGGGGATCGACCTCGCCATCGCCTCGAACTCCCTCCTCTCCAGCGGAGTCCCATTCTTCACCTAGTCCATACTGACCAACTCTGTTCGGGGATTCAACAGAGAAGACGAGCTCTTCGTCCGGGATCCAGCTAGACCGGTCGGGGAAGACAAATTCCTGCTCAGCGATCTTCTCAACATGATGAGCGAGCCATCTTCAGATATTTTTCCAGGTCCTCCTTCAACTTCTCCACCGCGCCTTCTGGAGCGGAGCCTTGCTCTTCGTAGAAAGTAAGGAAGGCTTTGATTTGCCCGACCGTCGATGATATTCGGTTCATCTCCTTCGAATCAACGATATGGCGTCGTATCTTCTGGAGTTGAGCTCCGACCTTCTCCTGCAACCTAGTACCGACCTTCTCGATCGCATATTCCCTGAAACTCGTGGCCGTATCGTGACGTGTCAGCCTTAGACGCTTCATCCGAGACTTGGCCAGATGATACAGAGATTCCTTCTCTCCCATCATACTTTGCACCTCGTCCTTCCATTTGGCCACTTCGACCTTCAATTCTTCGTTCTTCTGCCCCAACATGTTAATATGACCGACCATCTCTTCAGCAGACTTGGTCATATTCTTCATCTTGGACTTCAGGCTCATGTTCTCCACAATAAGGTCGTGGTTCTTCTGCAACATCCGCTCGTACCTGGTCCTCATGAAGTTGAGATTGCTCACCATCTGACTCCAATATACGACCATCAATACTTAGCCACGAGAAAAAAAAAAAAAAAAAAAGGTCATATTTACCCTGGTAAGATCGACCGAGAAGGCCAGAAATTCGTCGCGCTCGACCATCTCTTCAGAAGCTGGCACCGGTCCCCTGGGATGACCTTGGATGCAGCGCACGTATTCCCCACACGCCACATTATCCTCGAGAATATGACGACCCCGACCACGGAACTCGAGATTGAAGTCGAAATCATCCCCGAAGGATAGAGAAGCGCCTCCTGCCGCCTGATCACCGACCAACTCATCAGCGACCTGTTCCACAGGATTGTGACCCTCAGTGTCCGCAACCTCCGGAACGACCAAGGCCTTGTCCTTCCTCATATCCTCTTTCTTGCTCCTCTTGGAACCAGACCCAGAATGACCCCGATCGTCCTCCCGATCTCCCCTTTTTCCCGACCGCCGTACTTCGCGATCACCGACCGTCTTCGAGACCTCAGCAGGCTTTGTCGGAATGTCAGCACCGACCGTGTCCTTGGAGGGATTTTCGATCATAATCCCTTTGTTCTTCTTCCTAGCATCAGAGTGCGTAGGAGCCTTGGCCGATAATATGCCCACATTATAGACGACAACGTCCAGATCTTCGATCCCCATATCAACTGTTTCGGAACGTTGATTCTTAGTTGATCGCGGCTTCCGATCCTTTAAGGGCATGTTCGTATATGGCTTGATCGTCGCGAGAGGAATAGTGAAGTTACCTGAAATACAACCACATGACCGGTCAGCTCAAGAGTATACGACCGTGAAAATAAGACTCGATCGAACGCATAGGTGAATTCAAACACACCGACCGCGTAGGATCAGTCAAACGCCGAGCACTAACCTGTTGTGACACGACGCCGACAACGCTTGATCCTCTGTTCGATGAAATCCCCCCACCTCTGTTGACCTAACTTCTTTAACTCTTCGATCAGAGAGAAAGCACCTTTGGGGACAGGTTCGAGCACTTGAAGTTTCCTACCTGCAAAACAAAAAACAGATTAACGATCAGCTAAGACTGGAGGTCGGGCTCGAAGAAACAAAACATACCGATCCTCGAATTCCACCCGGCACGTATTATGCCGGCAAAATCCCCGACCGAGGATCTATTGATCCTCACGTAGAAGTACTTATTCTTCCAACGTTCGATTCTACTGCTGACCCCGGTCATAATCATATTCTCCGACCTCATCGATGCATAAAAACGACCACACTCTCCAGATTTTGTGATTCCCACCATCTCCTCAAGTTGAGCCAAGTTCACCGAATGCCCCAGCTCAGCAGCCATGGTCAGGATCGCACATATATTGCGGTACGAAGCGCAGGTAAGCTGAGAAGGGGCAATGCATCGGACCTCGCAATATTCGAGCGCAAGATGAGGAAGCGGAAACCACATCCCTCCATGACTGAAATAACATTCGTATAACCACAGGAAGTCCTCAAGGGGAGTCCAGGGACGCTTGTGAGGTCGAGGAATCCTAATGTCGATGCCCGACTAATCATCATCTCCCCGAAGTTTCTCGAGTGTGTTGTATATACTGGAGGACGCAATATCGTCACTACCTCGAGGAAAGAGATCAAGAGACAGGCCCGGGCCCAGAGATCTCGCGCGCACCGGAGAAACATGGTCGAAGGGGGAATTATTACCGCCGACCTCCTCATCATGATCGACGAAATCTTCCTCACGCAAATCTTGCTCATCAATTTCGCGATCGTCGTCTTCTTCGACCATCGGACTAGAGGCGACGTTTATTCGATCATCAGCACCTCGGTCACCCATCTCCACGATGGCCAAGCCTCGATCGTCGTTTATATGGTCAGGACGAACCGACTTTGAAGATGATGCACCGCCCTTGTTTGACACACGCATCTGGTGAGATTGATCGATCGCAAGCGAAACTTCCAAACCCGAAGAACTTGAACTAGAGTCTGAATTAGAAGAAACTACGACCGGATATTTCATTTTCGGCGGTCGGGGATTAAGCAAAGAAAATATACGATCGACTAAAAGCACAGTTGAAGCAAGGAAAAATACGGACGGGATTGAGAGAGTACCTTCAGGAGAAGCTGCAGTGAGAAAAATGAGAAAAATAGAGGAGGAGATCTCGTCTTTATAGGAGAAGGCAGGAAGACGAAAGCTCGCTCGGGTCAAAATCCTAGGTACCTCTACAGCGACCACTAAGAAACCGACGATCAAGTTGGGCCTTACTCATCATGGACCGGACTCAACACAACCTGCAAAATTCGGCCCAACTAATTTTCAGGCTTGGGAAGGAGCCTACTGTTGGGCATGGATTTGGAGGCCCAAATCCACCTTTTGTGATGAAGCCCATTAGAAGACTAAGGGCCTACTCATTTATCAACTTTTATTAACTAAACCATAGTACTTTTCTTATCTAGTTACTTTATGTAACTATAGTCACATTAAACCTTAGATTGATGTAACTATAAATAGTTGTCACATTACTTGATGTGACAACTCATGGGACAATATTCAGAGCAGAGCAATACGACCACGTTTTGTGTTTTCTCTACGATCATTCTGTGTTCCTAAGCAATTGTCACTTTTATATACGAACGTCTCTCTTTTATACGAACGTCATATATTTCTACGACCGCGTTTATTCTCACTTAACAGAAATCTCAACCTCTCATAATATACGAACGTACTTTCCCGATTTAGATATCAACAGACATGGGAGAAGTAGTCTTGGTTTACTCATTAATGTTGTGGATCTCATTCCAGCCTTAGTTTGCAAAAACTTGAACTTAGATATGCTCTGGTTTTTTCTTTCTTTGCATCTTTTCACGGGAAAGATTGCTTTTTATTTATAATGATGATCAAAGAAAGGTAAGCGATTAATTTCAATCAAACCTGAAACGATTAGGATTAGATGACTTGATATGTTAGGAGCTAACTTGTGTTTCACGTTTCTTTAAAAATGCTAGTTTATGCTTTGCAATGATGTTTGCAGAACTAAAAGATATATAACTTGTGATTGGTTAAGTTTTGTTGAGCAAAAGCTAGCGATACATCAATCATTTGATTATGTTCATAAGGAGACCATTGTCCATTGTCTCTTTTACTATGGCTTTCAAAAGCAGAGAGATCTCTGGTGTGTTTGACTTTGATGAGATCAGCTTCTTCTTTTTTTTTAGAAATCTCTTTGGTCCATTTAATTCGTTGGTAGGCTGGTGGGCTTGTAAAATGGAATTCTTCAAATAATTTATTAGAATCAGGGCTCCGTGAATTAAAAGATATCAAAACCCTAAAACTCCAAGACAATGAAGCCACAACGATCAAACAATGAGCATCCACAGTCGCGGTCATCGTTTGCTTCATTACCAGACGACCTCGTTTTGAACATCCTAGCCGGAGCCCCGAGACGGTATCACCCAATACTCTCTTGCGTCTCCAACAAGTTCCGATCTCTCGTAGGTTCCTCAGTGCTTCAGGAGACAAGATCTCTACTGGGAAAACATTCCTTCTACGTCTGCATTGAAGAATATGATGGTCCTTCCACAACCTATCATTGGTTCACTCTCACTGACAATCGTTTGGTCTCGATCCCATTCCCTTCTCAGCCTGATCCATATTCTGCTCCTCTCATGGTTGGTCCTGAGATCTACTTCGTTGGGGGTTATATCATTCATGTTGGGATTTCGAGGAGCATGTGGATCCTTGATTCTCGGTCTGGAAAGTTACGTGAGGGTCCAAGTTCCCGTGTGGCCCGTCGTTTCGCTGCCGTAGGACTTGTTGACGACAAGATTTACATGTTTGGAGGGTACGTACGAAAAGAAGACGAAGAGATCCAAGCGGAAGTGTTTGACACAAAGACGCAAACTTGGCAAGTGGCCCCAAATTCCAATTTGAAAAAGGAAAGGTTTTGGATGTCGGGGATAACCCCTCGACAGAAAAATTTATGCGAGGAATGCTCGAGGACAAATCATAGTTTATGATCCTAGAGATGGTAAGTGTGAGAAGATTGATTTACCAAATGATGGTTGCAGTAACGTGTGTGTGATAGATAATTTACTCTACGTTTATGGCTCTAATGCTGGGTTAATGTGGTATGACTCTCATGAGAATGAATGGAGAGTGTTTAACGGTTTGAAACTCAAAAAGTGTTCTGCCTCCAAAGTCGTAATGGCTGAATACAATGGAAAGTTGGTGTTTCTCCAGGAAAAAAGGAAGGGGGAGATTTGGTGTGCAATGATCACGTTGGATAGAAGTGGAGTGGAGATTAGGGGAAAGGTTGACTGGTTTAATCGTGTACTTTCCGTCCCTTATGCCTATAAGATTATGCAGTGTTTAGGTCGTACTGATTAGATTAAGGTATGTATGGATTAGTAATAATGAAGGCGATTTTAGGAGTTAAGTAGAAATTCATGGGCTGTCTCAACTTCTCAATTATCCTTACTTAGTGACTATAGATTGACAGCATTCTCTCTCTTTTTCATTATGTTGATGTTATCATGTTTGATACTTTTGGATTATGGAGTCATTAGTTTCTTCAAATGACAATGACGTCGTTTTACTAAAATAAAGAAGTGATGTCGTCTAAAGCTAAAAAAACCAAGCCACTTAATCTTTATGTCGTTCTAGTCATTATTCAGTTAACGTTAACTAACAAAAAATTGGTAAAGGTATATTTCGACATATGAGGTGTTAGTTCATGTATGAAATTTGAATTACTTTCAAGTTCAACTTGAAATAAGTCACATGTAAAAGATCATGTTTAAAAAGACACGAGGAAAACAGTTCATATCAAAATTGGCCGTTTTCCCGAAAATGATAAATCTGTTTTGGCATATGTATGTTCTGTTTGGTTTTCTTGATTTTCATCGTCTTTTCTTTTTCATAAATCTCATTAAACATTTTGTTTTTGCATAACGTCTCATTCAACTTCTTAAATGAAGAAACTAAAATTGAAAATTATGTTAGGTAACATCTTAACTGAACGAATATTGCAGGAAGCATATGAGTTATGACTATTGGTGAGTTTTTCCTCAAACCATAACATATGCATACAAAATTGTAAAATGTTCAGTTCATGTGCTTGTTACGATAATAATAGATTTATCAACGTTGAAAAAGTCTGAAATCACTTGTATATGACCGAGTGTTAACATCCATAGGATCGAATAGAATATCTCTCGCTCTTAAGAATAGAAAAATCTTAATTCTTTTTGACCATTCACTATTTGAGTCACTCTCTGATCAACAGAGACGGCAGCCAGTGAAGTGGCTGTTTATCCACGAGGAACACGTTGACGATAACTTCTTTTATTTAGCCACTAGCCGACAGTGACCTCACTGCTTGCCACGTGTTGTGAGAAGAAGCGAGTGGATTTTAATCAATGTTTTTAAAACCGGACCGGACCGGCGGTTGAACCGGGTTCAACCGCGATTCGGTCACATGTCCGGTTCGGTTCAATATTAAAATCCAAATGTAGTTGAACCGGCATCGAACCGGGTCGGACCGGCAAAAAACCGGGTCGGACCGGCAAAAAACCGGGAACCGGCGAACCGGTTGACCCGGATCAAACCGGGTTCAACTATTTTCTAATTAAAAAAAAAAAAAAATTATTTCATTTTTCTTTAATTAATATGTTTATCAAAATTAAAATTAGAAAAATAAGGTTTATAGATAATGAGATAGTAATAAAGGTTTAACATTTTCTCTAATATAATCATATTCAGTAAAAAAAAAACATTTTTCAAATAATTATAATCTTTTTAAAATTTTAAGACAAAAAATATTAGTTATGTATTTAAGTATCATCATTTTATTATTTAGTTTTGCTATAGCTATTGATTTTTTTTTTTTTTTCTAAATATTTGTACTAAACTTAATATTTTGTTTGATATTTGGATAGTTAGTTATGCACATACATATAAAAACAAATTCTATATACTAATATTTTTAAAATATTATTGAACCCGGTTGAACCCCGGTTAGACCCGATCGGACCATATTAACCCACGACCCAAAAAAAATCCGGTTCGGTCGTCGGTCCGGTTTTAAAAACATTGATTTTAATGTATATACTCTCAGGTGGACATGGTCGTGTGTCTATCGGAAGTTTGCAAAAGCTCCGATGACTTGTCATTTGTCAACGGTGTGTCCCCGTCCCGTTCCGTCGAATCCCACCGTCTTTACATCAACTTGAATAGTTATTGACTTATTGTTAATACATAAACATAATTTATAAACACTATTGTTTGCATAATGTATTAAGAATATCGAATGGCCTTTGACATTTGATTTACAGATAAAGATTAGTTAAGTTAACGTTAGACTAAAAAAAAGAGAAAAAACAAGTTTGGAGATTTTTTTTCTAGAAAAAATCTTGAAGAAAAATCATGTTTCAATCCGATAATGAAAACTCAAATATTGATGGATCAATTTTAAAAGTCGTTAATAAAACTATTTATTAGAGAACTTTGGTTTTGGTGATTTTGTTTTTCTTATAAGATAAAAATAGATAATGCCGCGATGAAAATAATCAAAACAAAAATTCACATTTTCTTAAGTGTTTTTTGTTTGAAATTATTAACGTTATATTTTTGTTGAATTATACAGGATAGACATGTGAGTTTCGTTGAAACATCTGAAAAATAATAGGTTTATTGTTAAAATAATTTTTCGTAACCCATCAAATTTAATAAATCATTCGAATTTCAGTTGACCTTTCGCAATATTTACACATAGTAAAATCAGATACAAGTTTTTATAGCTGAGATCACCATACCCGTGATTGTTACCGTTGGAAAAAAAGTTGTCTTTTGTTATATTTGATTAACATGAAGAAATATCATCGTTGTAGTAAAAAATAAATATTACAAGAGTTTACTTTCTGTAATGATTATGAACACGTAACATCCACCACGCCACGTGTCCAAATAAACGTAAGAGCGTCCGCATCGTAGACTTTCCTCCCCGCGTTTACAAAGTTACAACGATCGAAATAAAAATCACAAACCAAAAAAAAACACGGACCGTCGATCTGCTTACGTCATCAAAACCGACACGTGTCAGTCAAAGGCCAACACACCACACGATCCATTGGCTCGTTCGGTGTTAGCCTCCGGTCTCTCTCTGTTTCCCTTTGCTCTGTCTCTCTTCCCCAAAACTTTGGGTGCAGAATCTCTCTCTCTCTCCTCGAGGATGAAAAAAGAGAAAAGTCTTGTCCTTTTTGCAATTGAAAAACCCTAGCACGACTCCGCCGTCTTTGCTCTGGTTCTGAATCATTTTAATCTTCTGGGTTTTCAATTTCTCCCGTAAGTTTGGAATTATCTGTTCTGGGTTTTGTTGTTTTATTCGTTATAGAGACCTCCAATTCCGAAAATTGTTGAAATTGAATAGCTTTCTCTTTGAATCGCTGTAATGAAACAAAAGTTGAAGCCTTTGTTTTAAGTATTGTTTACACTTCTTCGGATTTGATTTGGAAACTTATGCTACTTTTTCTTCTTCACTATCATTTTCCAGTTGTGTCTGATGAGGTCTTATTGAAGATTCTGGATTTATCAGACTCTGCTTCTTTGTAATTGATTGTGTTGAGGAGCGCTTGGTAATGCCATATGGCTGAAGACAGCCTACGGGTTGGTATGATTTCTTCTGGTTTGGCTGTTTTACTCAATGGTGAAGATGCCAAGGATAATTCATCCAAAACTCGTATTCTTCCTCATTTTGATTATTCTGGTCACCGCCCTTTAGAACGGACTATCGAATTCATATTTGGTTTAGCAGAAAAGTCAGTTGGTTCATTGGATGGCAAAGTAGACAGTAGCTTGATTCGAACCATAATTAAGAATCAATTCTCCAAGCTTCATGGTGAATTAGATGCTTCAGTTAGTAATAGAGAAGGAATATGTGTAGTTCATCATGGCGTTGGACCTCCTATTGTTGGCCTTGAAGAGTATAGCATATGTGGTGATATCAGGGTTGTGAAGCCGCCTCTTGTGTTGGAGAGCTTAGCACTCTTCAGCAGTGCCAGGGCTAATGCTTGTATTTGGAAAGGAAAATGGATGTATGAAGTCGCTTTAGAGACCTCTGGAATTCAACAACTTGGATGGGCAACTATTGCTTGTCCTTTCACAGACCAGAAAGGTGTGGGTGATGCTGATGATTCATATGCTTTTGATGGTCGAAGGGTAAGCAAATGGAACAAGGAAGCTGCACCTTATGGGCAATCATGGGTAGCCGGGGATGTCATTGGTTGCTGCATAGATTTGAACTGTGACAAGATATCCTTCTACAGGAATGGGGTCTCTCTCGGGGCTGCTTTTACTGGTATTAAAAAACTTGGACCTGGATTCGGGTATTACCCTGCTGTTTCTCTCTCCCAAGGTGAGAGATGCGAGTTAAATTTTGGTGCTTACCCGTTCAAGTACCCCGTAGAAGGTTTCCAACCCCTTCAAGAGGCTCCACCTCGAAGTTCTTTTGCAACAGAGCTACTAGGATGCTTTTCAAGATTGCTGGATAGGCCGGACCGCTCGTTGGCTGATACATTAAGTAGACTGAGGAGGTTTGCCTCGGTTGAAGAACTCTTTTCCCCTGTTTCCCGTGCCATATGTGATGAGTTCTTCTACATACTCAAGCAAGACCCTTTGTTGCCTGAGTACTTAGGACGGGGTGCATTTCTGTCATTCCTCTTGGAGATTTTCAGAACTCAAGCACCACATGATTGTTCAAATTTAGACAGAGTTCTTGATGTGTTTCTTGAGGTCCCACAATCTCATTTGATCTTTGAGCATGTAGTAAATGCTCTTGCTTGTGGCTGCAAAACAGCGACGCTGATACTAACCGAATGTCCATACTCAGGAGCTTATCCTTATCTTGCATTGGCCAGTCATGTGTTAAGGCGGGAAGAATTGATGGTACAATGGTGGAGATCTTTGCATTTCGAGTTTGTGTTCGAAGGTTTCTTGTCATGCAGGAGTTCTAACAAGCATGACTTACAGCAATTAATGCCTGTTGTTTGGTGGCCTGGATCCTCTGAAGATATATCCTACGAGAGTAGCATGGGGTTTACGATCTCTGCTCTCTCTGATGCCATTAACAAGGTATGATAGAATCTTTCTGACTGATTTTTCGTTTGCTTTTAATAATCGAGGCATTACTCTACTCTGGATATAGTTTTCTGGAATCTGATATTATGAGGAAGATAAATAATAATTCTTTGTTCTGGAATTCAGATTGAGGAGAAGCAAAGGAACCTCTGTCTCTTGGTCATACAATTTATACCACCCGTATCGCCTCCCCAGCTTCCTGGCTCAGCGTTTAGGGGATTCCTGCAGAACCTTTTATTGAAAAACAGAGGCGCAGACAGGAATTTGGCCCCTCCAGGAGTTGCACGTAATTCAGTTCTTGTCTCTCTGTTCTCAGTTATACTCCATTTTTTGTCAGAAGGTTTCACAATGCTAAAGAGTAGTGAAGCCATCCATCACAATGTCGGTTTTCTTCACAGAGGTGGTCAGCAGAAGTTTCCGTTGAGTTTATTTCTTAAAAATGATCCACATCGAGCTGATATCACTAGGCTTGGCGGACTGTTCAGTCACATATCAAAGTCCTACCCCACAGATGATCAAGAAGAAGAAATAATGCGGTGGGAAGAAGGTTGTATGGATGATGAACAGAATAGAGTAACTCACGCAACTGAGCAAAAGCCATGCTGTTGCTTGGCTTATGATACTGATCTTACTAAATCATTGAAGGATCGAGGAAAAAATACTGCTAAGAGTTCTTGCGGTCAAAGCAGCTCCATCCCTGAGAGATCCTCTCATGTTGCTGCAGATTGTAGTACTGGAAGTTTCAGTGAAGAAATAGAGGATAAACCTAGCACAAGTAATCAGTCTGACCCCGACTTTGGTTATCGTCCAGTAAGATATATGAGCACTGCACTACAAGAGAGTAGAATATCATCGGCTGTACTAAGTGAAGAAGAACTATTGGATGCTCTATTGCTATTATACCATATTGCTGTCGCTCCAAATTTTAAGCAGGTAAGTTTAGTTTTTTCCCTCTTGATTAGATTCTGGTGTACTGTTTCTATGCTACATGCCGCAACTTGAATAAGCTTGAAAAGCTGATAGGTTGTCCTTTTGCTTAGGCATCATATTACATGTCTCACCAATCACAATCAATATCACTTCTCGAAGAAACGGATAAACAGATAAGAGAACGGGCATCTAGTGACCAATTAAAGCGCTTGAAGGAAGCTCGCAACAACTACAAGGAAGAAGTAATGGAGTGTGTTAGACATTCCGCATGGTAAGTGTCACTTAACTCTTGGATTGCGGTAACTCCAAAAGGAGGGTATAGTGAAGGGGGTTCAGTCATGATTCATGTGAAGCAATGTTACTATCTCTTTCTCACCTTCCCTCATTATGAATAATTTGTACAGGTTTCGCATCTCATTGTTCTCTCGGTGGAAGCAAAGGGGAATGTATGCTTTGTGCATGTGGGTTGTACAGTTACTTCTGGTTCTCAGCAAAATGGATTCTGTGTTTGTGTATATTCCAGAGTTCTACCTTGAGTCTTTGGTAAATAGCTTTCTCTTTGATTGAAGTGAACATGTTTCAATTTCTCTCTCTGTTTTTTTTTTCAGTGAAATCCTTACGTTTACATTTTCTTTGATATTTTTCTCAGGTAGACTGTTTCCATGTGCTTCGCAAGAGCGATCCTCCGTTTGTGCCATCAACTACATTTATCAAACAAGGACTCTCATCTTTCGTATGCTTATATATCTTTACACCTTTTTTTTGTCTTTTCTTGTTCTCATGGCTGAGTTTAGTTAATTAGCTTCAGGTCAGTTGCACAACGGCTCTAACATGGTCATCGCAATTTCTTGGGTTTTCAGGTCACTTTTGTAGTTACGCACTTCAACGATTCGAGGATATCGAATGCAGATCTTAAAGATCTACTTCTCCAGTCAATATCCGTCTTGGTACAGTACAGAGAGTACTTGGAAGCTTTTGAGAACAACGAGGCAGCTACTCGTCACATGCCTGCATCTCTACTGTCAGCGTTTGACAACAGATCTTGGATCCCTGTCACAAATATATTTCTTCGACTTTGCAAAGGTTCAGGGTTTAGTTCTTTAAAGAACGGGGAGTCTTCGTTTTCATCTACTGTTTTCCAGGTTGGTTTGATTGATTTAACTTTGTTCCTATTTGATCTTCAGTTTACATATTGGTTTTTTATTTTATTTTTTGTCTAGGCTCTTCTACGAGATGTTTGTATCAATGATGATGAATTACTCTCTACTTTTCTTAACCGGCTATTCAACACGCTTAGCTGGACCATCACTGAATTTTCTGTTTCGGTGCGAGAAATGCAAGAAAAGTATCAGGTCAGATTATATGGATCCTTTTTATGTATAAGTTTTTGTAGTAATTGATTAGTTCTCTCTGAATGATTGTGTTGCATAATCTGCAATAGCCTTGCAAGTATTTGTAGTCTTCTACATGCTTTTTCTTTGACCGGTTTTATTTTCATGTTGTCTTTATGCAGGTAATGGAGTTTCAGCAAAGGAAATGCTGTGTGATTTTTGAGCTTTCAAGCAATCTCGCAAGGGTCTTAGAGTTCTGCACTCACGCAATACCACAAGCATTTCTTGCGGGGACTGATACAAATCTTCGTAGGCTTACTGAGTTGATTCTTTTTATCTTGAATCACATGACATCTACAGTAGATGACGAGTTCTTTGATCTGTAAGTTCATTAAAAATGTTCCAAACATCTCTAAAACGGTTGAAAAATGGCTCAAATTAATAGATTTTCTGTTCTTCTGGTTTTGAGCTCGGGCAGGTCACTTAGACGGCAAGGACAACCTTCAGAGAAAATTTGTCGAGGAATCTTATTAGCTCCTTTGGTTGGTATAATCTTGAATCTGTTGGAGGGTAGTGAAGACTCAAAACAGAAGCAACAACATGATGTAATTGGTCTTTTTGCAAGTATGGACTGTCCCGATACAGTCTATTGTGGATTCCAATATCTCTTGGAATATAACTGGGTAAGCTCTTACATTTAGTTTCTACCTCGTTTGCTTCCTTTACCGACACAGCTCTCTGAACAATTCTCAGGACGGGTGTGTAAGCGGAGATGATGCGTATGTAAAGAAACTTGGACAACTTGAGAACTTCTTGAACCATCTCATAAACCGGGCTTCATCCCAAGAACCCGAAAGAAAAGAAGAGTTATACAACAAAGACACGTTGGATTCAGAAGACAACACTTGCTGTATCTGCTATGCGGGAGATGCTAATACGATGATTGTTCCGTGTTCACATCGATCATGTTATGGCTGCATAACTAGACATCTTCTCAATTGTCAGAGATGTTTCTTCTGCAATGCTACGGTTATTGATGTTATAAGAGATAGCGAAGAAGAAGAAGGAGAAGACTGTGATGATCACACAAGAAGCAGATGAAGTTTAGTTGCTGCAGCAGGTTGATGTAGTATATACAGAGGGAAGGATATTTAGGTGGGAGCAAAGGAAGAAGGATTATAGTATAGGATAAATAAGAAAGAAAGAAAACAAAGGTCTGTGATAATTTTGTAGGACCTGTGTCTGATGGTCACTAGGCTTCTTTCTTCTTTATTTTCTTGTATATATGAGAATGAAATGGAAATTATTTAAAGGCGCTATGTTTCACCGATGGTCGAACTGATCCGTTTTTACTCTGGGAAAGTCCGGCAAATATTTACGTTGGGAAAGTCTTGTGGTCAAACTCAAAACCTTATTTATTAGAAATGTTTGACATTCATGATTCAACCCAAAAGAAACAATTTTTTTTTAATCGAATATAAAATTAATTCAAACCGAAAAAACATATTTTACAACATGTTCGTATTTTCGATCACCCATTTCCCGAATTGTTAAAAGATGGTTCTGTACTTGTTTGTCTATGAATTGGATATTAGAGAAGTTTTGTTTTTATAACTTCGAAGTTCGGGCCGAAGCCTTAATTTAGTCTATTCTCTTTGAGAATACCCCTCTTCCTAAGGTGGATTGAACTAGCCGTTAGAGAGGTTGTTCTGTGCCGCCAATTGTTTCTCTCTCTCCATATGGTATGGAGTGTAGCTTGAAAGACATACATCAAGATAAAAAGATGAATAGGATCGTGTGACGTATCTACCAAAAGCCCCATGATGAGATGTCAATCGATTGTGTAGTTATACGCAAGAAACTTGCATGTTAGGTCTCTCCAAATTTCAGCAAAAAATTGACAAGTAAAATAGGGATGATCTCTCGATTCGATGTGACAATGGCAAAATATGCAACTTCCATTGGCCCCAAACATTCCAAGCTAGCATTTGATCACCGGTGGTCAACCGACCTCTAATAGCAAGCCACGCATGAAATGAGAATTTAGGAGTCGAATTGAGGAGTTGCATATGAGAATCAAATGCCCTTCCACCATGAAGTAGGATGAGTTACTTTCCGTATGAGATTCCAGGTTGCCTTAGAATTGAATTTTGGTTGGAACTAGGTTGAACTAAAATGAAATGACATTCATCCTAGTTATTCCCTTTTTTTTCCATCTGAATTGAAATATATTAATCTTTAATAGAAAACAAAAAGCCGTCCGCGGTAAAAAAAAATCCCGAGAAAGTAAACTGGTCGACTATAACATGTCCCAGTAGTTAAGCCGGAGGACTACAACATGTTCTCGGAATCTAAACCAACAAAGAACACTAACAGGGAGTTAAGTCATTTAATTAGAGATTATATATATATATACATATATTCTTGTTTAGTACGAAATTATGGTTTCATTCCATTTGGTTTAGTTTATTTGAATTAGAAACAGAATATTGTTAATTTTAATTAAATTTGATTATCAACTTCTCTAGAAAAACATTAGATCCGATGATAAAAAGAAAAAGAAAAGAGAAATCAGATAATAACAACATAAGATATTCGATATATACGATGAACATAAACCTACGTTTAGTAAGAAGGTAAACATGAAAAATTAAGTTACAGAAGAGTCTACTAAATTTTGTTTTTATTTCAAATCAATAAAGCATGTAGAAAAAAAGAAAAAAAAGGAGCAACTCGATCATAGTAAAAAGAAAAATGGAAGTAAGCAAATCACTAAGCCCATGGAGAAGACACACACATACACAAGTCTTTAAGAAGTGTTAACTAGAATCAGTTGTTTTGACCAGGTCGTCCTGAGCTGTAAGGTGGCCTTGGTCTCCTTCTTACCAATCTTGTAACCATCGACATAAATCCTTCTTCTTCAACCTATATAATCATCATAAATATAGCTTTTATTACACATATTAATAATGACTTCTAGCATCATATTCAAATTAGGGGTTATGAAACCCTAAAGTTAACTCTTTTCTTCATACATAAATGAGCTGGCCAAATTGTGAACATAGTGATAAAGCTTACGATTTCAGTTCCGGGGTCTTCTGATGATGATGGTGGTGAAGATGATGATGAAGATGAAGATGGTGATATTGATGATGATTCAAGACCAAGACACTTCAATATAGCTTGAACAGTTTTGTGAAAAGCAGAACAAGGAGAGTTGAGAAGAGAGTAGTAAACTTCTTTATCTTCATCTTCTCTTCTGCTTGTTCTCTCTTCTTCTTCTTCCTTAACTTCCATTTTTTTCTTTCTTTCTCTTCTTAATTGTTCTTCTTCTTCTTCTGCTCAATGCAATAACTATTGTGTCTCATTTGACCTTACCTGCTTCTCTGTGTTCTTACACACGCACCCTACCTTGCATTTAATACCTCTTTTTGTTTTATGGTTTTACTTTTTAATTCATAATTTAATACATTTTTTTTTTTAATTATGTGGTCAAGATAATTAGAATGACAATTCAACTAAACATAAACAATCAAAGATTGAATAACTTTTTTTATATATATAACTATGGGTAACCGAACCAAAACCTGACTTGTCTTCTCTGGTAAACATAGCCGTCGAACCCATTCAACGGGGTTTCTAATGAGTTTCAAATTTAATACAACTTCGATTGATGAAAGAAGAATTTAAGAATTCTAAATATTAAATCTGAAGGAAATATAAGTTGACGTAGGATCCTGAAGTTTTTACCACCATACAATTACTAATTAGTAAAACGGTTTGGTTTACTTTTCTATATCCGAAAGAACCGAAATATAATTTAAACCATGTTGACAAGAAATTCAAGTAAAACGTAATTTACTTAGGAAAATCTTTACATTTATGACATATTTGGCTTATATATACACTGAAATCATGTGAAATAAAACCCAAAAAAGTTTAGATGTTGTATAAAAAAGGAAGAAAGCCCTTAAACGAATATTCAAACCAAAAATCGAATAGTAAATTGGATTATAGTGCATTCTAAAGATAGCAATAAAAATATTAATTGGATTAAATTCACAAATTTGGGCTGATCTGAAATACATATGTTTGGCAAATACAGAAGCTTTGTTTCTTACTGTTCATAATTTTGCTTATGGATCTTTATTCTTGTCGTCCTCTTTACCACTTTCGACGTTCCATTTGCAATAGAGAGTCCACGCTTGTTAAAGACAAATAAATGTGAGTATATTCTCCCAGCCTTTTGTTTTGTCTCTTCTCTATTATGTTTTCTTTGTTATATTCTATTTTTTAATATATTTAATTTTTCTGTTAAAATATAATTAAGTATTGATCGACATCTAGTAAAAATTATATTTTATTTCAAGTAAAAAATTTAACTATTTAATTATTGTTTAGCTAAAAAAAGACTATTTAATTATTGTTACTTGGATAAAAAAAGTGTTCTTGGTCTCGTCTCTATTCACTTGTCCTTTATTCTTTCCCAAACCAAATACATAGATATTTAGTTCAATTCAAAGAATGATGTTATATGTTATGAGTATTGACAAAGTCTACCACATTCAATGGATGATGCAAATGCTAACTAACAAAATCGGCATTATTGTATATAAATTAGCTATTTAAGTATAATATAAAATTTTACGTTTTATGTTGAAAAACAAATTCAAGAGAGCAGTACAATCTCTAGAAAACAAATATAACATGTACCCAGGCCCGGTTCTAGACATGTGCATTAGGTGCAATTGCACTATGTCCATACTTTTTTTGCAATTTTTTGTTAAGTGTTTAGGGTTTTTAATTTTTTTTTTGGATATTTTCCTAAATATTAGACCAATTTGCACCATGTCTGATAATTTGATGAACCGGGCCTGCATGTACCATTAAAACGGTTAAAGTAATTTTGATACAATAAATGGTTTCTGTAGAGGTGTTTTTTTTATGCTCATCTCAAAACGTAAAGAGAAGAAAGTTGGTTTTTAACTGGATTATATAATTTTTTTGTTTTAATAAACATGTAAATCTTATACAAAAAACGGAACATTTACAAAACTTAGCGTAGCAACATTTTCAAATTAAGCCCAAAAAAAAGAAGGTAAAAAAAGGCTTAACAAGAAGACAAAATCAAGAGATTTTACCTAATACAAAAGATAGCAATTAACTAAAAGTGAATCAGGTTGAAAGCAAGGAAGAATTTTTTTTATGCGGGTTCAATATGTCATATGTGATCTTAAAGAGTAAGAGAGTAATCTAGCAGCATGCATGGTATTGGTATGAATCACCTTTTTAATAGAAAAACACTTTCATTATAAAATATATATGTTAATTAAGGTCATTCAATGCTAGTTTCCATGTATACGTAAGAAATGAAAACATTGGGGATCATCGATGCTTGGCACAGGTTTATCTGTTTTTGACGCAGAAAACGAACTTTATTAATGGCTATTCAAAATATATGGTGTAATGGTTAACAATCAGTTTGCTTTGAAGATGCAGGTCAGGTTTTGGTAAGATTATTACGAGAATCGTTGAAGATTTTTGAGGTAGATAACTTACATGTCACTGAAGTTCGATAAAACCAACTTTTCACATGTGAAACGAGATCTCAGTCAAGCCGATCATATATATTTTAGCTAAACATGGACCACCAAATAAGATTTTATATTTTGATTGTATTTATCCTCCAAGTTGGTTAACAAATGGTTGTATCTCGAATTTGTTAACTCATGATTAATATTTAAACACTCTTTTCGTGTAAAAAAAGAGTAGCAAATGAAACATTACTTTTTTCATTCGAAATGAAAACATCACTGAACCAACTCAAAACTAAAATTTTATAAAAATATATATTATAAATTTGACCAAATTATGATTTACAAAAAATCTGGTTTTTTATTTCTTAAACGGAGGACTTAACAAAGGGTAATTGTAGTGTATAACAAAAAAAAAAATTATAACGCATCCAATAGCACAATTTACTGTGCTCCTCTGTATTATGTATTAATGACAAAAATGCCCTCAATGACAAACTCAGTTTTTGGGTTTGGGTTAACTATTCCAAAATTAGGGTATAGTTTTAGGGGGTAGGGTTTGGGTTTGGGGTTTAGGGTTTAGTTTTGAATGTTAAATTTTTGGGTTTGAGTTAACTATTCCAAAATTAGGGTATAATTTTAGGGATAGGGTTTGGGTTTGGGGTATAGGTTTGAGGGTTAAAAAATAAAAGCACATGTACCTTAATTACAATTATTACTAGTCTCCTTATTACAATTATTACATAGCTATTACACAAATTAATTTTACAATTTGCGTTATTTTGCTAAATGACCACTTAACAAACATATATGTGACAAAAAAAACATACATAGGAGAAAAATTCATTTTCCTAAATGGAGAGAGAAATAAATCATTACGAATAAATGATACGGTATGGAGTCTATGGACTATGGATCGTGTTTGTTTGTTTGTAAGTTCATTTTATTATATTTGTTGTGAGATTTATAAATTTTTAATCTTGGAACTTGTTCACGTTCACAGTTCACACGCAAACATGAAACATGTCAAGTCATACGTATTGTTTTAAAGAAATAACATATACGTACGTAATAGGACTATTTATTAGTATTAATACATGTATGACACAATATATTATACATGCATTGAAGACCAGATATCATCGTATTCTATACATGGCTGATTTTTCCAAATTTTTCTTGGGTTTAATAGCAATTTCTAAAAATAAATAGGATTTTTTGCAATATTTATTGATTTTAGGAGAGTTTTTGCAATTTTTGCACTAATATATTTTCTTATTGGATCAGACCTAATTCTATACAATCTCTATACAATCCATCTAATTCCGGATCAATAGGTAAATTTTTATTTATCATTTAATCATATATATAAATCCACAAGCTAACTCTCTCCATAGCTTGACACGTGGCACTTAAAAAGAAAAAAAAATTCTCTTCACATTAACGAATGCCTTCTAAAATGTTTCATTTTTGTAAATCTTCGTCTTTTGTCATGGCGTTTTGGTAATTAAATTACAAATAGTAAACATAAATGCATAGAAATTTCTACTTCCCTTCCCTATCTTATATTCAAAGAACATTTTTTAATTTTTTAATTCTTTTGCCAACTTACAATTGCATTTACCTAGTGGAAGCCAAAAAAGATATATTGAGGAATTGCGAGCCAAGAAAAAGATATGTTGAAGCTACAGTTCTTACAAGCATTGTATGTGCACTACCCTTATCTCCTCTCATGATAGTATTTTAAGTTTAGGACATCTCGACTGCATGATTTGCATTCACCTTTTTGTGAATTGTGTTGCTTGGTTACGTTGTTTTTAATCCATATATATTACTTTTAATTCTTCTTTGTATGTTCATGTATAAATCACCAACAGAGATATTAATTTGGTTTCATCAATATATATATTGAATAGCAAATCGCCTTATGTTCGTCCAACAGTAGGTAACCTGATTTAATTAAGTTGAAGAGATAGGTAATTAGAATATCAATATTGCTATATAGAAGGTTGTTGCGTAGAGGAGGTGGTGGGTGTTGAAGAAGATGCTAGTATAGCTCATGTAATTTTCTACTAAACTTAGGTGACATTTTAAGTATTGCATTGGATTACATTATACTGCCCCCGAGTTTTGACGACTAAGGTTAGTAGTGTAACAATCAAAAATGTGAAGAGGAAAGTATGAGAGTTAAGGTGTGAATCGGTTGAGAAAAATCAAATTATGAAAAAAACATGTGCTTATACGCGGATACTAGCCTAGTAATACATGAAACTACTATGCAAATTGTGGAAAAGCGATCTATTTTCCCACGAGAACTATTATATAACCCTATATACTGCCCAAACACCTCTCTTTATATCTCTCCGAAAATAAAGTTCACAACCTATATGTCTCTGGATTGAAATTGCAAATCCTCAAAACACACAAATTCAATTTTACCGGTTACTATTTACAAACCAGACACAAACCGACCAAACCTGATCCTAAACCAAACTAATATTCGATTCTTACCAAACCCTACCCAACCCGATTCTTCTTCTTCTTTACCCGACTCTCATTCCCTTCAATTTCACAATATTCCCGATCCTCCCCGTGCCATGAATTCCACACCACGCTCCTCACTATCTCTCTATGCCAATTCACGGCAACACAACAACAATAACAATCACCACCGCAAGTGAATTCAATTCACGGCACTCTTCTTTGCCATTATAACTCCTCTTCTCCACCACCATTAGGACAATACTCTCAATTCTCTTTTGATTTGCTCGTATACTATCGCGAAACCCACCAATAGATTCAGCTACGCCATGTCGAATTTCATAAAATCTATTTCTCTAAACATTATTTCACTGTCCCCAATTCGGATTTCATCTTTGAAATTTCCAAAACATTATTTTACAAGCTTCAGCGGTAGAAATCGTATTCCGATTGCTAAAAACGCGACCTTCGAGAAGCAGGAAAATCTGGTCCTATCTACCTTTACATGTTGAAGTAATGGGACCGAGACCTGAATCAGAGAAACTCGGATGCTCCGGCTAGTTCTAGTATCTAAAACGCCAACAATCACGTCTTCTCCGTAATTGGAATTACTACTCCAGAGACCATAATTACCGGAGAAACCGAGGATGACGGAGATAACGGCGAGGTTACGGCGGAGAGAGATGCAGTCTATATTGGAGAGAGACAAGGGGAGAACCATGAACGGTGCGTGAGTAAGAGTAGAAGAGCATTTCTTCATCTCTCTTGTAACGGGTAAAATCCAGTAGCTCCCTTCCTTGCATAGATCCGAGCCAGATTGGAATTCCGAAGAACAAAATCCGGTGAGGATGAAGTCGGAATCGAGTAAGCCGGCTATGAAGATGACGAAGAAGATGTCGAAATCGATCAGAAAGAAGAAAATTAAGGATTTTTTTTTTTTTTAAATTGTGGTTTGGTTATTGTGCTCTAATCGGTTTACTATTGGTTTTAGTGCTCTAATCGGTTTACTATTGGTTATTTTTTTTAAGTGTTTTCAAGGTGATATAAGTGTTTTACTTTCAGTCCAGAGATATATAGGTTGTGTACTTTATTTTCGGGGAGATATACAAAAGGTCTTAATTTAGGCAATATATAGAGTTATATAATAGTTTTCGTGGGGAAATAAATAGTTTTTCCGCAAATTGTATATCATACTTGACACAAGACTAAACAACACTTCCAGCATTTGGTTTATCCATTAAATTTGATCAAAATCAGCACTAGAACAAGTACTATTAATTAAAACACCACACATGCATTTATACTTGTCAATTATAAAACTTCTTCGTTTATAATTTATTAATTCAATTATCCATTTAATCGTCTTTGGGTTCCATTATGGTTACAATCTTACAAGATCTACTATACACCAAATTGGACTCCATTCGCATATCGAGATTTACAGCGATTACAAGTGTACGTACGTTGACCTATACAAAACAACTACAACATTATATATCGCACTATTTTTGGTATTTATCGGTTGATTAGTTTTCACATGTTTTGAAATTAACAGCTTTGTCTTCCTACTCTTAAAAATAGAGCATAGAGCTGGCTGATCACACTTCAAAATAAAACAACTATATATAACTATAACCAATGTGAACACAAAAATTTAGAATTTTTTTTAAGCCATTCCAATTTCTAAACAAAAACAAAATTAGAAAGCTAGAAAAAAATTTCCTAAATCTCAAAGGTGTGGTGGAAGAGATAAAAAAAAAAGCCAAAAGAAAATAGTGTAAATCTTTTATAGAATAGAAAGACGACATATTCATTAAAAGGTCGTCGTACCCTCCTCGACGTCTCCGTCGTTAATGGGGGAGCCACGGCAAAGGGTGAGCGGTGCTTCTTCCTCCACCGACTCATATTCAACCCCTTCGCCGTCTCCGTGTCGGTCACCGTCTCCATGTCCATCACCGTCTCCACGTCCGCACGTCACGTTAGTCGAACCATCTCATCAAAACAAGAAAAAAAGCAAAAAAGTCTTCCGAGTCTTCCGCTCTGTTTTCCGTTCTTTTCCGATCATCACACCGGCGGCTTGCAAAATCCCGGTCCTCCCAGGCGGTAGCTTACCGGACCCGCATAGACACAGTTCAAGCGGGTCAAGAGTTACCGGAACCTTATTCGGATACCGTAAAGGCCGTGTAAGCCTCTCGATTCAAGAAAGCCCTAGATGTCTACCATCTCTCGTCGTCGAGCTCGCAATGCAAACAATGGTTCTACAGAAAGAGCTAAGTGGTGGGATGGTTAGGATCGCTTTGGAGACGGAGAAACGAGGAGATAAAGAGAAGATCAAGATAATGGACGAGCCGTTATGGACAATGTATTGTAACGGTAAGAAAACGGGGTACGGTGTGAAACGTGACGCGACGGAGGAAGATCTTTACGTGATGGAATTGTTAAGACCGGTTTCGATGGGTGCAGGAGTTTTGCCAGGGAATTCGGAAGTTGATGGACCTGACTCGGAGATGGCTTACATGAGGGCTTACTTCGAACGAGTCGTTGGGTCTAAAGATTCAGAGACATTTTATATGTTGAGTCCCGAAGGGAATAATGGACCAGAACTTAGTATCTTTTTCGTAAGAGTATGATTTCATATATGTAATGATTCGGAGACATATGAGAACGTTCTTGTTGTATATGGACGGACAGTAGCCGGAACGAGATTGGTCTCAGTTTGTTGGTTCTGGTTGATATGTGATTATGTGATCATGATGATATGTCTATATACAATGGGGTGGTGAGGAATCTAAGGAAGAACTTGGAGATGATGTATTCTTTAGGATGATTTATAAGAAAACATTTCAGGTTAATTAATGTATATGCAAATTAATTTAGGTTTAAATTGTTTCTGTTACTAGTTAACCGACTATTATTTTACATGCATGATAACATTGGGTAACGACGAAACCATAAACAACAAGTTCCAAAAACGTGAATTATTATTATTATTATTCAGATAAACAAAAGATGTAATCCAAATTTTTACCACCCAACTAATTTTTTAAAATGACTGTAGTTGTCGAGTAGCGTATTCACCGGATTTTTAATGACTTTAAATAAGATGTCATTTCGACTAGTCAAATCGAGGTGATATTGTTTTCACATAAAATCGTTGAAAATTTTACCTTTTTTTCTTTTGTCTTTATAGAAACCACTTAGAGATTCTTTAAACAAAAAAACTTCTTATCATTTTTCACATAACTCTACACAATTATATAAAACCGTTCCATTATCACAATTGAAGCTTTTTAAGTGGCATCACCTGATCAATTCTGGCGGTTTGAAAAAGACCCAATCCAAAAGTAGACTTATGTGAATAGTAAAACATCCAATAAAAAGACTCAATTCTATATTTTTGAAAAATCCAAAAGCCTATGTGTAGAATTTCCAACCAGAAAATAAACTTTTATGTTTTGTAATGGAAAATTTTAACTTTGGGAGTTGCTACAAACTAATCAACTCTTCTTCTTCCTGATTTCATGATATCCAACTATTTTTTCAAAAAATTTAGTTATCCGATCAATATCCGTTATTATTTGATCTTTTGTCCCTAGATGGACCGACCTAAACCTAAACCTTGATAAAAGAAAATTTAGTGCACATCAAATAGAAAGAGGAGTGAAATGGTAACAAACAAAGAGACAAAAAAAGAATGAAATAGTGGGTCGAAATGAATCTGGTTCTTGCAAGCTTCACAAGTGGATAAAAGCAAAACGACACGTAGTTCGTACGTATTTTCAAATTTCTTTACACAAATTCTACTTTCAATTGAAAAGTACGTTACCGAACGAAACATGAGCCACGTCGAACAATATCTTGCCACCTCACAAAAAACGACACGACGTGGACTCTTCGGCCACCATGTAGATTCCTTTTGTATTCTCACTAATTCTTCACTTTCCTGCTAAAAAATCACAAAAGATTCCTCGGATCATCATCGGAAAATGGCTATGGCGACTCGTACTATTCGATGTCAGTTACCGTCTCTGATTACCAGATGCGAATCATCGGAACCGATTAAGCAGATCCAGATCCAGCAACGACCGAGAGGCGGCGATTTAGCCGAGAACGGAAAGATCGTTCTTCAACCAAGGCTTTGTACATTGAGATCTTACGGATCTGAGATGGTTGTAACTCGAAAAGACGGCGGAGACGGCGGATCTGAGACGGAGATAGCTTCGCCGTTTTTCGAAACGCTTACTGATTACATAGAGAGTTCTAAGAAGAGTCAGGATTTCGAAACAATCTCTGGTCGACTCGCTATGGTAGAATAAATAACCCTTAAAATTCGAAACTCTGATCTCGATCTCCGTTACTGAGGATGATTTCGTAATTTTACAGATTGTTTTCGCGGCGACTGTAGCGGAGGAGGTTGTTACAGGGAACTCGTTGTTCAAGAAACTTGACGTGGAAGGATTGAGTGAAGCCATTGGAGCTGGTCTTGGAGCTATGGGATTCGCAGCTATATTTGCTTGGTTAACGATTTCTCGGAACCGAGTTGGACGGATCTTTACAGTGAGTTGCAACTCGTTTATTGACTCGTTGGTTGATCAGATCGTTGATGGGTTGTTCTACGATACTGAACCTAGTGATTGGTCCGACGAAATTTAAATGTTAAAATACCACTCTAGATTGTATAATTTACTCTACACTTTCGTCTATAATAGTAGTACTATAGTTTTGATCTCTTCTTCATGGGGATTGAAGATGATATCACAAATCTGTAACTTTTACGTCCATATATAAAGAAGTGATATAATTTTCTGTGATCAATTAAGTGTTCTTGGATTGGATCAAAAGAGATAATAGAGATTGTTCATGGAATTTGAAGAATCGGGAGCAATGAGTCTAGGAAGCTGCCTCAATGGTCTTAATACACTCGAGAACAGATGCATTGTTGGACATTGCAGCCATTAGAGCTTCATGGATGGTCTTGTTGTTCTTCAGAAGAGAAGCAGAGTAGAGAACCTGCATAACAAAACAAAAGATTTAGAAACATGTATGCGACTGAGAGATGAAAAGTCTTGTTTTGTAAGAGAAACATACAGCCCATCTTGTTAGATTTTGCTGCTGGTCATTGCTGATTTTGGGTTGGCTTCTGTTTATGAATCTCTGCAGTAAAACAAAAAAAAAAAAGCTCTGATGACTTGTGAGAGTTGAAGTAACTAATGAGATGAGAATAACTAGAGGACCTGAAGAGAGAACAGATCCGCAGATTGGCCGATCACTTTGTCATACTTCAGACCTTCAGCGGCAAGTCCAGCCATTGCAACTGCAGCTAACCTGAGAAATCGAAGAAGATTCAATGGGTTGAGATTTGATTCTTCTCTCTTTTATGACATTAAAGAAACTCTACCTATCCAGCTCCTTAGAGTCAAGCTTGCCGCTGTATATTAGTTTAGCAAGTCTCTCATCGATGAGATTGACATGTTCTTTACCGATGTCTAGCGAGTACCCGAGGATTGGAAGTCCGATTAAGTAAGCCACTGGAAGTTGCAAGTTAAAAAACACAATCAGAACATTACATCTTCAGAACCCAAAAGGTTTAAACTGTTAAAGGGTACCTAAGAAGTGAGCGGCTTCATGTGAAGCAATACGCTCTTGATAGTCAGGGAAGAAAGTCGAAAACCCAGAAATCGCAGCTTGAAGTAGCCTACCAACAAAAAAAAGTAAAATATATCAATCTGTAACCAAGAGAACATAGAGTTAATGAAACCGATCAAAACACCAGGTTCTTTTCTTACCCTGGTGAAACGCTTCCCACGGCTAAAACAACCAATGAAATACTCCCAACTAAGTAAGGCACAAAGAATCCCCAGTCCTGTTCAAATGTAAAAGTTATTTCTCTGTTATATAGAACCTAACACAACCAATATGGTGTATACACAATGATGAGTTAGTCCTAGGCATATAATCAACACAATTATCCCGAAGACACGACAGAGGACTCGATATAAATGAGACTAGACGCGATACTGTAACGCAAAATATATCCTGTCCATAATCATTCCACATATAGCTATCCAGACCAAGGATTTTTCCATGTCTTGTAACATCAGAAAAAAAAAAGAGTTTTTGAAAGTTTACCCCTGGAAGTTGTCCGGCAATAACAGCTATGAATCCAGTTGTTCCGACTACTGTGAATAAAAAAGCCGCCTGCATTACACAAACTCCATTAACATACACTGCAACCTCAAAAGAAATCTTTCTTTGAGTCCAAACAGAACTCACATCGTTCCTGACACTAGGGATTGCGAGAGCTTCTGCATTCTTGATTCCGAGAGTTGTCAGCTCCCGAAGTGATGTCTGATACCAAAAACAAACACATGAGAACAAACAAAACTAAATTTTTAAGCTATGAAAAGTGTAAGATTTAGATATAGAGATGGATATACACCGTACGGCGCGAAAGGTAAGGTTGGGAACTCCATTTCTTAGCCCAACCTTGTTCACTCAGTTGATCGAGAGCTTCTTTAACACCATTACTATCTTTCTGCGTCAATACATAGACCCACTTTTTCAGAATTACAATTTAAGCAGAGTTCATCGGAAAACAAAAAAAGCTTGCCTGTAGTAATTAGACCTTGTTAATGGCGGATTCGAGGGTACTAAAATCAAACTCAGATGAAGCTGCAGGTGAAGTAGAAGAAGAAGACGAAGGAGAAACCGCTAGCTGAGTCGGAGGGTTTCGTGGATGTGATCGGAGACTTAAATGCCGGTGAAACGAAGCCATCGGAGTATTAACCGAAGAAGAAACAGCTAATGCAACCATGATTTTTACAAAATTTCTTGAGGAAAACAAGTTTCTATGGATTTTTTGAATTTGATTTTCACTCTCGTCTTCTTCTTCTTCTCCTCCATCGTCGTCCTCGTGGCTTTCTTCACGCCACGGATCATTATTCCGCCACGTCAGCATTTATAGATAACTATTATCGGTTAAGTTTCGGTTTAATTTTTAAATTCATTTTTTTCATGCTTAAAGCATGATTACTCGTGATCTAGCGAGTATCAGTATCATAATAGATTATAAAACAATTGTTGGGTTTCTTTTAGGCCCAATTTGTATCAGTTAGGTGATTCGCTTGCTACATGAATAAGTGGACACGTGTCGTCATATCACTGGGCCGTTTGGAGTAAACGATTTTTTTTTTCATTTGCTCGATTATTCTTCTCTCTCGCAGACTTTTTCTCTAGGGCGATTGTTCTTTATTTGCCGACGGAGAATTCAACGGCGAATCCGACGACAAATCATCAATCATATAATCTTAGGTTACTCTCTTATCCTTTGTGGTTGTGAATTCTCTCAATCTCGAATTCGATTTGTGCGAATCGTATTTGATTTGAAGATTTGTTATGGGTTTGTTGAATTAGTGATTTTTAATCTCAAAATATGGAAGATTTTTTATGGGTTTGTTTATGAACTTGTTATGCCATCAAATTCGTTTCTATAGGTCCAAATTTGGACTTTAATCTCAAAAGCCATTTTCTACCAAAAATTATTCTAACTATCCTCTTGCAATCTAACTAACCCCCATATCATTTTCTTTCAACTTTACCCTTCTATATTAAATATCTAATTCAATTATCCAACAACCAAAACTAATTTAAACCTATCTAAACCAAACACGTGCCCTCTTTCTCTTTCTCGTTTCTCTCTCTCTCTTGCTTCTGCTGAACCAAAAACAGAGCAAGCTCCACAACAACAAAACATCAATCCTTTTCCTTCATCTCTTACTCTAATTAAATTTCCAATTTACTTACCCAACAACCTAAAACCCTAACCTATCAAAACCCTCCACGTGCCTTTCCCCTTTCTCTTTTTTCTCTATCTCTCTCTTTGTGTTACGCTGAAACAGAGGAAGCTCCCAAAATCGATTCTTCCACCTCTTCATCTTATATCTCTCTTCATCGTCGGATGTCTATGTTCGTTCTATTACACGCGTCGTCATTATCTTCCTCTGTTTCCTCTCGTTTAGTAGCAAAACAAAACTAACCGAAAAACAGAGGAAGCTTCAGATTTCTTCCTCTTCCTCTCTCTCTCCCGCGCTCGTCATCGTCATTCTTATTTGGTTATTCATCTTCGTTAACAAAAACAAAGGCAATGAGGAGGGCATAACAAAGGTTTGATATTTAAGTATTTTTCAAATTCGTTGAAAGTATATGCTAAACCGTGATCAACCCGTGATATAATCAAACAAAAATAGGAAGTAAATCGATTTTAAGGTTTTGGTATAACTGATATACTGATGTAACTGGTACGACTGATATAACTGGTACGACTGATATTACTGAATGAAACTATATTACGAATATTTGTTATTTTCTTATTTTTTTGTAGGGGACAATGACAAAGAACTGCACATTCATATATTTTGATTATGGACGATATTATTTAACAGAAGGGAGTACCGGCAGGAAGGAAGTTATTGTCGCGAGAGCTAAACAACTCATCCCATGAGTACAATGTGATTGGCCTTGATGGAGAACATGGAGGAAGAGGAAGAAATCGAGAAGTACAACACCGGTCAATTGGAGAACATGGAAGAAGAGGAAGAGGAGGTATGTGGGAGACTTTTACAGATGGAGATGGAGTGCAGGAACCCAACGGGCAGCAACCCAACGGGCAGCAACCCAACAAGTAAGAAAAAAACTAGTTAGAAATGGTAATTCTCTCTGTCTGATATAACTACTACTACTGCGTATGACTGTGTTTGCCAATTTGTATAACTGGTATAAATGATTATGACTGTGTTGATTATTTTGTGTCTTCTTTTTCTTTACGTTTTGTTTCTGTAGTATAAGATTTATGTACCTATTATCTATTGGTATATCTATCTCTACTTGATTATCATGTACTATCAGAAAAATTGAAATTAGAGAAAAAACATAACTTTTTATCCAAAACTATACCTTATACATATGGTTAATGTATGAGTACATGTTTCATTCTTATATCAAATAAGCTAAAAACAAGGTTTTTCACATTTGAATACACGAAACGATAATAAATACATTTAAATGGTTCAATTTGATGAATACTACTAGAATTGTTTTAATTTGACCTAAGTATGACTGATAATACCTGAAAACTAGCTAAAAGTGACTGTGTGTAAAACGGTACTACTAGATAACTGGATATAACTAAATGAAGTAATTTAATATATTTTTAATACATGATGGCCCATGTGTTAAATATGTGACTTAAATTTCTTATATGTTTATTTATTTTTATTAATTTTATTGATTAATACATATTTGACACGTTTTTCATATTCAAGACACATAATTGACAAACATTTTTAACGACTAGTTATATCAGTAGTACGAGAAATAAAAATCAGTTCATAGTCATACTTGTCAGTATTATTCCTACCAAATAGTTCAAAACACCTAAAATCCATACAAACGAGTACAAAACATCATTCAAAGTTGTCCAACATTCGCAACAACCTAAAAACAAAAACAATTATTTCTTCTTTCGCATAAGAACCATTACGTCTTCAGTTTCTTCACAATCTTTCCGGTGTTTTTCCTTTTGTTCAGCTTCTTCGCAGCATCCTTCATCGTGTTTTTGCTTTATGTCATACATGGATGTTTCTTGTTGGACTCGCAGCAACAATTGTTTCATCTTCTTCTCTTTCTGCAAACATCAAGCTTCAACCCATTAATGTGATGATATAAACATTAAGCTTATAAACAAAAAGAGAAAAGTACCTTTCTCTTGTTCTTCGAGATACACATAAGTACTTTTCTCTTGTTCTTCGAGATACACAGAAGTACCTAAAACATTTGTTTCAAATAGAATAGCAATTCAACATAACAAGATATCATCCATTCCTTAATTTTTACATCCACCTAAATCATTCTAAAATCCTGTCATTTCTTCGTTTTATCGGGTTTCTACAAACAAAGACCAAAAGACTACACAAATAAATTTGCTTAAATGTTCTGTAATGAGAATTTTGAAAAGGTTGCAATCAGAAGATTACATAAATACATACCTTTGCATCAGACCTTCTTGACATTTGTTGTGTTACTTGTTCTTCCTTGTTTTTATGCTTATTTCCTAAAACCCAGGATTTGCATACATATACAACTCAATAACAAGTTCCAGCAGCTATGTTTCAAGAAATTCAACCACATGTTTCGAATACAAGTACACTTGCATAAGGTTCAAGAACAAATTCTAAACTAAATCACAAATTTCGAATCAAATCATCACCCGTAAAATTGGCAACAACAACAAACCAAATCGACCAATGAAGATGGAAAATTCGGTGAACGAAAACATGATCGATATAACAAATTTAACTTACTGGTTTGAGACTAGAGCCATGGACATCCATCACCCGTCGATGTATATTCCTCGACCAACAAAGAAGACGAGAGGTGGGAAAACAAGGAAAAAAACGAGAAGCACAATGACAGATTGAGATCCTCCACACCACCGCCTCTAATCGGTGAACTGCATATCACTTTAACACCATCTCTATTCAAATTAGAAAAAACTCCTAAATCAAGCAACGGCCAAACGCAGCAGATTAATGGAGAAAAAAGACACGAAATTATCATACCTAGAATCTATAAGAGATTAGGGGATATTTGAAAAGAATCTAACGTGGTTAATGACTGCAAAGAAGAAGGAGAAAAGAAGATGAGCCTATGAAGAAAAAGATGATTGTCGAAGAAGAAAAAAAAAAAAAGGGTTTTGTTTTTTTATTTATGATCCATATTTTTTGTTGGATCTGGATTCGGATTCGGATCCGAGTGGTTGGGTTGGTAATTTTAAACATTCATTAAATCTTTCTGGTCTTTACATAGATTTTACTTTAAAAAATAAAGGGAAAATAAATTTTTTTTGGTCAAGGGGCATATCAAATTATATGTTTTGGTCAAGGGGTATATCACATTAAGGTCCTCAAAATTTAATTTGTTTGCATTGCGGTTTCTTACTCCCACTATAAGTCACGTCCCTGTGGTCATGAATAGCTCTTTCGAATTGGATTTTAAAACCATAGATTGTAGTATACTCAAATAGACATACTGCAGTGTCACCTAAGAACCATAGTTCGTTTTCGTAGGGTTCTTCTTCGGTTCTTGTCTCCTGCTCTGGTCAAAGCTTCGAGAACGAGTCTGAATCAGGAGATGGACGGCGACGGTTCCGGTAGACTTATCGGCTCCGAGATTCATGGATTCCATACCTTGCAAGGTACAAGACTCACTTCTTGATTTCTCGAAACTAGTTCAATTGTTTCTTTAATTTTTTTTGCTATTGTTTGTTCTGGTTAAGTGTTGTGGTATTATTGACTTGTATTTTATAAAAAAGTGATTTTTTGGGGTTTGGAGTTTATCATTTTGTGTTTTATAAGTGACGTGTCAGTTTTGTTCCTTTGCATCCATTGAAGTTAGTGTGAAATTGATCATGCCTTTACAAATTTGGAATACTAACGATTTTTTTAGCATCTGTGGTGTTTTGAATGGTTGATATGCCTTTTCATGATCAATTCAGATGTTTTTAGAACTAAAGTGATGAAATTATGTGTTATGTTTAAAGAAGCTTACTAATAATGTTTGCAAGGACAAAAATTGTAGAAAAGATTGAAAATGATGAACTTCTTACATACATTGATTGGTGTTTCTTGACATATTTTCTAATTGTGTTTTGCAGATCTTGATGTCAAGGCAATGTTGGAGGAAGCTAAAGGCAGGTGGCTCCGGCCAAATGAGATACATGCAGTCCCCGCTAACCCTCAATACTTCACCATTAATGCCAAGCCTGTGCAAACTGATCTTCACAACCAATCGACACCAATCCTAGGTAACTTCTATTGGAATTGAGTACATCCTTAACGATATCCGAATATCAGTTTAGTCTACGTAAGTCTATGTACTCTTACTATAAAGTAGTTGAGAAGGAGAGTCAGCCACATATGTATATGCATATGCAGACTGATATGAATGAGAAGATGAGAGCGATTTTGGTTTATTGGTTGCTTGAAGTTCATATCAAGTTTGAGCTTAACCCTGAAACTCTTTACCTTACCGTGAACATTATTGATAGGTACATGTTTGGCTAACCATTTGTTGTAAAGAGTGTTTGTGTTTATGTTTATGTTGCTGATTTGGTGTGATATGTGTCAATGTGTAGGTTAATGATCCGGTGTATGTGACGGGCAATGCTTACAATTGCAAGCAGATTCTAGTGATGGAGAAGATAATCCTTGGGAACCTCGATATGAATACAATGTTTAGGAAGATTTACAAATTCGAATAAAGCTTGATTTACTCTCTCATTGCGATTTGTTGTTAAACTTGTATATTGATATAGTACATTTTCAATTTTGTTACTTGATATGAATACAATGTATAGGAAAAAAACAAAGAAAAAATCACGATCTTTAATATAAAAAACACATTCATTTTGTTTTTACGATTTATAATTTACGTTTGCGAGGTTATGAAATATAATAAATTTGTGTTTTTTATAAAATCTTTTGTATTTATCCATAGTAATTTGATTATTCTTTGATTTTAATTTTTTATTTATTTACTTGTAAACATAAATTAGTTTTTTCTTCTTCTTATGAACTTTAAGTATCACCAATAAACACTAAGAAAACATAAGTATCATATTGAGTCTCTACTAACAGAATTAATACTAAATAATGTTAGTGATACTCAAAACAGTATCATCAATAATGATGCTCTATCGGTGTGATTAGGGTCGGGCAAACAAGTACTCGGATCGGATTCTGATCGGATTCGGATCAGAATCGGGTCGAATCTATTCGGGTACAAGTTCGGTTAAGTCTATAATTTATATAGAGAAATTCCCTAAAATACCACACTTTCTTGTTTTTTTTTTTCCAAAAATACCATCTTAAATATTTTTTTCAAAAATATCATTTTTTTTTCAAAATTCTAAAAATACCATTTTTTTAAAAGTTAATTTTTAAGGTTTAGAATTTAAATTTTTTGGGTTTGGGTTAACTATTCCAAAATTAGGGTATAGTTTTAAGGGGTAGGGTTTGGGTTTGGAGTTTAGGGTTTAGTTTTGAATGTTAAAAATGAATTTTAAAAAGTGGTATTTTTGGAATTTTGGAAAAAATGTGGTATTTTGAAAAAAAAACTTTAAAATGGTATTTTTGGAAAAAAACTTAAAAAAGTGGTATTTTTAAAAATTGCCCATTTATATACTCACAGTGGAATCGGTTATGTTTCGGCTAAAATTCAGATTGGAATCGAGTTCAGGTTTTTTCAGGTTGAATTATATTTTAAATTGTTTTTTTTTTGAAATTTATACAAAAATAACATGTAACATGAAAATATTTGAATCAATAACAACATAAAAACATTTAAAATACCAAATTTAAAATTTTAACTATTTTAAAAAATGATAAAATACCAAAATCGAAATTTCAAATTATTAAAAAATGTGACAAAAAATATTTAGACATACACATATGGTACATGTTCGGGCCGAGTCCTACCAAATACAAGTATCAAATTCTGAATTGGGCATATAAATTGAAAACAAATCTCCTTTGCCCTTGGTCAACTGACGATTTTTTTTTGTTTCAAAAAAGGAGGAAAAGACTAAAAAACCGGATCTGAGCAGTTATATTTACGAATCCGACCACCCGTTTACCCGAAACCCATACCGTTTACCCGAAACCTACCCGTTTCCCCTTTAACCCGAAACCGTTCAAAACTGTCGACAAAAATTCATCTTTTTCAACGAATTCCTCTTCCTTCAACTTCCCTCTATAATCAAGATCACTAGGAACAACCAAAAATTTCGATTTTGTGCAAGGTATGATCTCTATCCCAATTCAAATCCGGTCCTAATTTTGTTTTGATATTTTCAATTTTATGTATAGTAAACTTCGATTTCGGTCTCTAAAAATCGAAGTTACTAATTGGGTTTTTGATGTTTTCGGTCGACTATGTTGTAGCAATGGCGCGTACAAAGAACCCCTCGTTTCAAGTTGATGAAACTCCTCAAATCGAAGAGGAAAACGAAGAAGAAGTGAATTCTCGAGATGAAGAAAGCAATCCAGAAAGCATTGAAGAAGAAGAAGAAGTGTCTGACGAAGAAGAAGAAGAACAAGTGTCTGAAAAAGAAAAAGAAGAAGTTGAGCGAAGTGGTTCAGCAGAGGAAGAAGAAGAGGTATGCGCTTGAGAATTTGGTGAATGAAACGTATAACTATAAATGTGTAACACTAAGTACCACTGATGTATGATTTCAGGGTTCAAATGAGGAAGGTGAAGCATTAAAACCTTTGAAGATGTACTTCAGTCCCAAGTACTATACGAAGCAAATAAAGATCCAATCAAGGTGTTATATTAAGGAGGCAGTGGAAGCAATCGACAACGTGCTTAACGGTAACGAAAAGCTATGGTTTTACCAACATCCTCAATTCAAGCATTTCTTCCACATGCATGTGGAGAATACACATAAGGTGATGGGCATGTGGATGCTCCTTCTTCATACGGCTATTACAGAAAAGAAAAGGGAAGCTTGGTTTATCGTAAACGGTGTTCCTATCCGATATTCAATCAAGGAACACAGTATCATTTCTGGTTTATACTGTCACAATTATCCAATTGGATGAAAAAAAAGGGTAGTAACCAGTTTATTGGGAGGCATTTTCCAGTTGGGAAAACAATAACCTATGAAACTATTAAGAAAAGTTCATGGACATGGAACCTTGTAGAGACATGTTGAAGATGGCAGTTTTGTTCTTCTTAAGCAGTGTGGTTGTTGGAAAGTCAAGGAGAGGAAAAAAAGCACCGTCTGTGGATACCTTTTTTCTCAAAGTTGTTAACGATCTTGAGTTGTGTAAGACTTTTCCGTGGGGACGGTACTCATTTGATGACAATATGAGACAAATGGATAATTTGTTTACTAACTTCAAAGGAGTTGTTAATAAAAACGGATGGACATATCCAAGTTTCAATATGCCCTTACAGGTAAACTAAATTTAAAACAACACTACTTATTTGAATCATTTTGTACTACTTAGTTTCCATGTTTCACTGTTTCTATTATGTGTAGCATCTAGCCTTTGAGGTAATTGAGTCGTTGAAGACCAAGTACCGAGAACAAATTAGAGAGGCAGCTTGTGATTGTCCAAGGATGTGCAAATCCAAGTTCAAAAATTGTTCTGCTACTGGTTTTCCGCTTTCTGACATATACGATGCAATTGGGACAACTAAGGTTAGTAATACAGTAGTACGAGTAGTAGGTTAGTAATACCAGAAGTAGTCATAATAGTTAATTGGCTTGTATTATCTTTCATTAACTGTATTGCTTTATTTTCACAGGATATAGAGAGTATCATGAATCCTCGTATTTCTGAGCGACCTCTTGTGTCACGTATCTTCGATGAGGAGGAAAACGATCGAGATGTCGATGACTACTTTGTTGAAAGTTGGGAGAAACAACTTTGTAAGATCTTATTTGTGACTGATTTCTCCGTCACAAATTTTGCGACTACTTTGCGACGCTTTTGCTACTCATTAGCGACAGCTAAAACAATAGTCACAGAAACGTCACTAATTTGCGACTACCCAAACATGTTGCAGAGTAGTCGCACATTAATGACGTTTCTGTGACTAACATAACGCGCGTCGCAAATTTGCAACACCCGTGTGACACCAATAATAGTCACTAATATGTGTCGCAAAGTAGTCACTAATCTGTGACGCTTTTGTTACGATTTCTGGGCGTGGCAAAAGCGTGGGAAAGGAGTCACTCCAGCTATGTCGGTAACCATGTCGGCAAGGAAATAAAGTAGGTGACACGTGAAAAATAAGGGCGTTAGCTTGCCCACCTACTTATGTAGGTTGTCACAAATGCGTCGCAAAAGAGTGGGACAAGAGTCACAAAAGAGTGACAATGGCGTCACAAATTTGTGACTCCGGAATTACGTTGCAAAGTAGTGGCAAACATTTACCTATATATATGAGTGCATCGGTTCGTATGTTCCTCATTCAGTCCGAGCAACCAAAAAAAAAAATTCTTTAAAAAAAAAACAAATTTTCAAGAAAAAAATCATGTGGAACTCATCTAGAGATTGGATGTACAGAAAGATCGATCCGCAGACGTATAATCTCTCGACCGAATTTTTGGAAGGAGTGAAGGAGTTTGTGTATTTCGCAAGTATCCAGGAGTTGGCTATCAGCAGCAACGGTAAGACTTATTGTCCTTGTGCGAAATGTAAAAATGGTGGTAGTGTGAAACCTATTAGAAAAGTTTCAAACCATTTGCATCAAAATGGTTTTATGGAAGATTATTATGTGTGTACCGAACATGGGGAAGATTATAATGTAGTTGGGGCAGGACCTACTAGTATCAATTACGTAAATGATGATTTTATTAGTGGTAATGAACCAATTAATTATAGTGGTGAGGATGTTTACGCTGGAATGGTGCATGATGCATTTCATGGTTCTACGCCATTAAATGATTATCATCATGATGAACATGGTCATAGTGGAAATGATCATGTTTATGAAGAACCTACCCATGAGGCGAAACAATTCTACGACTTGTTAGAAGCTGCAAACACCCCATTATATGATGGTTGCCAAGAAGGCCATTCACAATTATCATTAGCTGCTAGGTTCATGAACAACAAGGCAGACCACAATTCATCTGAAAATTGCATAGATTCATGGGCGGAAACGTTTACAGAGTATTTACCACAGCCTAATAAGGCGACTGGTTCATACTACGAGACGGAAAAGTTAATGCGAAAACTAGGCTTGCCGTATCATACATTCGATGTATGCATAGATAATTGTATGCTCTTCGGGAAAGAAGATTCGGTGTTGGAGCATTGTAGGTTTTGTGGAAAACCAAGATACAAGGAAAGTCAAGGACGGAAAAAAATACCGTACAGCAAGATGTGGTATCTACCAATCGCTGACAGACTAAAGAGGATGTACCAATCAACGAAGATGGAATCATCGATGAGGTGGCATGCTGAGCATGAGTCAGAAGACGGAGTAATGTGTCATCCATCAGATGCGGCAGAGTGGAAAAATTTCAATCAAAAGTATCCAAGTTTTGCAGACGAAATGCGAAATGTTTATCTGGGATTATGTACAGACGGTTTCAACCCATTTGGAATGTCAAAAAACCACTCGTTATGGCCTATAATCCTGACACCCTATAATTTACCCCCGGGAATGTGCATGGGAAGAGAGTATTTGTTTCTTACCGTTTTGAACTCGGGACCAAATCATCCAAGAGCCAGTCTAGATGTTTTCCTCCAACCCCTGATTGAAGAGTTAAAAGAATTATGGTATAACGGAGTTGAGGCGTATGATGTGTCATTGAAGAAAAACTTCAACCTTAAAGCTGTTTTGTTGTGGACGATAAGTGATTTTCCGGCATATGGGATGTTATAAGGATGGACGACGCATGGGAAATTATCATGTCCGGTTTGTATGGATGACAAAAATGCATTTCAAATGAAGGTTGGGAGGAAGACTTGTTGGTTTGACTGTCACCAAAGATTTTTGCCTCCACAACATCCTTTACGGAAGAACAAAGTTAACTTTTTGAAGGGGAAGACGGTAATGAACGAGGACCCACCAACATTTTTAACTGGAGAACAGGTTCTCCGCCGTATCCGGTATGCGAAGGCGCCAAGAACATCTGATTGTGGTGGAAATGGACATCATATAAAACCGGTCGGCTACGGAGATTGGCATAACTGGCATAAAGAAAGCATTTTTTGGGAGCTACCGTACTGGTATGACCTTGATCTACGACATTGTCTTGATGTGATGCACATCGAGAAGAATTTTTTCGATAACATCATGTATACCCTTATGAATGTTAAAGATAGATCAAAAGACATTGTCAAAGCAAGACTAGATCTTGAAAAATTGTGTGCGCGGAAAGAATTGCATGTTGATGATCATGGCAATGCCCCATTCCCAATTTGGAGATTGAGTTCAAAAGCAAAAGATGTCTTACTACAATGGGTGAAAAATGAGGTTAAATTTCCAGATGGGTACGTAGCTGACTTAGCAAGCTGTGCAGACATTAGTGGAGGAAAATTTTATGGAATGAAAAGTCACGACTGCCATGTCTTTATGGAACGCTTGCTTCCGTTTGTATTTGCAGAACTTCTCCCTCCAAAAGTGCACCAAGCATTATCAGGTATATAGATATATATATAAAAATTGTCATTTCATCATGTTATTATTTAGCTTTTTAAATAATACTTATATATACATCGATTATTTGTAGGAATTGGAGCTTTTTTCCGTGATCTAAGCAGCAGATCGTTGGATATAAGTCGTGTCCTACTTTTGAAGGAGAACATTGTGATGGTACTTTGTAACTTGGAAAAAATCTTTCCGCCTTCTTTTTTTGATGTGATGGAGCACCTACCCATACACTTGCCATACGAAGCCGAGTTTGGTGGTCTTGTGCAATATAGGTGGATATATCCGTTTGAAAGGTTTTTTAAACATTTGAAAGGCAAAGCGAAGAACAAAAGATATCCAGCTGGATCGATCGTTGAATCGTACATTAATGATGAGATTTCTTATTTCTCACAACACTACTTCTCCCCTCATATTTCTACAGCTAGCAAAAGAAGGTAATTAATAGTCATGTTATTTAGAAGCGTGCATGTTTGTTGCTTTTTTAAAAGTAAGAAGAATTGTTATTAATTATTGGTAAATTCATTATGCAGGGCAAGTCGGTACGATGAAGGTGAAGTACCTATCTACGATTGTGAAGTACCAGATATATTTACTGAAGTAGGTCGTCCTAGTGGATTATGTACAGAATCTTGGTTAACGGAGAATGATTACAAGTACGCACATTCATACATTTTGCGTAATTGCTCATATTTCCGACCGCTTGAAAGGTAACTTAACTGCTAGGATCATTATTAAATTAAATATATGAATTGTTAATATTTTTTACCAAGTTATTCATAATCAAGTGTTTCGTAAAACATACAGTTTGGTGGATGCACAAATTCGAATTGACAATCCTCGACTTACTGATGTTGAAGTCATAGCAAAAAGAGATGATGAATTTCATATATGGGTCCGCCAATATGTATGTATCCATCATAACTTTTTTCGCTCGTAAATATATTGTTTCGCTCAACGCAAGTGATACTTTAACCCTTCTATGTATATATAGGTTGAAGCAATGAAAAGTAAAGAAAATTTTTCCATGTGGGTTCGCGATATAGCAAACGGGCCTGAAGACAAGATTAGGTCATGGCCTATGTATTTTACAAGGGGGTATTTGTTTCATACAAAGGCCTATGGAAAAAACAAAAAAACAATGAATTATGGGATTTGTGTGCGAGGAAAAAATTATTCTGAAGCGGCGAGTGAGGATGATTTTTATGGGACCATTAGGAAAATTATTGAGATCCAATATCCAGGATATTTGAATTTGAAAATTGTACTTTTCTACTGCAAATGGCATGACCCTACACCCGGGAAAGGAACTCGAACGAGCGCGGGAGGCATTATCGACGTGCTACAATCCGAGAAATATATAGCAAACTCATACGATCCATATGTATTAGGTATGAATGATCTCATCACATACAAGACGGTATACATTATTGTTCTTCTATTTTCTTATAATGGAACTAATTTTAATTATATTGCAGCGTCTCAAGCAGATCAAGTATGTTTTTTGCCATACCCAAATCCTAAACGTCCTCGAAAAGTTTGGCTATCAGTATTAAAAGTTAATCCAAGGAATCGTGTTGAAGGAAAATTTAAGGACCATGAGCTTGTCATTTTGCAACAAACTGAGGATGATGCAGTAACGGAGACGGTCGAGGACATCAACGTTGATGGTCTAGTTGATGGAAATCATCCAATTGAGTACATCGATTTTGAAATTGCTGATTGCGATCCAATGGATGAATTTCGATGTAATTTATCATCTTCAGAAGAAGACGTAGACGAGAATGAAGATGAAGAAATTTAAATCACATTTTAGATATAGTAGTAATGTATGTTGTAATTGTGTGGAAAAAAATTGTTAGAATTTAAAATTCGGGAGCGTGTATATATATTTGTTAGTCAGAGAAACAAACAGATGCCTTCAGTGGCCCAACTGTATCGCATCTGTTTAATACTTCCTATAGACCCGAGTTCGAGCATCAGTACAACCACATTTTTTAAAAATGTTCGTCCGCGTGTGTATATATATTTGTTACTCTGATAAGGAAACGAATGCCTTCAATGGTCCAATGGTTTCACATCTCTCTTAAACTTCCGGTAGACCCGAGTTCGACCCCAGGTACAACAACATTTTTTTAAAAGTGTCACGAAAATGTAAATTTTATCACGTCCTATATACCTTTTATTCTGATAAACAAACGAATGCCTTCAGTGGCCCAATGGTTTCGCATCTCATATACACCCTGCAGACCCGAGTTCGAGCCCAGGTGTAACCACAATTTTTTATTTTTCCTTTTTAGAGTTGTCACTAACTAGTTGCAAACGTGTCGCTCATTTGCAACGAATATGTGACTCTTTAGAGTTTGAGATTATCGTTTGTCAGATTAAAAAATGTGTTACACATTCGTCACAACTACGTCGCAAAAGAGTGACACTTTAGTGACGCTTTTCCAACTACTTCTAAGAATTTTGCAAAATTATACAACATTGTTGAATTACATAAAGTATATTATCCTATATTTACATTTTCGTAACACACAACAGTCATAACAAGTCTGAAAATAAAGAAATTACATAGTCAAGTGGAAATGTGTGATTGTAGGTAAAGTCATAAGGAGTTTTAATGAAATTTAAGGTAAAGTGTGTGATTTTCTTTAGATAAACTTTATTAGTACTAATATCATGCTAAAAAGTCAATTAAATGGATAAGAATACATCAGAACTTCATATATAAATTCGAAAAGATCAATCTATAAGTAAAAAATGTTTAGGGTTTAGGGTATGGGTCGGTTTCGTCGCAAATGTGTCATAAAAGCGTCACAAATAAGTGACTATTTAGCCACGCGGTTTTGGCTCCAAACGAAAAAAATTTGGGTTAGAACCCGGGAAAATTTTGGGCCTTTTACGCGGGCAAGTCTGGCCCACGAACTTAATATTAGCAACGATTTAGCGACGCTTTTGTGACTCGTGACCTACATATATAAACTAAAAACCTCCAAATTAGAAACCCTAATCCCTAATTCGCTTCTCTCTCTCTTTCATCTCTCTCGATTCTCTCTCGATTCTCTCTCGATTCTCTGTGAATCGTTCCTCGATTCTCACTAGGTTCTTCATCTCTCTCTCGATCTTTCAATCTCTTGTTCTCTCCTTTCTTCGTCGGTTCTTCTTCTCTCTCTCTGTGAATCGAACAGAATCCTTAATCGATTCTGCGTCGGTTCTTCATCTCTCTCTCTTTCAATCTCTCTTTCTCTCGATTCTCTGTCGATTCGAGACATAATCATTCCTCGATTCTGCCTCGGTTCTTCATCTCTCTCTCGATCATTCAATCTCTGTTTCTCTCCTTTCTTCGTCGGTTCATCTTCTCTCTCTCAATTCTCTGTCGATTCCATTACAAATCCTAATCCCCAAATCGAAAAACCCTAAACAAATATTTCTCTAATCTCTTACAATTTCCGCTTAGTCTCTTTCTCTGTTCTTCATCTCTCTCTCTCTATAATTCTGTCTCTCTTTCTCTCGATTCGACGAAATGATATGGTTGTTACGACTAGAGGAGGTCGCAGAGGTTCTAACGGGTGAGGCCGTGGAGGTACACAAGGGCGAGGCCGTGGTAAACAAACCGTCGGTTCAGGTTCTCGTGTGAAACCAACCGTCGGTCGTACTGGTGGTGTGAGCGGACCCAGCGGTCCTACTGCTGCTCTCACTAAACGCACCAAAGTAGCTCCTGGTGGTGTGAAACAAACTGGCCGTGATGCTTCAACATCACGTGCACCACCACCTGTCAGTAGGCGAGAGGGTAAGGGTAGAGCCGGCGGTCTTGATACGCTTGCAGCGGTTATCAAAGATGCTACAACTACAGGAGGAAGACCAGAGATAGACATCGCCGGAGAGGTTCCTGCCAGACAGAGCGGTCATACACCACCGCAACGAGTTAGGTCAACCGGTGGTGGTTCTTCATATTCCTCCAACCCGACTAGTCGTTCTCCACCCGTGGTGAGTAGATCTCAAGACTCTCAGGCGACCGTCTCTGTTTCTCGAACCAGGTCTGTTCCTCATCAGTTCGGAGATACGACTAATAGGCTTCCGTTTGCTCAACTAACGTCTAGAGCTACATCCAGTGACCACCTCTCTAACCTCAACCTGAATGACCAACCACGGCACCAATCCTCTCAGTCTCCCACATAGAAGAAGAGGTTGAGAATGAAGATGAGGAAAATGAGGAAGAAGAGGAAGATGCAGATGATTTTGGAGATGGTGAACCAAACCAAGCTGAAGAATTCGATGGTTATCACGAACCAGAAGGGCTAGATGATGAACAACTCTTGGAAAACGTTTTGGCTCTTCCAGGAAGACAACGACTACCCCTCCTCAGTGAGGTTCCTATCCGAGATAGCTTATGGTAAGTTTTCTTTGTATTTCTCTTCTGGTTTAGCTAACTAGTTTGACTGGATTTTTTCATCTGCTTTAGTTTTTCTTGAATTTCATTTGAACCATTTTCTTTGCCTTTGTGTAAGTGTGTATGTTTGTCTGATGTGCTAGGTTTACTCGGAACAATGGAATATTGACCCGTTGCATTGCTGGGATCTTTCGTCGCAAGTTTGATGGCCCATACTACAGCTGGGGTGTCACTCCAATAGTTAAACAAGAACTATATTTCCGGACGTTTGCGGTAATGTGTCACTCTCCTCCTTCTCTCTGTTTTCAGTTTTTTTGCATGTTTCATTCAAATTTTAACTGAGCTTTTCTACTGTGTAGCGGAAATACAACTGGGATATAGGGATCACGAAGCTTGTTAGAGCTAACTTCAACAGGATTTCTACGAAACGGATACGAGGAATAGTGAGTCAGGTTAGGAGGAAGGGTGTTAGGCCAATTTGGATTGGTACCAAGCTTTGGACACATATGTGCAACTATTGGAAAACTCCAGAGGCAATCACTAAGAGCAACACTGCTTCAAACTCCCGTACCTCTACTCGTGGTGGACTTGGGATCTACAAACACGTCTCTGGCCAAACATCTCACTTGACTGTTGAGCAACAAATGGTAATACTTTAATCTTTTTCTATTCTCTACTTACTTAATTATCTTTTTCCTCACTTCTATTTCTACAGGAGGAAGAACTAGGGAGACCTATCTCCTTTGGAGAAGCATTTGTCAGGACGCATACAGCGGCAGATGGAACGTTTGTTGATCTAAAAGCGAAGCAAATCTCTGATGCGTATGAGATGCGACTGGCAGAGGTTCTCGAACAGGACCCAAGCGCTGGAGCAGAGGACCCTGACTTATCTTCTGAGCTTTCCACTCACCGCAACCTCACCGTTGACGAGAAGAATCAGCTTTTCCTTAAGGTTAGCAATCCTTTCTCTCCTGGTTTCCTCTCCTGCTTTCTTTTTCTGTTGCTGTCTTTATTTCTGTTGAAAATCTGGATTTGTGATTGTTGTTGCAGTGTACTGAGTTCGATCGAAAAGGCAACCCTTTTGGAAATGGTGGTTTGTCTCAGACCTTCAACAAAGGGAAAAGGAAGGTACAATATGCAACCTCATCTTCTACTGCGGTTGACCTTGAAGAGCTCCAGGAAGAGATGAAATCTGCTCGTCAGAAGATAGCTGAACACGATGAGGAGATTAGGCGACGTGATGAGGAGAACAAGAAGCGAGATGAGGAGAACCAGAAGCGGGATGAGGAGAATAGGCGACGTGACGCTGAACTGCTTGAGCTAAGGCAAAGTCAGTCTCGGGTCTCTGAAATGGAGAAGCTCCTCTCCTTTTTGAAGAAAGACGATCCGCGAATCGCTGCATACCTCGACGCTGCAAATGATGATTCCAACACTTGAAAGGTTTCTTTCTTTTGTTTCTCAAACTCTCTACCTTCTCTAAACAATGAACTTACTTTACTTTTTCTAATGTTTAATTAACGACTTATGTAATGCTATGTATAATTATCTACTTTGCTTTTTGTTTCTTATGTAATGCAAACCTTTATGCAACTTTATGTGATGTTTCTTTCTCCAATTTCAACATTACTTTTTAATTTGGTTTTCGTTTGGGATTTGTTTGCACAGATTTAGGTTGTTCTTTACTTCCAGTTTAGGAGCAAATTTGCAACACATAACTGACCAACAATAGTTAAAGAGAGACAAAGTTGTGGCTAATTAGTGACACTTTAGTGACTCTTTAGTGACTCTTTAGTGACTCCTGCTCCTAAGAGTTGCTAAACCGTCGCTAATTTGTGACTACTTACTCACTCTTTAGTGACCACACACAGGCGTTCCCCACAACACAAGTAGTCTCAGATGCGTCGCATATGTACGACGACGTAATCATTACAAAATCGTCGCCATTTAACGATTGAAAAATCAGTCACTAAGTCGTCGTAAATAAAGATGTCACTCATTCATTGCTAATTAGCCACAACTAAGTAGTCTAAAAAACGTCGCAATTTTGAGATACCCAACATGTGTCACTGATCGGTCGCTAATTAGCGACTACCTAAAAGCGTCGTAAAGTAGTCACAAATTTACGACAACTTCTAAGTGTCATAAATGCGTCGCTCATTTGCCACGCTTTGCGACGCTAAAAATTAGCGACGAAGATTTTGCGATACCGAAATTGTGTCACAAAGTAGTGGCTAATCACTCTTTTGTGACGCTTTTCGGCGTCGCTAATGATTTGTTTTCTTGTGGTGAGAATAAACCGATTTGTTTCCAAACCTTATTCAACCTTGATGTTAATGGTGAGAAAGAAGCAGAGCAGGTTGCGGAGGAGGCTTTGGATGTGGCATTGGTGTCTAATGCAGAAGTGGAAGAGATAAAGAAAGGCTTGTTAGATGTACAAGAAGGAATGCAGAAAATGAGTAAAAGCATGGAAGAGGGTTTTGAAAAAATGTCCAACCTCATTGGTGGACAGGATACAAGGCTAAAGGCTGTGGAATCATTTGTGAACTCTCATACATGGAATGTTGAAACTGATAACGGTATTGGTCATGTTTCTTCGCCTCCTTCTAGATATTGGAATGCTGGCGAGTGGTCTGGTGGTGGTGGTGTGGAGAAACAGACGGGTGGTGGTGTGGAGAAACAGACGGATGGTGTTTGTGGTGGTATGGAGGTAGAGATGGAAGGGGAAGATGGTGTTGGTGAGGAGGACAAGGATAAGGATGGTACTGATGAGGAGGACAAGGAGAAGGATGGTGCTGATGAGGGAGAGAAGGAGAAGGATGGTGATAAAGAGGAGGAAAAGGATAAGGATGGTGATGATGAGGAGGACAAGAAGAAGGATGGTGCTGATGAGGGAGAGAAGAAGAAAGATGGTGATAAGGAGGAGAAAAAGGATAAGGATGGTGGTGATGAGGAGGAGGAAACGGATAAGGATGATGTTGATGAGGAGGACAAAGAGAAGGATGGTGCTGACGATGAGGACAAGGCGAAGGATGGTGCTAACGATGATGTTAATGATGAAGAAGGTGACAAGGAGGTGGATGAAAAAGAAGAATATGTTAACAAGAAGAAAGTTGTCGGTAAGAAGAAGAAAGATGTCGGTGAGAAGGAAGTTGTTGGTGAGAAGAGGAAGAGAAAACCATTAGAGTACGGGAAGAGTCCTTACACCTTGTTGAAGCCGCGAACGAGGCAGAATACAAAGAAGAACTGATAAATCATGTTATGGTGTTGCTCTATCTATTTATCTTTCTAGTACGTGTTTTCTGTTTTTTATGGACCATCGTTGTGTTTGAACTACTTTCATTGGCGTTTGACCTACTAGGAACAACTCTACTTTCTATGTTTGCTAAGTTATGTTGCATAATAATTAGGAAATGATAGCAATGAAATTAGAAATAGTTAAATAAAACACAAATTCAAATCATAATCATAAGTTCAAACACAAAACATAAGTTTAAACAACCATAAATTCAAAAAATTACTCAAAGTAACTACTATAACCGCACTACTACAAGTACTACTACAACGACTCGGATCATAAGTTTCATCTATGTCTCACCAATACCGTCACCTTTCTCTCAAGGTTGATAACCATCACCTTTAGGTCATTGACCATCGCCTTCAAGTTATCTTTCTCTTTGGTCAGGTTCTCGATGGTTTCCTTAAGCTTCGCATTCTCTTCTTCAGAACTTCGCATTCGAGCTTCTACGGCATTCACTTTGCAATTGGTGTCAGCAATCTCCTCCGTGATTGCGTCATCCCACAATTTATAAACATGGCAGTCTCTATCCTAATATCCATTGAAACAAAATGAAATTCTTGTTCGCAATACAAACACAAGAGTAATGGAATTTGAGAATTGGATACTTACATCTAGATCACCCTCGCAAGAGTAAAATCTTCTTCCACTTTGCAAACCACTTGTATGCGTCTTAACCACAACTGGTCCTCCACAGTAACATTTTGTCGGAATGCCTTCTTCAACTGGTTGCCACCGCCAGCGTGCTCGTTGCCACCGTGCTTGGGTCGGAATGCCTCATTCGCCTTCAATTGGGCTTAACCACAACTCGCCTTGAACTGATTCATCGTCGGATTCGGAGTAGTGTAAGAAACGTGGTGTTCCCTCAGATGAATCACTGTTGTTTGAGCCAGTATCGAATGGTCCGAATATGGAGTGACGATCCCACCAACCCATCCTCTGTATCCACAGTAACTCAAATTGAGAAACATGGATTGAGGAAATCGGATAAGGAAGACGAAATCGAGGAAGATATAACTAACCCAAATTGAAAAATCGTGGATTGAGGCTCGACGAAGATGAAATTTTCCGGTCCGGCGGCGAGGGGAAACACGGGGGAAACCCTAGATTTTTGTGAATTTTGGGGATAATGATTTTGGGGAAATTGATGGATTTATCCTTTAGTAATAATTTCAAAAATATAACAGAAAACATATAATTGGGTTATGGCCACTACATTTGTGCCACGTAATCACACATATGCGCCGCAATTCACATGTGCGCCGTTATGTGAATTCAAAAATAACACAGAGTAGTCCCTGGTAATCGAGTATTACAAATTTCTTCATAGTAGTCTGTTTATGGTTTTTGCTATTTTCCTAGTAGTACCATATTATGGAAACTATAGTTTTAGTTGTCCAGCTTATTTTTACCATTTGCAACACATTTCCAATGTTATTGTACCATAATATGTCCAACAACACATAACTTACGAAGTTTAGCATCATAAGGTACATAACACTAACAAACTCTTTTTAAAACTATAAGGTGATTGTTGGGAGATTGAGAATATGGTATTTTCTCAATTGTTTTATATTATAAGAAAATATTGTAAGACCTACCACACGATCGAGTATAAGATAAATTGCCTTACAAAAATTGGTTCCAATATTTATTTTTAATTTATTTCCTAAATACTACTTAACTGACACATAGTAGTACTTGGTAATTGAGTATTACATATTTTGCTAATAATATTTATGAGTAGGAAAATTTAAGTAATTACTAAAATTAAATTAGAAAAACCAAATGTCAAACACAAATAACATTAAAACATCAAACATTATAGTTTTAGCACACATAATTGGTTTTTGAGAATTAAATCATCAAACAAACGAAAGCGTACACACATCATAAGAAATGTAATACCAACACTAGTATTTCCAGTAGTCGACAGAGTAAAACAAACACGACGACCAACAAGTTCACCAAATCATGATCATTCCACACCAATTAGGGCAGCTAATTCACCACCTCCTTCCACACCATTTGGGGCCTCGTCTTGGATCACAAGGTCAAGGTCAAGGTCACCCATTTTCTTCTTTGGTAGTCGTTGAGGTTCACCTCTTGATGGACGCCTTCTTTTTCATCGTCTTCTCCTGCTGTTTTTGTAGTCTGGAGGTGAGACAAATTTCTTTTCTATATCTGCTGGAACTCTCCACTCAGACTTATGTGGGACTAGATAAATGGTTTTGCAATAGGCAAAAACCCAATGGGCGGTCTTATAATATTTATCACATAAATCAGCTAACTCGTAACTCTTTGTTCTTGATTCTTGTCTCATGAGTGTGTAGAGTGCGGCTATTCCATGGACACAAGGATATTTGTCAATATCAAAAGTCTTGCAAATGCAACTTTTATTCACCAAGTTCACCAAGTAATGCTTTCCATCCCGTCCAGCGACACTATATTCAAGCCGGTACGAGTTTAGCTCCGTCACAATCAAGTAATTCGCCTCCGCACACCTGTCATGCAAAATGTCCTCCACCCTTGGCACTAATCTTTTATGGTAACCAACGCTATCCTTCCTATGTTGGTTGAACCAGTCAGACACTTTCGCCACAATCACATCTATCATACGTAACAAATTGTAATTTCTTGCATCCTCGAGGACATTGTTAAGCGATTCAACACAATTTGTTGTATTGATATTGTACCTTGCTCCAGGAAAATAGCACCTCGCCCATTTTTCCTCCTCTAGACTTTCATCTAGATACTCACCTACTTTAGGATATTTTCTCTTAAAATCTTCGTATCTTCTAAGGAAGTCATTTTCTGTATAAATCTGAGCAATTTTCCGGAACATCTCTGCAACTACGTCTTTGTTTGTGTAGGAAACTTTGAGTCTTACATTTTGAGACAAATGAAAGATACAAAACTCGTGCTTAGCCATCGGATTCACCAATTCTACGCTCTTCTTTAGGCTTCCATTTCGGTCACTCACAAAAACAAGCTTTGTACTATCGCGTACTACTGTCTTCAGTCACTACAAGAAAAATGGACATTGATAGCACACGATTAGCGCTATTATATGTGTTTAATAGCGTTTCTATAAACGCTATGTTATGGGGGTGCTATCTTAGGTCGGTCACATACGATAGCGTTTTCGGAACATGCTATTATATGTATTTCTACGATAGCGTTATTATTGTGTTTTACTAAACTTTGTTATAACAAATGTTTATGTTATAATTCATTACGTTATAGCGCATGACAGTTCTTTATGCTATTGTTAAATTGACATGTTTTGAACCCAATTTTGCAGAATATCTACTCCTGGTTTATAAAAATTTCATAATTTTAGATCACCAAACAAAGTCTCAATCCAAATTACATAATTCAAGTCTCCATTCAAAATACGTAACGCAAGTCTCAATCCAAAATGCATAACAAGCCAATCCAACTACATAGAAACAATACTTAACTAGACATCATCAATTTAATACATGATCACCTTGTCCTATGATCACTTCAGGTTCTTGTCTCTGTAACATAAGAAGAACAAAGTCTAATCTGAGAGTAGAAATTGACAAGTTTAATGTTTAAATTGACAAGTTTTCAAGTATGGCTTACCTGAGACTTAAATTTCGCAACTTCTTGTTCCAACTCAGTGACTGTTAAGATTATGAGGAGAAGAGAAGTTGACGAGCTGATCCTAGATGCAGCCGAGATGGTGGTGACAAGCACACATCAAGTGTGTGTGTATATATAGAATCAGAGACACAAGCATGTAAATTCTAGAAAACTAAAGATTACATGGGACTAAGACAAGGCTGATGAAGGATTGTATTAAACGAGACCCTCATGCTCATCGAGTATGTTAGAGCCTCCCACACCATTCTATATCTAGAAACAATTAAATACCAAGTGTATTTCTCATTTTTTTAAGCAACATGGACTTAAACAACACAAAAGATGCTAAGTGTATCTAACCTGGAATTGGTCGAACTGTTTGAAAGATTGACAAGCTGCAACAATGAGAAATAAACATGTAAAATATTTTTCCATAACTTATCGAAATATTGTATATCATAAAGAAGGAGCATTTAACTATGAATGAACACCGGAAGCTCGATCAAACCAAACAAATCGATAAATTGCAAGAGGTTGGTTTCCAAATCTAGACTTCCACATTTTCAACTATAGATGTCTTTCTAATACACCGTCACTAGCTGCTGAAGATTCAAGAATTTAAATTTGACATTTCACTAGCAGAAACACAGTTGCTACATCTCTTAGCTCAATCATTTCATCACTAGCTCTTCAAGAATCAAAGAATATAACTTTAAGCAACTATAACATCTCTTAACTCTAAACATTTCATTAGTTTCTCAAGATTCAAGAACATTCTCAATTAGTAACTTAAGCTGAAGAAAATAGAGACAATACCTACCCGTTGTGATCTCAGAGAAGTTACGAGGACTCCAGACATCAACAAATTCGCAACACAAAGGAACATATGAAGAAGCTTCGAAACCTGGGTTTGCAGATCTTTGTCAAGCTTCTCATGGAGGTCTCGATTTGGTTTAGCAGAGATTTGAATGCTGACTAGCCATATTCTGTGGCTTGTTCTGTGAATCAAACACAAAACAATTATAGCAAATCTCCAGAGAAACAATATACAAAGCAGTAGTAGGTTTGAAAGAGTCAGCTTCTTCATCAAAAGTTAACTTGCGCTTTTTGGTGGTAGAAGAAACATCATGATCTAGCACACTGTTGGATTCCAATACAGAAGCTCCCATTGTTATTAAACCGGTGTTATACCCAAACAATAGCTACACAAAAGAGGACATGCACAACTCAAAACCACAAGCAAACAACGCAGAAAAGCTGAAATGCGATAAACCAGAGGGAAAATCGATTCACCGGTGAATAGAAGCAAGCTTGCAAGAGTCACAGTAGACGAGTGCTTCTTCGAAACCAATGTCGCCACAAGTCTCACAAACAGGCGCCTGAAACGAAAAAAGTAAAGAGCTTTCTATGAATCGAAATTTGTCATCGAAATTTAGAAACGAAACCAGCAAAACGAAATCGAGAGAGTAATGAGCGATAGAGTAACCATATTCACTGGGAGATTTCAGAGACGGATTCTTCCGATGAAGACGAGAGAGAGAGTCCAAATGCGACAAAATTCAGGAGAGGATTAGACTCACTCTCATATGAATTCATTCTTCTAAACACATCAATATCATAGAAACCCAACAGAAATGTCATAATTTTAAACCCCCAAATCCCATATTCTTCTTCTTCAAATACAACACATAGAAGAAACTCACTTTAAGAGGTTAACAAGACCTCTCGATTCTCATCCTCAAGAGCTGCAAATCAATAAAACAAAAAAAATTAGGTTTTATAAATTTCTTTGACTAAGACGACACACAAGCCGCAGAAACAAAGACACCGAAACAAATCGGAGAAGACATTACCATCAGTGAGATCCTCGACGCCGAAATTGACCTTACCATTGCTTAATTTTGAAACTTGAAAGATTTGTAGAGAAATGAAAAATTGGAGACTGAGGTTGGAAAAGCGGTCGAGAGATAGAGGAAGACGGCGGTTTCGAAAAGCGGTAAGGAGATTAAGGAAGACGAGTCTGCTTATCGACCAAGACAAGAAGAAGATCTGGGTTTCGATTCAGATTTGGAAATGGAGAAAGTCGACATAAATATGTGAAGAGTCTCGAGACGATAGAGTGACAAGAACAAAAAATTGATTTTTTTTTTTTGGCTCAAGTGTTGAGCGGTAAGTGTAAAATTTTCGATAAAGTATTGGCGGTCTCAAATAATTCGGGTTAGCGTTTTTTAAATGCTATCATATATTTGCCAAATTTTGAAGACCATCTTTAATAACACTTAGCGAAACCGTGCTATCTTAAAGTGTTATCAATGCCCATATTTCTTGTAGTGAGTTGTACCATAAACCACATCCAACTTGCATCATTTTCACTATCCACTACAACAAATGCAATCGGATAAGTGTGCCGATTAGGATCTTGAGCTGTGGCAATCAACAGCACACCACCATATCTAGACTACAGAAAAGTTCCATCGACAATGAGAACTTTCCTCATGGATGCAAACCCTTCAATGCAAGCTCCTAGTGCGATGAATAAATACTTGAACCTCCCTAGGTCGTCAACCTTCACTTCTGTTTTTGTGCCAGGATTCACTTGCTCTAACATATACAAATAAGAGTATAATTGCTTGTATCCTTCTTCTGGATTACCACGCACCTCGTTAATAGCTTCATTCTTACCCCGCCAACAAGTAGAAATATGATGGTGGCACACCAAATTTTCTTTGAACCAAACCCATTAGAGCTTTAGGTGTTGGAGTTTGAAGTATACCAGGATAGTCTTCTTTCAAAAGACTAGCAACTAGTCCCTTTGAGGCTTTGTTTCTATTTTCACTGCTTGCACTTGCACTAGCCCGAGAGCATGTGTGCATCTTGTTGTATGCCGCTACACGAAAACAATATAAGTTCTTCACCTTCACACCATTAAAGTATCAGTTACACCCTTGCTTCCAAAGACGACATCTTACCACATATCTTGTTGTGTCACTTTTCTTTGTTAAGGTTCCAAAAGATGCTTTATGTGCACCTCTCTCAATATAAGCTTTCACTTCCTTTTTATTATCAAATTCTTTACCTACTTCCAAATCCATCCCATCCCTTCTCGGACTGGTTTTCTTCATCACATCCGTTTTCCGTTTCGTGTTCCATATTCCCATCCGAAGGGTAACCCGAATAACCGCTGCTTTCACTCTCACAATTTCCACTAAAATTTTCATTCATTGGCTCATGATAATTCATTGACTCATTCAATGGTTCATTCATTGGCTCATGTTGTTCCGAGACTGCGTAAAGAGTAAGAGCACCAGCAATACCATAATCTCTTCGAACAACTTCTTCTTAATTCAATCCAACTGAACTTCCTTGATCTCTTCGTAGAGTTGGACCCTTGCCCTTATCCAACTGGTTCCTTCTTGAAGTGACACCCTTCTCCACATGTAATACACTTCTACATTTGTTTGTATCTGTGGACGTTAGATACACGTAAACGTCATCATCATCGCATATGTATGATGGTCTCAGAGGTCTCGTGTCCAATGGTATAAAACTTAATTTCAGCTCTGCCTTAGATGAATCTATCCCAAGCTTCTTGCATACACTATCCAATAACATCGAATAACTAATATCCTCCGGAGATAATCCCTTGAACAATATTAAATGCATGCCTTCTTAATCCATCCATTCATACCCTTCTCCGTTCTTAACATAATTTCCTCCATAATCAGAATGGAAATGGATTGTTGGGCTCATTGTCTCCTGAAAAAAAAACAAAAAACACGACATCAAGCCTACTGAAACAATTTAGTAATACAATCTGAAAAAAACAGTTGTTCTGGTATTCCGAACTATTAGTAGTACCCAATAGTACCAAATCTGCAGAATTGAATTTGAGACACAAATCTTATTCTCCTCCAAGACTCACTACGATTGAACCATTGTGTTGCATTTACTACCCAATGCTTGTACTACTAGACCCAGACAAAATCTCAATATCAATGAATCAAATTAGTAAATCCAATTGAACAACATTGAAAAAGTCAACATCAATGGAATAACTAAACTACTTCGATTATAGCTAAATCATAGTGTCACTAACCTCAATTTGTCTGTACTTGCGAAAATTGTGGAATGTGGAGCTTGAGTGAGCTTGAATGAGCTTCAGTGGAGGATGATGCCGGCGGGGAAGAAGAGAGGAGGAAGAAGAGATTTGATTGGTTTAGAAATTAATAGGTTCTTGTTATTTTTTAATCACAAATTAATAGGTTTTTTAGTCTTTTCACACTCTCATTAAAGGGCATGAGGGCAAATGAGAATAAAATGTGGTATGTTAATTTGGTAAATAGAGAAAATGGTATATATTAGAATTTGTCGGATACAAATTCTGATTTTTTTGATCGGCTACAAGTTCGGGCATTTTGTTCCGGGTTTTTCCAGATTAATCGAACCGAATAATTAAAGGAATAATTGGGTTTTAAGACAAAGAATTATAGGCAAATTAACAAAGTAACAAAAGGAAAAAGAAACCATCCTATTGTTTTCTAAATGAATCCCTACAATTTTTGTTATTCTCCTAATTTCATACTATTTCATGGTTATTCAATTAATTAACTCATAATTAAAACTGAATTTTCACTCTTTAAATTCCGTTACGACACACTGATCAAATCAGATCCATGGCGGCTACGACAAGCTCCGGCGAAGAGCCACCGGAAACTCAAACGCAATTGATTCCGTTGTTATCAGACGACGTTGCTCTGAATTGTCTTGCTCGTGTCTCAAGATGCCACCATCCGATCCTCTCTCTCGTCTCAAAGACATTCCGATCTCTACCCAAATCGCCTTTACTCTACGCTACAAGATCTCTCATCGGAGCCACCGAAAACATCCTCTACGTTGCAATCCGATTACCTCCTGAATCCGGTGCGCGTTGGTTCACTCTACTCCCGAAACCAAATCGAACGAATTCGCATCTCCTCGTTCCAATCCCGTCTTGTCCTTCACCGTCTCTCGTCGGATCCGCTTACGTCGTGGTGGATTCGGAGATTTACGTAATCGGTGGATCTATCAGAGACGTACCTTCTTCGAGCGTGTGGGTTCTCGATTGCAGGTTTCATACTTGGCGACGAGTCTGTAACATGCGAGTAGGTCGTGAATTCGCAGCAGCTGGTGTAATCGATGGGAAGATTTATGTGATTGGAGGATGTGTGGTTGATAATTGGGCTAGATCGATTAACTGGGCTGAGATGTTTGATATAAAGACTCAAACTTGGGAGCCAGTGGCTAGTCCAGGCATGGAAGTGCGTGAGAAATGGATGCACGCAAGTGCGGTAATGGAAGGGAAAGTATACGCAATGGCTGATCGAAACGGTGTAGTTTACGAGCCGAAAGAAGGTAAATGGGATATGCCAGAGAAGAGGCTTGATTTAGGATGGAGAGGAAGAGCTTGTGTGATTGAGAATGTTTTGTATTGTTATGATTACTTGGGGAAGATAAGAGGGTATGATCCAAAAGCAAGGATTTGGAGAGAGTTGAGAGGTGTGGAATCACTTCCAAAGTTTCTTTGTGGTGCTACAATGGCGAATTGTGGTGGGAAGCTTGCGGTTTTGTGGGAAGGGAAAGCGGGGAGTGGAGGTTCTAGGAGAATGGAGATTTGGTGTGCAGAGATTTATGTTGAAAGGCGTGGAGAAGGGGAGATTTGGGGGAAGATTGAGTGGTCTGATACCGTGCTTACGGTTCCTAATGAATCCGCCATTGTGAATTGCTTGGCAGCTACAGTTTGATTGATGATACTTGCATGTTTACTTTCTCTGAATCATCATCATTGTCAATTTGTCATCATCCATGGCTTACCACACAGGTCTGCTTCTGATTCATCGTGGTTGATTCTGTTATGTTTGTCTGTGAGTAAACGATCATTGTGATTAGCACATTCGTTTAGACTGCTATTACCGGAAATGGTAGACCGGCAAGGAGTCTAGCTCGGCCCGAGACACTGAGCCAAGATGAAACAACTGGCTGGTGTTGTGAAATTTATATAGATTTGCTTCTGTACTCTAGAATAAGTGAACTTTCTTCTGCACTTACATTGCTTCTTTGTCCTTTTCTTTTCTTGTATTCCATACGAAAGCTACTTTCAGATTTGATAATACCAATACATTTTTTCCTTGCACTTACATTGCTCCTTACTCGTGTTAACAAAACCAATTTGGCAACTTTATCTTTTTATTGAAGAACAGAGAAGACGAATGATACATGAAAAAAAAACGTGTATTGTTAAGTAATATTCCCTTCCTTCTTTATTATTTGATGTTGTAGAATGATTTTTTTGTTTAATTTTGATTGATGTTTTCAATTTTTTATGTAATATTAATTGTGATTTTGAGTTTTTGACTGTTTAAATTTTGGATTTTTTTGGTTGAATTTTTTTGGAATTAATAATAAAACATTTTTTTTTTTTGAAATTTGTGTGTAACAACCTTAAACATCAAATAAAAAAGAACAGAGGGAGTATACCGTATACATGTATAGCATCTTGTTCAAATAAAAGTATTGTTGTTGGTTTCCCACAGTCAAGCTCGGATGACCCAAAAAAACCAGCAACTAAGAGGTCTTCTTTTTTTAGAAAGCTCTCAACTTGCTGCAATGGCCTGATGAAGAGTGATTTGCTTTGTAGGGTTGATTGATCAGATGAATAAAGGGACAGAGGAGGCTCGGAAACTAGAGGTCGCCGTCAGGGATCTCCATAGTTTCTTCTTTTTCTAGAAAGCTCTGAACTTGCTCGAAGGCCTGACGATGAATCATTTGCTTTGTTGAGTTTGATTTAACAGATTAACAAAGCAACAGAGGAAAAGACATTACTTACCTCGATGGCGATTTCACATGGTGTGAGATCTGAGACATCTTTATAGCCACGCTTGACTGCAATATCTGACAATTGGAGTACAAGGAAGAAAAAGCTAAGTTACTAGCATAAGTTGCAAGAAAAAAGTCTCCGAGTGTTCCATATATTCAAGAAGAAGACATGTACTTTCTAAGGAGACTCTGGCATTTGCGTTTGTGTATGCTTCACCACGCTCATCCCAGATAGTCGAAAGACGCTTGAAAGCCTAAGCAGAATTCATTCATGATCACAAACCCATAAATTAAGTATCCAAGGCTTATGATTGTACAACAGTCAGATGAGTACCACTGTGTATGCATCTCCTGATTCATTGCGTAACAGTGGTCGTGAATCAGTTCCAACAGCAGCGATTCTATGGGCTAAGGCTTCTAGAGGCACATCTAGCCAAATGGTGATGCCTTTATGCATATACTTCCTAAAAATGTCATCAGATTACCAAATGAATTTTACAGAGAGTTAAGTTTTATTTGTTTTCACTCCAGATGTGATAAAAGGTACGCACCAATTAATGGGTCTTATAACCGCACCTCCACCGGTGGAAACAACAACTTGGTACATCGAAGACAGCTTCTTTAGTGCATCAGTCTAGAAAGAAAGGAATAAATAAATTTAGCTCGGATAGAACACACTAAAGAAACAGAAGGAGAAGAAGAAGGGCTTGAGACAAAGAACGCAAACTAAAGAACTAGTACAAGGATCACAAAACTAACCTCCTTTCCTCGAAAGAAATTCTCTCCTTGATGCACAAATATCTCTGCTACAGAAGTTCCATTCATCGCCTGCTCAATCAAAGTGTCACTGACACATCCACAAAACTTATAGAAGGTTACATATACAGAATATCAAACCACATTCATAACTCACTCCAAATCAAGGAACAAGTTGTGCATCCATTGAGTTTTGGAAGATAAACATATAAACTACTTTTCTTCAGTGTATGTTCTTATTTCTTTTAGACTTGTTTATACTAAAACCCTTTATCACACTAGCTACCCTATCACTTGTTAACACAACTTGAAAGTAGCATAGACATACCAGTCATAGAAGGAATAACCGAGCACTTTAGACATTAACTTTCCCACAGTTGTTTTCCCAGAACCCATCATTCCTATGTTCACAACGGAATCATCAAATAGAAGTAAGTATTTAGAACTAACCATATGCAAACAAATGAACAGACATAGAAACTGACCAACAAGGTACATAGATCGTCCATTTAAATACGGTTTAACCTCTTCTGCTTTTCTCTGCAAACATCATGTATCCGTTATAAGAAAATAACAACTCTATATGATCATGATGGCTGACGCTTGATGTTATAAAATGGAATTATTACTTGCCTTCAGAATAAGATCTTCCGCTTCCAACAACGCTACAACAATCAAAGATCGAATCAGGTTTCCTTCATCAACAAAAGACTCTCAAAGCTAATGGCATTTTCGTAGGAATCAAAGCTATCCAAATGCATTTACAACAACCTGAAGAGTTGTTATCAGAACAAGAAACCTCTGAAGAAACCGATATTCGTGGATCATTTCTTCTGTCAGGTTTCAAATGAGCCAAAACAAGTCCTCTGAACCTTTTTTCTTCCTTAACTGGCTGAGAATACCGCAACGAACCAAAGGGCTTCCCCTCAAACTTGTTCCAATCAACCCATGATGGGTACTGTAACCTCTGAGCAATAGCTGCTTCCATATGAAACAATCTTCAACACAAAAATTAATCAAAATCCCCTGCAAAAACTGGAGTCAGCCAAAACTTAAAGAGCTTCATCACTGTAACCAGTTCTTCCATATAATCAATATATAAAGAAAAGAATTTGACCATAACTAAGTAGAATAGTTGCTCCATCAACACACAATAAAAAGTTTCATGAATCACATCAAACCTTAGAACGACGGAAATCAAAATTCAAAATTGACCCACTTCTTTGAGCAACGAATCTCAGCTTTGATCAATGATCATGAAACTATGCCGATTATGCAGTGGTACTACAATATTTTTCTTCCAGCTACCAAATAAAAAATAAAAAATCCAACTTTCTGGGGAGGAAATGATTAATCCAAATCAAATTGAATCCTTTTTTTTTATAAAGAAATACACTTTCTTGAGAAAAACATTAGAGAAAACAAAAAACAAGGAAACAGAAAAAAAATCGGAGATTCAAAAGGGTTTCACCTGAAGGTTTCTCCCGCCGGCAGATTAAGAGACCTTTTTGATTGTTTGTTTATCTGCAATCTCTTAGAGTTAAGGTTTTATTTTAAAATTAAATTAAATGACTAATTTCATTTCAAGGTGGTTTGGTAAATTAATAGACACAAAGGGGGTTGGTGAGGTTGAAACAGTGATGGCCTTTTAAGCATCTCATTAGTTGTTTTTATTTTTATACCTTTCTTAATTGTTTTTAATTCAGCTGTACGGTTATCAAATGTGAGTATTTTTAACTCAGGATGTTAAGAGAGAATGTAACAAGATTTGATGTCATTCATATACTTTTTTACATAATATTCAATCAACTTACTAGATAGTTTAAAATGATTTTGATTTTTTAAGTATCACAACTTATAAACAAAGTTACATGTCTTACAAAACGTTTTAAATGTTAATGAATGTGAAACGTTTTACATAATTTTCGTCTACAGTCTCCGTCTCCATCTCCATTACCGGTAGGTTTCATCACCAACCAACCATCCACCATCTTCTTCAGTTAGAGAGAGAGAAATGAGATTCGTTTTTTAGAAAGAGAATATAAGAGAGAATAGATAGAATAAAAGAATAAAGGTGCGGCAAAATAATCATTCTTGAAATTGAAATCAAAATTAAAACTGATAGAATGATGTTAATTTATGGTAGTTTTAGAAAGATTAGAAATAAATGGCATATTTGGAAATGATTTGTGAAATTATGGCACATTAGTTAGTTTTATCTTCCACTAATACTTTTTCGAGAAATTTTATGGTGATTTTTTTTATTGAATCGGATTATCACAATAATGGGTTTGTTTCCATGAGCAATATAATGCAGTGTATTCATATATCAAAAGTAAAAAGTGTTTTTGAATGAATAACAAAGATCCCAAATTAGATTAGTTTAGGTAGTGACTCAAAAACATATCCTATTACGATATCAAGTGGATGGTTTTTGGAAAGAGACGGATCCAACTTCAAGGTTGGATGGTACTGCTTCCAAAGGGGATCTCTATGTTTCTAGGAACACAAGAGATGAGTCCTCGAAGATTACCTTTGCATTCGGAAATGGAACCTTCATTTGAGCGATGTCTTGTACACTAGAGTATAGGTTAGAGTGCTATGAGTTTGAAACAAATTGCTCTTATTTGTGCTAACTTGGGTTATGAAACTTTTAAATCGTTTTGGATCTCTTTGAAAACAGAATAAGTGATCTATAAAAAGAAGATATGGAGGAGACTTGATGATCCATACATATATTGCCGTCTTCCCTCCTAGAAAAAATGTTGAATTATGCATCCAAGAGGAATGAAAGTCCCACTATAGTTCATTTTATGCTTCCTCTTAAGATGATCACTCATAAGTCAAGATCATGTGGTTAAATATTTGTAAGTGTAGAGAACTTGGAACACAATATAACGAACTGTTCAATCAACACATAAATTTTTTCTCTTATAAGTATTCTTTACAACTGAATTCCTATATGAATCTATACACGTTTATTCCACAAACTGTATCTATATTCAAGAACAATAATCTATGCTACCCACTGCGATCTCACAACACCTAATTTAATCTATGGGTATGAACACTCACCTCTAAAGCCTTGGTTTTCTCTCAAGCTTTCTAGGTTGCAATCTCTCTCAATCAGTCTGTAAAAAGTGTTGATTCGCCCCCACGAACCAACCTCCTATATATACTAATATTTAGAAAAATCCCTAACCCTAGTTTCCTAAATATTCTCTAAATCTTCAATAAGGAAAACTTTTAGATCCTCCTTCGTCTTGAAGTCATCTTTTCCATATTGTTATACACCAAGATCTTCAAGTCTCCCGTGTATATATCTTCTTGTCCAGCTCAGCACGCCTTGAATCAATAGCTTGCTCGCTACTCCAAGCTCTCTGCTGACTGGTCCGATTGCTGTTGTCCGAGCAGCTCTCTGTTGATGCACATACTCCTGTTCCACACAGACGTCTGCATCTTCAATCTCCCCATTTTTAGCTTAGTTTGATAATCCAGCACTCCATCTCCTTTGTACCTGAAACAGAACACCAAAGGAAACCAGTATCCACGAATATGCAAACGTACACTCACACAAAGAGAAGAGAATAATTGAATTCTGAAATAACCATACACTTCCAAATGTTATGATTAAAACAAAATAAAAGCAGATACACACCTAGTGTGATCGGACCGAGCCGAATCGGACTTTAAGTTCCAAAAGAAATTTAAGTATTACATGCCAAGAAACAAGGAACCAAACGCTAAACAACTAGTCTATTACACACTAAGCTGCTTATTCTTCCTAAAGCTAAGCTGCCTTCCTCTTGCCTTTGTTCTTGGCCCTAGACTCCTCCTCCTTCTCAACCTCATCTCCCCCTGCTTGATAGCATAACTAAGCTAAAAACCCAAAGCAAGAGAGCACAAAAGCATGCAATAGATAAGGAGAGATCACATACCTGTTAAAGCTGCTTGCAAAATCTGGATGGCTTGTCTGATAGCCCGTTGAAGCTTGATACTTGACGGTCCAGATGATGATGTTGCTTGGTCAGGCATGTCTGTAGGTTCAACCACCCCTGCTGAAGAAGGGTGAGGAGACACACCTTTCAGAAGACATTCCACCGGACGCTGAGCTGCCAACAGTCGATAGATGAGACTAGGAAATGGGAGATACAACTTGGCAACAGAAGACCGAGCCACACTCATAACATGATCCACCACCAGCTTCCCAAAGTTGAAAGGAATGCCATTTCCCAACCTGTAGAGCAACATGAGTCGAGTCCAATTCTTGTAGAACGGATTCATTGTTGGAGACCAGTTTGTGCCACAAATCCTAACCAAGGACCGCATATCCTCAGTAAAACACTAGGCAGTTGCTAAAGTAGCCAGGGAACCATGTTGGTTGCCAGACAGGTAGCCAGCCAGCTGCGCATCTGTTACTCTGGCAGTCGGTTCCAGAAATGCAAAATCATCAACGTCAGGCAACCCAAACAGCGCATTCACCCTTACTGAAGAGAACTCATACTCATGCCGCGAAGCCACACCCTAACTGACACATCCTCACTCTTAACAGAGGGCAGATGAGCCCAAAATTCCCTGACCACGTCAGCATCAAGCGGTTCCACATCGGTAAGCGTCCTTTGAAACCCAGCATGGACAATGAATTGACGAACCCCAGCATGCAAATCAGCAAGCACAAATGCTTCCTCACACAGCATATTCTGATTTTTAAACTTATCATACCTTGATTGTGCAGCAAAAGTATGAAATCGAGTGCTATCAACGATTGCATGAGGACAAGAAGATTGAGAACGGGCAGATCGGACTCTGGATGCAGGACCACTGCAGCGGTGGGGAAACAGACGAAGTGGTTTTAGAGTCACCACCGTCAGATGCAGTAGCACTGCCTTGGATGGAATCGCTAGACGTGGATTCATCAGAGCCTCGTGGTGGTACTGGAAGTGGCGGTCGTGAAAAGAGTACCAATTCTCTGCTATCCGATTCTGGGATAGGCACAGGAATCCATTCCAACGGAGTCTGGAACTGACTTGAAATAGGCTCCGGGTGATCCACAGAGGGATCGACAGCGACTGGCGGCAAACGCGCCGCTTGAAACGCATCAGGGGAGTGAGTGCCCGTCGGAGATGAAGGCACAAGCGGTTGTTCCGGCTGAACTAAATTCCGGATACTATCGATAAAGGATTTCATCTCGGGGAACTGCAAGTTGATGTTTTGGGAGACCTTTGTGGAGAGCAGGAAACTGAGACAGCGAATGTGTTTGATAAAGATAATGACTAAAAACCGTCCCACTTCTCCACCTTCCTATTTAAACGGCACATCAACTCTAGTGGACTCCCCCCAATACAGTTACGGGCCTTCGAAAAAGAAACATAGGTGGGCTTGACATCACTGATGGGCCTGCGAAAAATCCTGAAGTAACAAAAACATTAAACATACCATTAGTGCACCAAGGGTCATAAATTCAACTTATGTGCAGGAAAAAAAAGAAACATGTCCTAACCACAGCTCAGAATGCACAACATGCATCTTATTACACACAAATGAATCATGAGAAATTTTATTAAGGAAAAACAAACCTCAGAGACTACATAGGCACATTTTGTATTATTTTTTCAAAGATCATTTTGTCATATTGAAACCCTGCTTACTAACCTTAGTGTCCAAGACTGGATCCAGGCCAAGCACCAAAACATGTCAAAAACCGTAATGAAACTATTGTGATCCCCAGGTTCAATGACTAGTCAATACGTACTGGCATGCCCGCATCCTATACAACCAAGCGGACACTGTGGTGATTCCGAAAGCAAGACTAGAAATCTCTCTGAAAGTGAGGGTAAATTATCAGGGAATTTCATCTTCCTGTTATAGAACTCCAGACACAGAGCTGTGCTTTTTACAACACAAGTACATCACTTAACCATCCAGCTCTTTGTGTTTGATCCCCTTTTTTTTTTTATTTTTATTTTGTTTTGTTTCATAACCAAGACATATCACTTAAACAACCAGCTCTTTGTGTCTTGTTACCATGCACAACTACTGGTTTGGTGACTTTTTAGTACCCCACAGCTGCTGCATTCTCGACACAAACACATCACTTAAACAACCAGCTCTCTGTGTTTTGCCCTTTTTTCACTTAGCACAGACACATCACTGCTATCCAGCTCTTTGTGCCTTGCTCAATTCACAGCTGTTGGTTTTGTGAGAATAATGTTCAAAGGCAGCTGGTATCTCCCAACACACAAACATCATGTTGATTTTCAGCTTACTGTGTTGAGAGTTGCTTTGTACCAGTGCTTCCTCAGCTTTCAGCCTTTTTTGCCTGTGCTTCTGTGTACACACACACACGTGTACTTGCTCATACAGGTTCGCCATGACAGACAGTTTTTTTCCATTGAACACTACATAGACAGGGATCACCATTCTTTTAATTTTTTTTTGAAAAACACTCCTTAGAGACATGTTCCAGCACCTGTCCCTGTCTTAACACACACAACTTAACAAGCAAATTAGATTTCACAAATTCCAATAGCCTTCCTTAGATTGACAAACTGGTTAAAATCAAGAGCTTTTGTGAATAAATCAGCAAGTTGGAAATCAGTGCCCACATATTCAATTGAAATCAGTTTTTCCTCAACAAGCTCGCAAATAAAATGATGCATAATATCTATATGTTTAGTACGAGAGTGTTGAACTGGATTTTTAGCAATATTGATAGCACTTTGGTTATAACAACGTACTAACAAAGAGTCAGAGATGGTAGCGTAATCAACAGCCATCTGTTTCATCCACAGAAGTTGAGTGCAACAGCTTCCCATTGCAATATATTCTGCTTCAGCTGTTGACAGTGATACACTATTCTATTTCTTGCTATGCCATGACAGCAGATTGTTTCCCATGAAGAAACATCCCCCGCTTGTGCTTCTACGATCATCCAAACACCCAACCCAATCTGCATCACAATAACCTGCTAGATTCTTGTTGGTATCCTTGGTGTAGTATATCCCAAGATTTGCTGATCCTTTCACATACTTGATGATTCGCTTGACTGCTTGAAGATGAGACATCTTTGGTTTCGCTTGAAATCTAGCACACATTCCAACACTGAAACACAAATTTGGTCTACTTGCAGTGAGATACAGAAGACTGCCTATCATCCCTCTGTAAAGCTTTTCATTAACAGCTTCTCCATGTTCATCCTTTGATAACTTGGTTGTTGTTCCCATAGGGGTCCGTGCACTCTTGCTCGTTTGGAGATTAAATCGTGTCACAAGATTACGAGCATATGTACTTTGTGTGACGAAAATCCCTTCAGATGTCTGTTTTACTTGAAATCCAAGGAAATAGGTAAGTTCCCCAACCATACTCATTTCAAACTCCTTCATCATACTTTCCACAAAGACATCAACCAGCTTCTGATCTATAGACCCAAACACAATATCATCGACATAGATCTGAACAACCATCACACTTCTGTTTCCATTCAGAATAAACAGGGTCTTGTCTACACTTCCTCTCGTGTATCCTTGTTCCCCCAGAAACGTGGTCAGCCGTTCATACCAAGCTCGAGGAGCTTGCTTCAAACCATACAACGCCTTCTTCAACTTATAGACATAGTGGGCGTGAGTTGGATTCTCAAAACCCTTCGGCTGTTCAACATACACTTCTTCTTGCAAGATACCGTTAAGAAATGCACTTTTGACATCCATCTGATAGAGCTTGAACTTCAAAACACAGGCCATTCCAAACATAAATCGAATAGATTCTAGACGAGCAACTGGTGCAAATGTCTCATCAAAATCAATCCCTTCAATTTGAGAATATCCTTGAGCCACTAACCTTGCCTTGTTCCTTACTACAGCACCTCGACCATCAGTTTTATTCTTGAAGATCCACTTTGTTCCGACCACATTCACCTTACTTGGACGTGGAACCAAATCCCATAGTTGACTTCTCTCAAATTGTTCCAACTCTTCTTGCATAGCAGCAATCCAATACTCATCAATCAGTGCTTCCTTGTGATTCTTAGGCTCTATTTCAGATACAAAGCAAGAGTATCCTGCCATCTTTTTGTAGTTTAATCGGTCAACTTTACGCATAACTCTTTAAGCCGAGACAGTCCCTATGACATCTTTTTGTGAGTGATTCCGGGGTACCTTAACTGGTGTCTTGATAGGTATCTGCACAGGTGATTCAGAACATGCAAAATCTTCAACTAAACCTGAATCTGATTCTTGATGTGGTTTATCAATTTCATGTTCATATTGCTCAGGCTCCTGAGATTTCAACACATCTCTGTTCTCCCTGATTCTTCTCCTCCTGCTTGTTATTGTCTTTTGTTATGTCTAAAAGTCTGACATAAGACTTTTTAGATGATGACTCATCAAACGTGACATTCCCCGTTTCCATTATAGTCTTTGCCTTCAGATTGTATACTCGGTATGCCATGCTTGTACTTGAATATCCAAGAAAAATCTCATCTTCACTCTTTGCCTCGAATTTTCCAAGCTGATCTCTATCATTCAATATGCTGCATGCACAACCAAACACATGAAAATAGCTCACAGTAGGTTTCTTACCTTTCCAAAGTTCGTACGGGGTCTTGTCTGTACCCTTGCGTACATACACCCGATTTATGATTATAGCACGCAGTAATAACAGCTTCTCCCCAAAAGTGCTTAGCCACCTTATTACCATGCATCATTGCTCTTGCCATTTCCTGCAAGGTCCTGGTCTTCCTTTCTACCACACCATTCTGTTCTGGAGTGTAAGGAGCTGCATACTGACGAACTATTCCCTGATCGCCACAAAACTGATCAAACAGGTGATTCTCAAACTCAGTTCCATGATCACTCCTGATAGCTTTGATCCCTCCTCTTTCGGTTTTTAGTTGAAGTGCCAATATCTTGAAATTTTCCAAAGTTTCATATTTCAACCGTAGGAGACGAACCCATGTGAACTTAGTATAGTCATCAACTAGCACGAACACATATTTCTTTCCAGAGTAGCTCTCAACCTGAATAGGTCCCATCAAATCCATGTGAACTAAGTCTAGAGCATTCTGAGATTGAATACCTTGTATCCCCTTGTGCTGAACCTTCACCTGTTTTCCCTTGTTACATGGGCCACAAACAAACTTCTGAGTTGGAATGATCTTAGGAACTCCTCTGAGCATCTCCTGATTAACTACCTTGGTCATTCTTCTCACATTCAAATGACCCAACCTCTGATGCCACAGTTGCACCTCACTGTCATCAGACGCTTTGAAACAACTGTTTGTGTCCTCCCACATATAACAGTTGTTTCCTATCCTGATACCTTTAATCTTCACTTCTTGATGCGAGTCTATAGCTCTATAGTCCGTTCTTGTGAACAACACATTGTATCCTTTGTCGCACAACTGACTGATGCTAATTAGATTCGCCTTTAACCCTTTAACATATAACACATCTTGTAACTTAGGTTGATAGGGTCCAGTGGTCATCCCCTTTCCTCTGATTTTACCTTTTGCTCCATCACCAAAGGTAACACTGCCAGTGTTAACATCTTCAAAGTCTTATAGATGGCTTTGATTTCCTGTCATATGTCATGAGCAACCACTATCAAAGTACCACTTAGCAATGTGGCTCCTTGGTTCATAACCAGCAGCTGTGTAAGCCACGCTGCAGTGAAGATCATTCTTAGCCACCTAGACCTTGTTCTTCATCGTCCGATCGGGATACACCGGCTTGTATACCAACAAGTGCTTGATTTTCTCGATGAACCGATAACATTGATTCTTCATATGTCCTGGTTTTCCACAGAAGTAACATCCCGACATATTCTGGGTGTGCCATTGTTTACCCTGGTGGAATTATCCGGAGAATGATCCCTGTAACCTCCTGTTAGAAGTAGACATCTGTGGAGCCATTCCATTCCGCTTCCTAGGAACAGATCTGTGTACCTCTTGTCGAAATTATGTTTTGGGCTGAGTTGTTCTTGTATTCACCGCCTGAGGTTGTGTTTCCTTCACAAACACAGACTTACCAGAAGAAGATCCACCATTGTATCCCAAACCCCACTGAATTCTTGGTGATTGCCCAACAGACAAAATCTTGTCAAGCGTATTCGTTCCACTACATAGCATCTTGATGTTGCAGAGCTATTCATTCAACCTGCTGCCCAACCCTTGTGATTCAGTCTTCTCATTCTCCAAAACTTTGTTCAGATGGGTAATCTCATTTTTCATTATGAGTTCATTCATCAACAGCTTCTAGTGTTCTTCTGATCTGTTCTTTAGCTCAAGACTAAGTTGATCACAGATTCCTTGATTTGTTGACTTCAGCTCTTTGACAACCTCATCATGTTCAATCCGTGTTTTCTTGATTAACTCATTCAACAACTTGTTTTCTTCAGCTAGCTCATTGTTCTTGTCTTGAATTTTAACTAGATGTTCTGGCAGCACCTTATTATCCTCAGTCAAGGACTGCATTGACTCCTCATCTTCAATGACTCCAAAATAACCACAGACTTGAGTCTCATCCTCATCCTCTGACTCACTGTCTGACCAAGTCACAAGTGATTTCTCTTTTCCCTTTGACTGTCCAACACACTCTACTCTAGTATGTCCAATACCTTTGCATTTAGAACACTTAAGCTGTTGTTCACGTCGTTTGATAGTAGGACACTCCTTAACAAAGTGACCAATACCTTGGCATCCGTGACCTCTTCCTTCACTTCTCACACTTCTGTCAGCGTCTGACCTACTCTGGTTGTTTCCAACCTTTTGTTGAGTGAATGAGCCGCTACGTTGACCTTGATCATATTTCTTGAAGTATTTCTTCACAATAAGACCAACATGATTGTCCAAATCATCTGGTGTTTCACATTCAGCACTGGCTGTGAATGCGAGACCTTTGGACCTGACACCCATCTTAGTGTTGTACTCAAGCTCATATGCTTGCATCATTCCAATAACTTGAGGAAAGGTCATTTCATCCGAGTTCTTGGACACATCAATAGCCGATTTGTGTGATTGAAACCTGTCTGGTAAACTTGTAAGAAATTTCTTCACAAACTTCTTGTCTTTGTATCTTTTACCCAGCACATAAGCATCATTTGTGATTGCATTCAACCATCTACTGTAGGTCTGAATTGACTCATTTTCTTCCATTGTCATGGTTTCAAACTTTGATGCCAGCATGTCAATCCGAGTCCTTCTCACGTTGTCCGTCCCTTCATACTGTGTCTTCAGCTTGTCCCATGCCTCCTTTGCAGTAACACAACTCTGAACTTGTTCGAACTGAGCTTTGGACAGCGACCTCCAGATCAACGACAGTGCCTTGGAGTTGAACTTTGATTGTTATTTCTCATCAGCAGTCCATCCACTCTTCGGTTTAGCCACAACTATACCTTCATCGTTCAAAACAGTGGGCTTTGTATACCCTTCTTCTACCAGTGTCCAAGCATCCTCATCAATACCTTGGATCAGCACCTGCACTTGCACTTTCCACCATCCAAAATTCTCAGATTCAAGGACCAATGGGTTGTTCATTCCGTACACGTGTTGTGAGTTCTCCATACTCATCTCAGGATCACACCTGTTCGAAGAAACAAATGATCTTTATCAGATGTCTGCTCTGATACCAATTGTAAGTGTAGAGAACTTGGAACACAACACAACGAACTGTTCAATCAACACATAAATTATTTTCTCTTATAAGTATTCTTTACAACTGAATTCCTATATGAATCTATACACGTTTATTCCACAAACTGTATCTATATTCAAGAACAATAATCTATGCTACCCACTACGATCTCACAACACCTAGTTGAATCTATGGGTATGAACACTCACCTCTAAAGCCTTGGTTTTCTCTCAAGCTTTCTAGGTTGCAATCTCTCTCAATCAGTCTGGAAAAAGTGTTGATTCGCCCCCACGAACCAACCTCCTATTTATACTAATATTTAGAAAAACTTCTAACCTTAGTTTCCTAAATATTCTCTAAATCTTCAATAAGGAAAACTTCCTAGATCCTCCTTCGTCTTGAAGTCATCTTTTCCATATTGTTATACACCAAGATCTTCATATCTCCCGTGTATATATCTTCTTCTCCAGCTCAGCACGCCTTGAATCAATAGCTTGCTCGCTACTCCAAGCTCTCTGCTGACTGGTCCGATTGCTGTTGTCCGAGCAGTTCTCTGTTGATGCACAGACTCCTGTTCCATACAGACGTCTGCATCTTCAATATTGCATCCAAAAGGGGAAAACTATAGCTGCAACTAATTTTACTCTTTTATGTTTTAAGATGGGCCAACAGGACCACCGGTAAGTTGTAATTGTGTAAGGTACTTCAAGAAAATATTCGATAATTTCATATACTTGTAAACTGCACGCCATGCAAACTACAACTGCATATGAGAGTGAAGGTTGGCTCTCTGAGGCTCAAAGATGTGTTATTCACCAAACCAATTTTCAATGATGCAGTAAAACACAATCAATTAGAAACAACTAAACAGTTATGAAACTTATAAGAATATGGCATTCTCACCACAATCCCACACCACTCAATTTTTCCATGCATCGTTTCACCAACCAGTTCCAATGCAATCGCTGCACACCTCATCTAATACTTCGAGGGATAAAGCTCTTTGGTCGGCCACATAATTTAAACGTAATTTTAGTAGGCATTTCATATAAAAATACGACAAAATAAAACGTCAGTACATTAGTCTTAAGTTGCGACAATATTACTACACTTTTCGTTATAATTTATAACGATAATTTTTTAATCAATGATTAGTATTATATAGTTACTAATTCTTAATAACAATCTCGTCATAAATCGATACTTTCAAGTTCGTTATTAATTCGTTAAAAATAGTGACAACACTTATTGTATTAATATTGTGATAGTTGTCACAATTGTTTTTTTTTATAGCAATTTAGTAATTAATTATCACAAATATTGGCTACGATTTTTTCTGTCACACTATCGAGAAGATGCAACTATGAATTTGAGTTACAAAATATTTAATAACATAACAATATCTAAAACATCATAAATTTGTGACGAAAAATGTTAGTCTCAAATTTTCATCACAATAGCTTCTTTTTTGTAATGTTGATATACCTCATATTTTACTACTTTTTACTATCTATTTTACTTATAATTATTAATAATGACACACGTGTTTAGTGTTTTTCGTGTTTTAATCCTTAAACAGGAAAAATGGCCAAATGAGCCTAAAATGGAAAAAACAAGCTTTTTTGGAGAAAGACAGAATCTGTTCGTCAAATGTCGAAGCCCATAACTCTATATCGCACCGTTGGATCAAACCCAAATTTAAAGATACGATAAAGAAGGATTTAAGCTTCAAAACGAATATTAATTTGTACAATTCCAACGGTTAGATTTCAAGATAATCACAAAATACTGAAAAATGTTCGAGCCTATTTAAAGACGAAGTCGGTGCAGCTTTATCAAGAGGTGTTCGATCAAACACAGCTGGTGAACGATTGAATACCAACTCTCTGGAAATCAAAGAAGATTCAATTTACACGGTGTTCGATCGAATACATATGGTGACCGATCGAACACCGCTCTCGAGAAGAAAGAAAATATTCCGATTTATCGAATATTCTCCAAATCTTCCAAGGAATTTACCCTAACCGACTTATATACCCATAAAAGGAGGAAAGAGGCCACATTCTTCAAGAGACACCTCAAGAAGCTCTCAAGTTCCAAGGCTCTCAACACATCTCTCAACTTTCGGTTACAAAGCTCTCCAAAGGCATAAACACTTGTTCTTTAGCATATTGGTTGTAAGGGAGAAGAAGATCTTACTTTTTGTTACCCAGTAGAGAATCTTTTTTAAACCCTAATCTCTCTCTCTATTTTATAAGAATGATTTGTTTCATCTCAATTATGCTTGAGTCGTCTTTTTGTTGGGTTCTATGAGGTTAAATTCAAAGGGTTTTATATGGTATGATAGATAGGATTGCAAGCATGTTAACTCCTAGATCTAGTCTAGGATTTCTTTTCACTTAGATTTCACCTATTGCATGTTTTAGGAGTAATTAACATAAACTTGATTCTAGATTTAATAGCGAATAAGATGTTAAGTGAGTTTAATGTTTACTAGCCATTTCATTATGAATAATTGAGCTTGATAGTTAATGCATGTAGCTTGAATAAATCAAGGATTGCGATAGTCGACTTAAATTGCTCTAGAGTTGTTATACAACGGTATATATAACGACAACTAAGTTCATGTTTCAAAAAAAAAATTATAGCATAGCTTAACCTGAATAATTCGAACCTATATCCCTCCGAATCCCTAAACGTCCAACGTTTTAATCATATTGTTTACAACCATATTTTATTATTTGCACTAGTTTACCAAAACAAAACCTCTATATTCGATTTAGTGTATCTTAAAATTTATAAATCTATTGTGTGGTTCTTTATCTCTGTGGATTCGATCCCTAAGTACTACGATTGATTGATTGTGCACTTGCAATCTTATTGATTTTATTAAGGTAAAACTTACACCCATCAAGTGTGTATACGACCATTACAGCTTGAAAATACTTGGCATCAAGCCAATACACACCAACCACTCTACACCATATCTTCCGCTTTGCATCAAAGCACATCAACCCTCTAAAATAATAGTAAGCACAAAGCACATCAGCAACCACGCACATAAACCATACTTGATCACTCGACATCCTTACTGGCCCCAATCTTTTCCCTTACAAACCAATAAGTAAAAGAACGAGTGTTTAGAAAAATCAAAGTGTTTATGCCTTTAGAAATCTCTGTAGCTTCGTAACCAGCTTTGTGAGGCTGTGTTGATTGTGTGTGTTGATAAAAGTGGCCTCTCTGCTCTTTTTATAGTGTATAAGGTTGGCTAGGGAAAATCTCCAAAAAATTTATGAGTATATACTGAAAAGCATAATATTTCTTTTTTTCTCGAAAGGGTGATCGATCGGTCACCGTGTTGAGGCGGCTAGTCTTCTTTTCCATAGAGTTGATGATCGATCGGTCACCTCTTGATAACGATGAACCGACTTTGTTTCTGGATAAGCCCGAATAGTTTCTAGTATTTTGTTATTATCTCAAGATTTAACCGCCAGATTTGGACGAATGAATATTCGTTTTGATGCTTAGATCCTCCTCTATCTTGTGCTAAAATCTGGGCTCGGTCAATCGATGGGATTATCTCTATCTGGGCCGCAAAATTTGATGAACAAAATCTGTTGTCTCTAAAAGTGGCTTGTTTTCTCTATTTTATGCATGTTTCGCCACTTTTTCTTAAATGATGTCAAAATCCAAAAAACACTAAAAGAGCACTTATAACTCTAAATTTTGGATTATTATGAATAATTATAAGCAAAATATATAGTAAAAAGGTAAAATATGACATATATCGGAATATAAACCGTAAAAAGGTAGAAAAACATAAATTTTAATTAAGAAAAATAAAAAAGCGATTGATCAAATAAAAGAGATCGTATAGATTTTTTTTTTTTAAGATTAGAAAATTAGAAAAGATATGAAAACTACTATTTAAAATTTTAAGATGTGCAACGTCAAACCAAAGAAAATAAAATATAGTAATATTTATGGAATATCATAAAAGAAATGATAATCTTTGACCTATGACAGCATTAGGAGGATTAAAGAATGTTTAAAGTAGTCAAGTATAGATCTCGATGAGAGAAAATGAAATCAATCTACCTATTAAATCAACGGTAGAAATAATTTATAGGGCAAAATTGAGATATATTTACGCCAATTGCCACTCAATTATCCACTTTCTAAAAATATTTCTCAAATCGAGAAGGGCAAAAATGGGAATGAAAAATTCAGACCCATTAAAGAACAGATGGATCCTCTTTGACCCGCTGGGCAACCCGGGTTTCTATAAAGGCATTTTCGTAATATTTTAAGAGAAATTTAGTGGATCACTTATATATTCAGCCGAAAAGCAATTTAAACCCAATCATAGTTGATTTAAACTCAAAAATTGTCTCACATTGTTTTTTGAAGATTAGTTTTAATATAAGTTCATAGTATAAATATGATCAACTATGATTGACAAAAATGAAATCGGAAGTTCAACTAAATAGGTGTCCAAATTTTCAAATTTATTTGGTATAATAATAATTCAGTTCTGGATAATTAAATCAAATAAAATTTAAAATATTTTACATATTTTAGCTTTCTCAAAAACCTAAAGTATTATAAATTAATTATATTTATAATATTTTATTTTTGATTTAAATTTAGTATGTGAAAAATATTTTAAGTTGACCAAAAAGTTTTAATGTTATAAATATGTGATAAAATATTTTAATTTCATATTATCAAAATTATCAAAGGGATGAAAAGTTTAATATTTTAATAAAATTAAAATATTGGACTTTTTTTATCTCTTTGTTAAAATGCTGACAACATTTATAATATAATTAAATTAAATGGAGTTTGGGGGGGGGGGGGGGGTGGTTTTAGTTTATAGTTTAGAGGGAATAGATAGGGTTCCATTAGTGGGGGTGGTTTTAGGCGATCATCCCAAAAAAATACTATAGTAATATTGGTTTTCAAAAGAGAAAATGTTATAAGATAGTATCGTGAAAGAATAGTGAAAGGATAATTATGGATCTATCAAACATCATTATTTAGCATAGTCATCCTAGAAACCCAACAGTTTGAACTCACATTTGTAGAACTGGCAACTAGAAAAAAATTGACAAAAATGTTTGATATTTTACATTCCTAAAAACCCAAAAGCAATAGAAGATTTCTTGTATAACATCTCTATCCCGGGTTTTTTAAAGTTTGATAACAAGCCTGGCATGTTTAAGTAAACCGAGGTCCATTTCCCGAAAAGCCATTAGACTTAACTCGGCCCACTAAGCAAAACCAATGCTTTTTTTCTTAAAAGCCTTGTTCTAAAATCCAAAGCCCAAGAAGAAGGAAACCCTAAGGGTAATTTGGACATTCTCTCTTTAAACCTAGGGCTTCCTACTGATTCTCTATATAAAGGGAAGGGAATGGTTTTGAGAGATGAAAGAAAGAGAGAGACTGTCGAAGAAGCCCTGCTAGAACCGAGAGACAGCCAGCCGTCGCAACCAGAGTGTAAGAGAAGTCACCGTCGTCTCCCTAAGAGAAGGAGAGGGCAGATCTGACATGTTTTAGTAGAGAAGAGAAACGAGCACTCATTACAAATCCCATCAATGTGAAACATTCTAGGTAAGTTATCCACTCTTAGATCTAGCTATAGGCGAAAGCGGGTCGTCGATATGATAAATATCTTAAGACTTGTAGATGTTTTCCTGAGACCTATTTGTTTAGATTTGAGTTACGATCAGTCTACTTCAGAAGCGTTTTCCCGGCGATACAGAAGGAGTGAAGAGGCGATCTACATATTTCTGGAAAGCTCTTGCTGTTAAGTTTCTAGAACCGGTTCCAGATCTTGTATCCGAGATCTGTAGTATCTTCTGTCGAGTTTCCAGTATTTCTTGTTCTTCTGTAAGGATAAGGTGAGGGGGTGATATGCGGATTCACAACACTCGTAAAACTACTTTTTTATATTTTTTTTAGGAGTAGCTATTCGATGTGACTGATGCACAACTAGGTCGATAGAGAAATGATTGTTATGATAGAAGGTCTGTTCTACCAAAGTTTAAATTCCTAAATCTATGATCTAATTAAACCTGATTATCCACTTTCCTTAAATGAGATCTTGAGAAAATATTTCATAATGATTTTGGAAAACGTATAATTATAATATAGTTATATTTGCGCAATAAAGAACTAATTATCTTTAGTTTAGGTTGTTCTACTCTGTGATACTAGAATACGAGTTCGAAACCATCTTGTAGCACCATTTTGTATATTTTCCTTTATTAACTAATTTGTTTAAATAAGGGGTTTGACATATTTATAAAAATAATGTTTAAGGTAACATTGAAGTTCCTTTACTTAACCATTTTTTTTTTTTTTGGTCGAAGAATGGTCGAAGAAGGGGGACTAGTCCCCCAAGATTTTATTCAAACATAAAAGATTACAAACGGACCTGACGTGGAAAAGACATTCCACCGGTATCCTCTAATAAAACTGGACGTATAAAATCTGGAATAGAATTAAAAGCAAGAAAACCCAAAGGTTGAGAAAACACATAGTTGGCTAACCCATCTGCAAGACGGTTAGCTTTCATATACACATGCGAAATACGGACTATCCAGTCCCTTGATATGAAGCCATGGCACAACCGTACCAGGAATGACAACGGATTAGACTCATCTATCCCTGTCCTGAGAAAACCAACCACAATCTCCGAGTCCACCTCAATCTCCAACCTCGTTATCCGACGCTCCCAAGCCATATACAACCCATAGTACACACCCCATAATTCAGCCAAAGGAGCCGTGCAAATGCCGATATTAAGAGAGAATCCCGCAACCCATATTCCTCCTTCATCTCGAATTACTCCTCCTGCGGTTGCTAACCCCGGGTCTCCCCGAGAAGCCCCATCAGTATTAAGTTTCATCCAGCCCGCTCTTGGTTTCGTCCACGCAATCATCCTTTCCATTCGAACTGTACTCCCCGGACCAGAGTGATTCATTTTCAAGTGAGCTAACGACACTTCCTTCAATACATCCTTGATGAACTTCACCCTATCTCTACACTTCCCGTGAACTCCAAATACATCACAACACCTCCACTTCCATCCCCACCATATCGCCATTGCAAACAAGGTGTGCCAAATCGTGTCTCCCATTGATCGATCATCACCAAGATTCCCATACAACCATTCGATCAACGAAAGCAAGAAGAACTCTCTTAGCTTTCCTTGCGCCACATGTAATGTTGGGGGGAATGAGCTAAATCTTATAGCTTACACATACACTATAGCTTCATGTAGATATGTAGGTGGCGGCGTGATAAGGTCCACGCAAAAACTGACAAAATTGGCGTGAAGTGATGCATCAGATTTGGAAATATTTTTGGATAATTACATACACATATATGTACTTATAAAGATATATTTATATAATACAGCTTATCATCTATTTATAACATTATGTGGTCTTCAAGAAATTCACAATTAGATCTGGTTCTTATTTGTTTCTTCCTCTCTAAGTCGTCATTTCAGATCTTGGTTACCAAAAGAACAAAAATCATAAATACTCACCTACCTTAAAGAAATCGAAATACGGTTCGAGCTTCCACTGACATTAATGTTGCGTGATAATTATTACATGGTAAGCTATAAATCTTCTCTTTATAGTCACAAAAATGTTTACAATGAAAGATTTTCCCTTTTGATAAACATGCATGTTTCTTTTTTGTAAGGAAAATTCTCTAATTTTTCTTTAAGGTGGGAGATATGTTCGGCTCCTTCGAGGAAATTGGGTCAAAGGGGACTACGGAAGATGTATCTTTCGTAGCGATCCTTCAGATCAGGGCTTCGGGATAAACGTTAGAAACACCGAGGGATCCGCCGAAGATACTTCCTCGACATGAGTACACCGTCTTGACATGAGTACACCGTTGGTTTTGACTTTCAAGGAGCATGATATCAACTTTGGAAGCAATGACTCCGTTGAACCGCCGTCTCATATAGAAACGACGTTAGACGTTGCCAACTTTATGGTGGCACAGTTCAACAACCCAACTCTTACTATCTATGTCACCATCAGAGCTGAGTCCGTTGCAACACACGAGTTCCAATGCAGAACTCCTTTTGCTTTGGCCCAAACCACTTATCTTCTCGAACACAATGATGAGGCCGCGAGGAACCAAGCGCTGGCTTCTTACAATGGTATGTAAAAACGTATATTATCAATCGTTTCTATTAAGTGGCAACTTAATCATTACCTTTCAATTTTTCAGAACTCATAACTAGGAGAACAATTCATGGGGCCCGTAGTGCTTTATAAGCTATTTTTACTGAGGAGGAAATGGTGATAATATACCGCGTCCACTTGGAGATGTTGTACTCAAACCCTATTCAAATGCCTAGGGAGATCATCGAGCCCAGCGCTCGTTCTGTGACACAGATTATAGTTCTTGATGGAGATGAGGACCTAAACATGGGTAATAGGGATACTAACATTAACGGTGATGAAGGGGATCCAAACGCAACTTCACGTGGTAAGATATAATTTGACATGGTAACAAGTATTTCATAACTTAACTGCTAAATAATTCACACGTTATTAACACTTATATTACCAGACAACTTAATGAATAATTGCCAATCTTTTTTATTTCCATATAGGGACATCTGCTAGGAACCCACGTGTCAGTCACTATCGTCAAAGTCAACAAAATGGGGGCCCCACTACTGACAATCCTCAAGGCCGTCAAGCAACTCTCAATGATAGTCAGTGTGACGCGGATATGGAAATGGAAAGCATTGGAGAACACGTGCACATGAGTCAACATGAATCAAAGGTTTATTGGAAAGATCTACTATCAGCTGGAAATGGTCGGACTGACCGAAGTACCATGGGTGATATAATGTCGATAGAAGAAAATATTGAGAGTGGTAGGAGTCCTATTGGACATCTTAATGCAAGTGGCACCCTTTTTACTTCTGAAGCTAGTGAAGATTTCTCTTCTACTGCCTCCTCGAGCATCACTACTGACTTTGAGGCAGAATGGACAGAGCCCTCTTAGAGGCAGCCACAAGAGTTAAAACTCTGAGAGCCCAAGGTATATATTTTGTAGAAATTAGTTACGTTATTTCACTTCAATAATTCTCGCTCACAAATCTATTATCTTTTAATTCAGAGCCATTATTTCTACCTTCAACAAATGCAATACTTGAAGGCCTCCCTTTGACTGTAGTCCCAGCTGCTGCTAGTAGTATGCTCACTTCTCAGCTTGTAGTTGAGGTAGGATCACAGCCAAACTCAGTTGCTGAGGGTCAAAACAACAGTGCTCTTGACCTCTCACTGAAATATGGAACAGAGGTTGGCCGCAACGGCGACAACTTGAATGTACCCATCATTCCAATGGTGGACGATCTCTTTAACTCTTCATCTGATGGTGCTGAAGACCTTGGTGGGTTTTTCTAGGTTACGTTATTTTAAGCTTTATTCTATGTTATGTTATTTTGGATGTTGTGAACTATGTTTCAATTTTACCGTTCCTTTCACTTGTGGACGTGTTTTAGTTATTCGGACGGCTAAGTTAGCATATTTTCGGTTATGGTCAAAGTTGTAGGCCAATATTTTGTTTAGATTTTGTGGGATGATGATGTAAAAAATGAAGTCTATCTTTTGTATAATTATGAATGAAATGTTTTATATCTTGCATTCTATGTAATCTTTATACTAATACCAAAATTGAACGTGTAGGCAAACAAATTAATCTTCAATCTGAGTTATACATTGAAATGGTATTTACCAACCGTGAATCATTTAAGCAACATATGGCAATCTACGCAATACGGAACAAATTTCAGTTTCGCAATTCAAAATCCTCTCTGGATTTAATGTTACTGAAATGCCGAGGCATGTCATGTCCATGGAGAGTATATGCAACGCGTATGGAGAACTAAAAAAAATTCGAAATTAGAATCATCCTCGCAGGTCATGTGTGCTCAGTGGACGAGCGCGGAGGGTTTGAGCGCCAAGTGACAACAATGGTGATAAGTAGTTTGATCCAAGCAAGGTATGGAGGCTCTACTAGTGGGCCTAAACCCTCAAAAATAAGAAATATCATGCGAGGAGAACACAATGTACGCATTTCTTATTGGAAAGCATAGAAGGGAAGAGAACTAGCAATAAATGCTGCGAAAAGTTCTTCTGAGGAAGGTTACTCAGCCTTGCCAAAATATTTGGAACGGTTGGTAGCTTGTAATCCAGGAACCCTTGTGAGCCTAGAGACGGCCTACGACAACGCAATAGGATAAAGATTTAAGTATCTATTTTTTGCCTTGTCCACTTCAGTGGAAGGATACCCATACATGAGGAAAATTGTGGTAGTCGATGGAACCCATCTAAAAGGAAACTATGCAGGTTGTTTACTCACTGCGTCGGCCCAAGATGGGAATTATAGAATATTTCCCTTAGCTTTTGCAATTGTTGATGGCGAGAACGATAAGTCATGGAAGTGGTTTTTTAAAAACTTATCAGCTTTTGTGCCAAACAACAAAGATATTGTGTTTGTATCAAAGATCGCCATGCCTCTATCTATGCGGGACTCAATAAGGTATTAATATTTCAACTACATGATATATAATTTTACCTATTTTGTCAGCATAACAAACTCGTTGTCTCATGACATGAAACGTGTTTCCCCGCGTGACATTAAACGTATTTTCCAAGGCCATTGAAAAAAACTTAAAAAGAGAAACCAAATAGCTATCATTACTTCGCTTAATGACTTTACATCGACCGTGACTGAAAATATGCTTTTATGCGACCAACATCATCCTTTACCTTACCAATCATTTTATGTTGTTATTGGATAACAATTCCTTAATAACAATTCCAACTCCGTTTTATAATTATTGCAACCACAATGTATAATCAGAAACGATTTATTATGTACTCTAAATGTCAATTGAGATGTCTTTTAATTTTATTAGAGTTAAATAACATATGAATTGGATAAATAACTTTAAAATTGGATAGTATAATTTGTATGTTGCTAAGAAATTGAAAAAGATAGATCTTCTAATATCTATATTAGCGGTCTTATAAATAAATTAGCACCGCTCTCACTTCAATAATAATGAATTGCATAGATAAATTTTAAATTGGTTAGCTAATGTTTAGTTTAGTATGCAGTGATGAAAAGTAAACAACATAACAAATAAATTAGTTGCATATTGCATTACTAAACACTGGAAAAAATTAAACGAGAAACCGAATAACTATCATTTCTTCGCCTAATGATTCTACATCGAATGTGACTGAATATATGCTTTTATACGGCAAACATCATCCTTTACCTTATCAATCATTTATCTTGTTATTGGATAGCTATTTTTTTACTTACCAAATATAGATTTGCTCAAATCAAATACCAATACTGTTAAACCAGCATCGAAGTTAACCACATAAAACAACAAGGGCATCAAATAACCCCAACTCCAACATCGAGAAAGTCAATGTAAGTCTAAACACGAAACAATACAGCAACAAGAGAATGATAAAGTGCAACATTGTCTTAGCAAAGAAGAAAAATCTTCTTACAAAGAACCTCTGGTGCCCTCATACATCATCACCAACATACGCTGCGCTCAAACGTTAGTATGTCCGGCGTAATACAGCGACAAACATTTATACCACCAACAGCATGAGCGTGACTGAGAAGAACAGCAGTTACGCCTAAATCAACATGACGGTAATTCTGAGGAATACATTTGACTCTCTCCATCGAAAAAGGTTTCATGTCTTTCATCAACACTGGATGACCAATTTGCTTTAGTATATATGGGAACATCTGACATGGGGATGCCAACTCCTTACCAATTGCATTGCATTGCAGAGCGACATATTATAATCCAGTATGTAAATTGTAAATGTGATACAATCTACACATATCCCTATCCAATGATTTTTTATCAAAGTTGAAAGGGAAATAGATTCTTTCCGCTTCCACAGTGTTACCATCGTCATCTTTGAGGAATTGAACAACTTGTTTAGGAAACTAGAATGAATCTTTCTCAGGTGCCTTTGAAATCTTGGAAAATACTTCAGAAAAGAGAGAGACAAATTTTGTATCACAAAAATGCACCTTTTTCGCTAACGGTGAGGTCCCTTTACCAATGATTCTGCGAGTGTGGTTAACTAGCAAATTCAGCTTTACAAACCAATGTAAGTTAGACACCATACTAGAGCATTGTAAGTAAACAAGCTTTTGATTTACTACCTTGGGAGAGTGGTTTTTGCTACGGATCACTATATCAGCAAAATCTTTGCTTGAGACACGGACACCATCAATAGATATACTCCTATAACATAAAAACATACACAAAAATTCCTTTTAAAATGTAACACTAAAATCGAAAATGACAAATAATAATTCCGTTAAACGCTAACTTCTCAGAATAACAAATAAATTTGTACGAATTTGTAATATTTGTAAATAGCATCTAACTGTTTGAATGACATATAACATTAAGAATAACAGACACTTACGAAATGGTTTTAAGTGTCTGAACAAGACTCTCATACTTGTTAGCGTAAACCTCAGGTTCCCCATCAATTTGACCAATTCTATGAGTTTGTCTCATCCTTTGCAACATTAACTTATCACACTGATAATCTGTAAAATGAGAAGCAGGGAGAGTTTTTAATCGCTTGCTTTTGCGAGAAATGAAAAGCTCACCATCTCCACCAATTGGTACATTGCCTCCTTCATGAATAGCACCATCTTCAACTTCACGCAATCCCTTGTTCTTAATACCAATATGTGATAGCCCAAGTGAGAATGAGGGTGACGAAAATAATAAAACGGATTGACGCATCTGAAACTAACACAATATATATTAATATATATATCATTACGTTATTATTTGCAATAGTATACTAACCACCACATTTGTTTCATTGCGAGCTTTACGGGGACCATGATTGTCCCCTACTTGTGAACCATCAGCGACGGTACATCCAACATGATTGTCACTATCCACAGCCTATACAAACACATAAGAAACATTCCAAGTTCTAGGCAAAGCTTGTAAAACAAGAAACAAAATAACAAACCTAGCAAGAAGGTAAATAAGACACAATTCAGAAATAGATAAATCTTCTATGACATTAGGTAATTTCATTTGGATGATTAGTTGAGCCAGATGCATTCAAATTGGAGGCTTTCCTTTTACCTCCATTAGCACCAGAAGTAGAATGAGCGACTTCGCCTCTGGCCAAAGACACAACAGAACTCTCCAAATACTCCACAATTCCAGCAATAACATCAGATTTCATTCTTTTCATTCTTTGAGACACTTCCAATTCAAGGCTATTGAAAGAGAATTTTAACTCCTGTATTTGGCTAACACAAGAATCAGCCTTCCCTTCTAACAACTACATTTGGGTAAGGCAAGAATTAGACTTCTCTTCAATTCAATCAACATCAATCAGCTACACAACCTGCCATGGCCTTAAAGTCCACATCCTTGCTCACTGCATCATTCTGAGCCTCACTACATTGACCCGTACCTTCTACATTTCCAACACCTTTCTTCATCATTGCCTTTTTTCTTTTGCCTCTTTAATCATTCTTAAAACATCTTCTTTTGTTGTCCCGCCAATAAACATTTCATTGTTAAACATATGGTCCTCGTTTATTAGTTCAACCATGTTTGTAACCTTTGGATCATCTACTTCATCCGACCATTGCAGCTCCTTTTCGTCCAGCTCAATGTCTCCATCATCCGTTATAATAGAATCCACTAGGGTCTGCCCAAGCCAAAAATTTAATCACATTTCAAAGATTTGCGCACAAATTCCATAAACAATTTAGCACTAATAAAACTTTATAACATTACCAGCGGATCCTCATGTAATTCTTTGGCATGTCCACGGCTCAGACTAATCTTTTTTTCACGCGGTTTATCCTCAACACCATCAACATCGGACTCAGAATCAGAGGTGGAATTCATTTGTACAACCTCAAGTAAAGAAGGAACAACTTCTATCATAACCAATTGAAGAGCATGAAAAAAACCTTTAATAGCTATTGTGTTCTGAGATAAAGTTATCTCATTCCTCTCTCTTATACTAGATATCACCATTTCAAACGAAAGACGACCCCAAGGATACAAGAAAAAGCATCCAAATCTTTAATTTCTTCAACATACTCCTTCAATATCTTGTGTGCATGAGTGGTTGGCAAAATAACACTTGCAAGTAGAGCTAAACAAGCATACTTAACTCTAGTATTTGTATCTGTCACCGTCCTCTTTTTCAACATACGAATTACCGATGTTACGCTCACCGGATCAAGTTTCCCGAAGAGAGATGGCCAGTAAGGAGTCTCTGTAATATTGTTCTTCATCTTTTGCTTCGACTTCTTTGGAAATTTGCCACATGGCAAACCAGTAACAATCGCAAATTCGCGAAGAGAGAACCGTACCGGTTTGCCGGCAAACAAAATCCAGATTTCATGCTTTTTGGATACCTTCTGTAACCTTGAAAGGATGAACCGACCAAATCTCCCAGAGTAAGTTGGTTTCTCGTTTAGTTGTACAAACTTTCTAAATGATGTCTCTTTCGTGTTCATCAAGAGCATTAAAAATCTTGTTATTGCAGAAGTACCACCGTACGCCGTCACTCTAATTCCAACTGGCTCGTGCCCTACTGCGAATATCCGCGGAGGAAGCTCAACTTGATATTCCATTTACTATATCTGGAAAATCCAAATGTTTGGAAATTATAACAAGATAATTGATATTATTTGATCAAAATGAATAATAGATGCTAAGAATGAAATTTACTTACCACAAAATGATAATAACACTAGCTTCTTCGAATGGTCTCTGGTTTTGGCTGCGACGGATAAACCCTGATTGGCTTCAATGGTGTTGCAAAACTTTAATAAACCCTATCTTCACACTCACCTTCTCTCTCTACCGAACAAAATAAAATAAAACAAAAAATATTTTTAATTTAATTTCAAAAATGAACTCATTTTCGTAAAGAAATTCCGCATCTAGCTCTGACAAACAGTCGAGCACACATAATAGGTTTCGGATATCTACATCATCTATATGTGGGGGCCGAGTTGCCTTTTTTTATAAAGTGAACCGTTTGGATGCCAAGTAATGAATTAATCACAAAATTTGTGTTTAGGGAACCTAATTTCTGTTTTTTATATAAGTTTAAATCATATATATGAATTTACAAGCGAAGTCTCTCCCGACCTTGACACGTCAACACAACCAAAAGAGAACACGTGTCACCATAATTTCTATCGATTCAAGTTCTCAACGCTTTCCGTTTCTTCTCATCTTGGTCTTCCTCTAAGAGCTTAATTACTAACTTCTCCACTCCTTCTATCCCTAACTGCGAAGCCTACAAGGCTACAACCAATTATGTGATATATGCCTTCTACCATATATTGTATCGAAGCGTGATGAAACGGGGAGAAAGAGATTTCTGAGTGATTTGGGTTCAAATTCAACTCGGAAAAGGGGTTGGTTATTTTGATTGGATTTTGGATACGGTTTCAGTGATAATGATCTTATCGAGGGAGGTGGGGGCGTTGATGGCTTCTTGCGACGAGGAAGATGTGTTTCCCTCGGTTGTTTGCTCGATTTTTCTGGTGGGCTAAGCTTCCAATTCCATCGTACGTTTCTTTAAATACAGACTTGATTGTATATGGTCTTTTCATTCTATAGAAAAGTTTTTCATTGTTTGAGAAGTAAAGTATTTGTTCCACAGTTCTCTTATAATAATCTTGACTTACATTTTCTTACATTCGATTGGAGAATCATGCACATGTTTCATTTTCATGTCTCTTGCAAATTTGCACAACTATGTATGCATTCCTCACCATTCCACATACCTTTTCGTCTTTGTTTTTAAGACTGTATCTCTCTGTCTGATATTCCACATACCATTTCTACCTATAACACATTGCATGTGAGGTTTAGCTTCATCTTACGCCTTTTTCTCAGGATGTTTATTTTTCCTAAAAAACAAATAATCATTTTCTCAATAGTGTCTTAAGAAATTTGAGAACTGTTTCGTGGGTGGGAGATTTGTTAAACTCTGCTATGTCTTTGTTTTGTTTCACAGATTATCAATCTTAGTTCGTCTGCCAATAATCTTTTAACCATCCAAAAAAAGGCAGATGAATATGCAGCAATGATAATGGAAGTGCTTGATCCACATAATATTGGATACATCATGGTAAACATTCTTGACAATGATCTTAAAAACCGGTAATTTTTTCTCATATTGCTTCTATATGTAACTTTTTGAGGCGATTTTAAATCTTCTTGCTTCTACAAGAAACTATCAATCTTATTGCTTTGTTCCTCCTATCACACCTTCTCATACGTTCATGTGTATATGTAGGCAAATTCATTTCCAAGGATTCCAGCATCCCACACCCTTGCCAGTTCCTGTACATTCGGTACTTGTATTCCTTTCCGATCCCAATGCACTCAAACTGTTGTATTTATGCATAGCTACAAATGTATTTCTGTATTACTATCTGTTTCTATGTATGTATAGTCTTTTTGGATTCATTTAATTTTAAATGTACTAAAAAGTTCAGTATCCCCCGTGTCAATGCACAATGGACGACACAAGTTTCATAGAGGTTTCCAATCTTAATCTTCAAGTCAAATATTGCTGAATGATGCAATCAAATAGTTTTTATGATAGTGAATAAATGTATAGATTTGCATTAGGCTGCTGAGTTGTGTTGAAAACTTTTGTTTTAAGAGAATTTAAACTACTTTCTTGTTTTGAATTTCGATTCTGATTTTTGCAGGCATATGGAACCAATAACACCTTTCTGTGATAATTACTGTTATTTTTTCTAATCTTCTCTGTTTTTATATGCAGCCAAAAAAATTAGATAGGTTCAAGATTAGTTCTCAGTGATTATATATACAGTTTTTGAGCTACTACAAAATATACAGTTTGCGCTAACCAATTAAAAGTAGTTTTCAAATACAGGAAAGACAATTATGTTGATCCACAAATCATCATCACCTAGAAAGGTAAGCCATTGGCTTTCTTCTCTTTGCTTAAATTTGGACTCTGTTACCTAGAAACAAATAGAATTTTTTGCATTACAACACACAACATAAAAGCATCATAATAGGCCTGTTCGGCGCATAATCGATGCGGTTACGTCTAGCGGCGTGAAAAAAGGGTTATAAAGAAGATAAGCTATACAGTGGTGAGAGATAAATGTGTGGTCGCAACCGTTGATCGGAGCCGCTGAAAATTGCAGCGGCAAAAGTACGCCAACAACCGGTTGCTGCGTCTCCTATTATTAACGCAGGTGTTATTAATCTCCACAATCTTGCATTCCAAGCAACATAAATAAAGAGTTTTATTGTGCCGCTGACGCTAGCCGCACGACTCTTCAAAGAACAGGCCTAATATAAAAAATCTTACTTCCTTATCTGGTTGGTTAAATGTGTACTTCACATCACCACCATTTTATGTCATCGTCGAAATTCAAAGAGATCGTCGATGAATGAAAACACTATTATTGCTTCTACGCTCTCCATAGAAAGGACTAATCTATCATAGTCATGTTACGTTTTCAATGGGAATGCTTAGAAGTTTGTTGACTTAATCTGCTAAATTGAAAAGTAGGGCACCAATTTGTTTAGGATGGAACTCAAAGTTATAACAGACTCAGGTTTCTTTCTTGGTATAATAAGGTATAGAATTGTTAGTTAGAAAAAAGCAAAAACTGTGATATATGCCAAAAGAGTGTAAGTGAAATGACATTTTAGCTTTGTCTTAAAGAGTGTAAGTGAAATGACTCAGGTAGCTGTGAATCAGATTTTAGCTTCAGACAAGCAGCATAAACAGCTACAGCAACACCAACAGGAACACAACGGACCAGCATTGAGAGTGATTCAAACGCTTGCAGAAGCAGGCGTTGACCAGCATTGAGAGTGATTCAAACACTGATTCAGAAGATGAGTTGGACTTGAGTAACTTTGTGGCTATTACGACGTTTATCTCCAGTCCTGTAGCAGAATCTGCAAAAGAACATGCAACAGAATCTGCAGCAAAGTCCACGGTTGAGAGTGTCAAGAATGGAAGTGACAGTGATGTTGATAGCATCAATGATGAAGATTTTGAGAAGAACTATCAGATGTTGTATGAACATTGGCTCAAATTGGTTGGAGAAAATTCGTTGTTAGCTAAGGAGAAAGTCAAGATAGAGGCTCAAGTTGTTGAAGCACAGAAGTATGCAGCTGAGAAAGAAGAAGAAGCAACACAAGCTAGAGTTCAGCTTGAAGAGACACAAAAGCAATTGAGGATGCTTAATAATGGTACAGATCAGCTGAATCATCTTTTGAATATTGAGAAAAGTCCTACAGAGCGACATGGTCTTGGATTTACTGGGAATTCTTCAAAAACGGAGTGTGTTCTTGTGTCTGGAGGAGTTAGAGAGACTGCAGCTAGTTCTGCTACAGAGTCATCGACCAAGAATAGTGGAAAGTCTGGAACTGCTACGAAGAATGCAACTGCTTCGAAGCCTGCAACTGCAATAAAAACTGCATCAAGAAAAGTAAACTTGCAGAATGAACATGGACGAATTTTCCGACTTGTTTGTCATTATTGTGGAGTTGTTGGGCATATTAGGCCAAAATGTTTTAGATTATTGAGGGAGAATAATCAAAGGGAGCAAGCTTATGTTAGTAGATTTCGTGGTCCAACATGTTATCGATGTGGAGTTCAAGGACATATTCAACGTTATTGTTTTGGATTTATTCGAAGGTTTGGTCATGAAGGTCAGAGGTCCAAGAAAGTTTGGGTTGGGAAAGATGATCGTTATGGAGATGTTGCGTTGGGATTTCATCCTCGATTTGAGCGGGGACGAGCGTTGAATTAGTTTTTGACCATGATGTGACTCAAGTAGGGGGAGTTTGGTGTTGTTGGTGTTCTAGTATTATTAGTGATGATGTCATTGAAGTTAGAAGCGTTGAGTTCACATACATAGTCAAAAAGGGGGAGAAAGAATAGGAGTTAATTGGAGTTGTTTTTGTACCAGTCTGAAGTACTACAGGGAAATGTAGAACCAAGATGAGATGATCGTTTGATGAAGAGGAGCAATAGTAATTATGTGGATTGGGTTAGAAAATGGAAAATGATATTTACTTGGAGGCAAAGGAAAATATATTTGAAGAATATATTCAAGAGAAAAATAAGTAAATTTATCATTATCGATAAAGAAATGTTGTGTAGGGTTAAGGAGGTACTCTCTATTAGTATATATAGAGAGAGAAACGTGGCTGCAGCTTCTCACGCCCCTTAGAAGAGAAAATCACAGAAAAATTGTTTGTGAGAAAAGGCGTCCGTTGTGTTCATGTTGGTGTTGCTGTAGCTATTAAGGAGGCTCTTGAAAAGGTCAGCTTTTTCATACAGTCAACCATCGAAAATCAGAGCAAAAAACTCATAGGGTTGTTCAATTTAAAGTATATGTGTTCAACGGCATTTTTGGTATATCCATTGTAGTTTGCAGACATAGCTTACAATCATCTTGGAAAATGGTTATTCTCCTCTATTCTTAGATAGTTCTCGATACTTTGTTTTTGGAGGTGAAAGGTAGAATTAAAAAAACACACTTGAAAGAGAAGACTGACCTAAAAGTTTAAGAAGTATGCTTCTCTACTCTTATCACGCAACTCTCAACGAAGAAAAATCGAATTGAGGATAAATTTTAAAATGACCAATAAAAAAAGGTAAATTAGATTCTCCTAATGAACAGAGACATTTTACTTTGAAGGCTGCTCATCTGATGCTCTGAAAAGGAAAGACTCTTACCAAATAATAACTTGAACCGAAAGAGAAAAGGCGAACAATAAGAAGATTGAGAGTCTAGAGAAGCCATCAACCACATGGAATCCTTGGAGCATGGATTCTCATGCTCTTGGAGTTTCATTCAAGATCAAAAGGGTTAAACAACAGCAAATGATGCTTGAGATGTATATCAGAAACAAGCAAGCCAAGATATTGACAAAAGATTACCTTACTCAACAAACAAGTTACTAGGTATCAATCACTACAAGAAAAAAAGGATGATTTGTGCAAAATGAGAAGTATCATTTTCTCATATCAATTATTGTCTTTCTGAACATAAAATAATTCTTTTTGTTAAAACATTATATATAGCAGGTGAATTGATATGCTCAACTTTACCCTGAGCTACTCTCTCAAATTAAGAGATCAATTGTAGTAGGGGTCGAATCACTGTGAGTCAAATCAAACGATAGGAATATTGACTTCGAATTGAGCTAAGCAAAATAAAGTAAATTAAAGACAAAAGTAATTCCAAACAGGCAAGATTGTTGATTTCAAATTCAATTAAACAAAAAGCTAGGTTTTCAGGTAATTCTCAGGATGAATCAGAATTGCAGGATAAACAAAATTCAGGATTTAATTAAGAACCGTTATAGAACTTGGAACACTAAGATATAATTAACCAACTGTCGTTGCGAAAACTAACTATGCTTAAACCCTAGAAAACCAAATTTCTTTGCGAATTCAATCAATTTAAACAAGCTTTAAATTCAAGTCCAATTTGTTCACAAAATTCCTAAACCAAATTTCTTTGCGAATAAGTAATTTTGCTCACCTAAGATCTAGTTCAGGCTAATCAATTACACTTTCGTGTCAATCTATCAACCTAGGATATCCAAATTCAGGGTCGCGAATCCTAAATCAAAGTTAAAGCAATCTAGGTGAAGAACCAAAGAGATAATCCTAACAAGTGAGTTTAACCTAACAATTCATCTTTGATCCTTTCGAATCACCCTAAACCTAACAAGTGAACTAATCATACATGGAAGCAAAGCAAATCATAACTGAATAATACTGCATAAAGAAAAAGAATAGGAAGAGATACAGAAGGGTTCGAAGAATCTCAAGAACAAAGTAGACTTGTCTTCCTAAAACTTTCTCTCTCAATTTGTTCAATAGAAACTAAGATTCTGATCTAAAGACCTAAAAATAAACTATTTATAGAGGTATAACTCGTGGTGGGCTTCCTTGATGACTTTTGGCAACTTCTGGCCATTAACGGGCAATTTTCCTTCTTCAAAATGTATTATGTCGGCTTCTGTTAAGTGCCTGTCGTTCGACAGTCACATGGTGTGTCGAACGACAGGTGACCAACGTTGCTGTCGATCGACAACCACCATGCGTGTCGATCGACAAGTTGCTTCATTTCTGCTTCTCTACTTGTAAATCCGACTCCACTCTCGTTTACATTTCAAAACGTACCATAATCATCAAATCAACTTCCCACGTGCAATAACCTGTTAAGACACTAAAAAGACTCGAAAAACAGTGAAAAGACTCGATAAAAGGACTTATATCATGGTCGAAAACGGGTAAAAACTATGATATATCATGAATGATTCAAAGCAGATTGGCATTAAAAACAAAGCAAATAGGGAGGCCAAAACATCACTAGATCATTTCTTTGACAAGACATTTCAACTGAAAATATACATTGTTACAACAACACAAACTGATGGAAATCCAATCAAAGATCCCTTCAGATTTGTTGAGAGGCAACAAAATGTGAATTATTTACAATTCTTCTTTGGCTCTTCTTAAGGTTAGAGAGAACACTAAAGGTTTTGTACAAACACACATATATAGAGAGGGATAATTGGTTGTGTTTAAGCTCTTCCAATTTGGTTATATGAATCGTTTTTTCTTTCAGCTTTCTTCTCAATATATTTTAACATTGTTTATTGAAATGTTCACAATTTCAAAGAGATTGGAGCTAAAATCTTCAATTACTCAAAATATATGTCCTCAAAAAAATAAGGAGAGATTCTCAGTTGGTTTGGTTTCCAAATCAGAAATTTGGTATCGTATCAGTTAGATAATTGGAAACCAAATTATAAACAAAGGATGATAGAAAGAACTAGAGAATGTATTTAAGGGAATGGGATGAGAATGATATTGCGTAGTTTCAATGGGGGCCTTATCAGCAGAGAGAGCAAGAGGATGCCTCTGCTCAAGGTAGTTACTATCCTTTCGATTTAAGTGATACTAAACAATTTGGTAGGAGAATCAAAGGAGGGTCTTCTATTCATTTTGAAATCTTATGGCGATATAGAGTCGGGACAAGTAGCTAAAAGAGGCATAAAGCCAATAATGACAAAAATGATAATTTATGGAAGTGGAAATTGGTCACGTGAGTTTGGAAATATCAATAAAAAAATAAGAGCCGATATCAACGTGATGCCCTCGCTAGCTATGTCAAGGATAAAACGGTGTTTCTTTTTTTAGCTAACTATTGAAATGAGTACATAGTCATGATTTGGTAATGATCCATACCAGGTAAATAGTTTGTTTTTTTCGGAAAAAATCTTGAGGTTGTACTCAAAAGAACATTAAAACGACTCCATTTATCAATTTCCAATCAAACTGAAATGTTATATTGGAAACATAACACATATGTTTGTGTCAAATCTGTATTTATTTTCTATATCTTTTTTGAATTTTTGATGCATATAAGAGTATATAACATAAGTACGAACCCTCCACAAATATTATATATGTTCTAAGTGAGATTTTAATTTATATCTATGTAGCTATAGAATCTATAGTGCCATCTCCATCGACGATGTTCTAACTAATAACACTAAATCAATATCTTCTTTTCATTTGTCTCTATTATTGGTATACAATTTCTAGATTCTTATATTAGTTTTGATGAAATTACTGAAATACACAAACTAACAATAAAATCAAATAAATCTTTAAAAGAAAAACCTGCGCATATGCGATTTTAACATACATTCATGAGTCAAAACTTAAACCCAATCCATTAACATTTTTTCTTATAAGATGGCAATCACGATTATGTAATTGATATTGATATTTGTGAACAATATCGTTGGTAACAATAGATTCGATCTTATCACTCTATAAGAAACAAACATTGTAAATAAATGTGTTAGAACCTGTTTCACATAAGAATAAGTAATGATTATTAAGTTTTGAATAGACTCGCCATCACGATTTGGTTGTCTCTAGAGAATCAATATTTTTACATAAACACACGAATCAATTCGATCGGAAGAAGATCTTGTCGTTGTGTCCTAACAAACATCATCATGAAACGTTTTTTTAATGTAATTTTGGAAGATGATAATGAAATTGATAATGAGATAGATAGACTATTTATAGAGAGCATATTTGTGTAGGTTCCAAGCTAGGTCTTAATATGTAGCATAATATTTAGGTATAATTAATCAATATTTTATTTTTAATTAATATAATGGTGCATAATATTAGGAGAAAGTTAATGTTATCAGATTTCAACTTCACCTCATTACGTGGGATTGTAAATCAAAGATATTTGACAGTTGTAATAAGTGGATAAAGATCAAATGAAATATGATAATTCTATTGGAGTTTAAATTTAGTAATTTAGAAAATAATAATGTTAAATTTTGTTTGGGTATAGATTTTAAGTTTGTTTGTAGTGTTTGGGAATAAAAATAGTACGAGAAATAATATTATATTTAATTAATTAAAAAATATCAAAAAAATAGAGCTTAACACATAAGCCTAAAATGCTTCTCCTTTAATATATATAGAGGATGTTTTTAAGTATCAAATTTAGAAGAAATCATGCCTTGATGTTGATGAATGCATTTAGAAAGAGTTATGTGTAAAGAATCAATTATTTTGTCTAGAAATTTTCACAATTTTATGATATATACCAAGAAAATAACTCTAAAAGTTTGTGATGTAATAAGTAAAGTTAAACATAAATTCTAACGAGATTTCAATTTTAAATAACAAAAAAAAATCAAAAAATATGGAGAAACCCTAGTCGTCAGAGAAAAAAGAAAAAGAGATTTGCATATTTACCTCTCTGATGGTTGGCGTTCTTCGCCAGCTTTGTGAGAAGGCTATATAGTTCTAGTTTTCTTTTGTGAGAGATTTCATTTTCTTTTGGTTTTTGTTCGAATAAGTTTCTTTATAAGATTCAATTTTACGGGGTTTTGTGACTGCTTGTTTGAGTTTAGATTTTCTCATTTTTGGTTAAAGTTTTTATATGAGATTTTTTTTCTCGTAGAAGATTTGTGTTCCATATGCTTAAATTTTAGCCAAATTTTTGGCTGTCTATCTTGTTTGTGAGTTTTGCAGTTCAAGTTTGTTCGACGATACTTAGAGTGGGGTTCACCGAATCTAACTTTTCCGGAACAAGATTATTAAATACAGAGTTCTTTCTTAATCACGAGAATCGTTGTCCTGTTATCGTAAAAGATACAAGATGTATGCATGCTATTGTAGTACAAAAACGTATTTTATTGACCTTCCAATGACTCGAGACAAGACTTTTGGTTTGGGTTCAAGCTCTCATCGAAGCAGAATACGCTACTTGACATGACATGAGAGTTTTGAGGAATCAATTTTTTTCCCTCTTCCATAGATGATACCTTTCATCTTACTGTTCGTAAATCATATTGGTTTTCAGAACATAAATCTTTGAATTTCCTGTCAACACCTATTGGTAATCTTATACTTGAATCTTTGTAAAAAAAATTCATACTATTCGGATAGTAATAAAAAAACAATTCTGTTAAAATGTTTTTTAATAATTATTAAAAACATTTTTATTACACTATCATAGTTATATATGCATAATTATATATGATTATTAATTTATACTATTTTTGGGACCACATTTTACATAATAATTTTAAAAAATTTATTATCTTATCATTTTATCGAATTTTGTTAATTTTAACATTGACTTGACTCGAGACTATAACTTTTTATTAATTTATGGTGATTATTAATTTATAAAATTTCTACTGTAATTAGTGATAAACCATAGTCCATAGACCATGGGTTTTCTTACAAACAATTGTGAGCCTCTGTTTGACCACAACTTAATAAAAGCGCTCAAGCAATATCGAACAAAACTTTTTCAAAAAAAGTAAATATATTCAACCAAAACAAAAACCATAACACTCATATAGTACACAAACTCAACGACAAAAGCTTAAACACGTGATAATAACATTATCTTGGAAGTAATCGTACTATATCCTACTCGTCAATTCAATTTACATCTTAGTACGAAAAATATAGAAAAATATAGAGCTTTTGGAAAGGCTTCTAGCTATGCTCGGCTTATACGGTTTGTTTTTGCTTCTTCATCTCATTCGATTGATTTAGGAGGAACAACTTCATCGATTGATTTAGGAGGAACAATTTCATCGTCATCACTTCGTCCGCTCCATAATTTTTGCGTTTTGTCAAACGACGGACTGAAAACCGTTTTATGAATTATGAATTTCATGTTTTTACCTTTTTTTCCATGGATTCATGAATTAGGCTTATAAGCTTGTTTGTAAACCTAATTTTTTTTATTTCTAATTAAATATTTACCATTTAGCAAAAAAAAAAGAGTTGAGGAACAAAGCTTTAGTTATGATATGGAAATTATAATTCAATTGAGGCACTAATTTGAAATAAATAAGATTTTGATAGTAGTAAGTGTTTTTGACCCAAAAAAAAGATGAAGTTTGCTGAGTTATCCTTTGAGAAGCTTTATGGTTAAAGACAGCGTCCAAAATTTCCGAATGCCGCTTTGTGCGACCAAAATCTTTTGTAATAATATGGCTTTGGGTCATTAAACTTCTCAAGCATCAGATGGGCCAAGATGTTTTTTTTTTTTTGATAAAGCTTGACACTTTTCGTGCCTTGGGCCAGATGTTGCACAAGCTCAAATCGGCAAAAAAAAAGAAAAAAAAGGAAGGAGATCACGCGATATTCAATTTTTCCACCTTAGACCGACGTTGTTTTTGTTATAAGAGGAAGAAGAGCTTCGTTGTTAAAACCCTATCACAAAGTGAAGAACAAGAGCCGTGAGACATACATAATGAAGTTTGCCGGAGACGGTTCCGGTTAGTGGCGTGGAACTCAGTGATCAAAGTCGAAATTTAAAACCCTAACGTCTTCACTTTTGTTTTTTTACTCTCCGCCATGAATATACAGAGAGGGAAGCTTGCAAACGACAGCATAAGAACACATCACTACAACACTCGATCTTCCAGCCGCCATGAAAGCAAAGGAATCTCTACCACTCATAGAGTCGGAACCACTCAGCTTCTACTGCTTCTTATAATGTCAAGCATCCTTCAAATTACTTCATTATCAATTCTTCCTCTGTTCACGATTTGATTTGCTATGGAAATGCTTCTTCTTCTCGGCTTGTGGTATACAATTCCAGCACCCGAAGATCCATCACATTGCCCAAATTCAAACCCGGACGTTATGTCATCAAACATTTCTTGGGCTATGATCCTATTGATAGTGTTTACAAAGTGTTGTGTATGACACGACCAGGGCCTCTTTTTCATGTTTTGACATTGGGAAATGACAACTCGTGGAAGATTCTTGAAAATAGACATACTCACCTTCCTGCCTATTGCTCGATATGTATTAATGGTATTGTATATTATGGAGTATATACTAAAGCAGCGGGGAAGGAAACTGGATTAATGAGTTTTGATGTTAGGTCTGAAAATTTTCATCTTATCAAAGCACCTGGTGCTGCCGATTATGTGCTTTGCAATCTTTTTTCTACCGTGATAAAGTACGAGGGGAAGCTAGCCATGCGTCCACTGAAATTTCTGCTAATGGTAGTATGGCTTTGTGGGTTCTAGAAGATGCACTGAAACATAAATGGTTGAAGAAGGTTTTTGTTTTGCCTAATTCATGGACAAGCTTAGCTCAACCCATCTGCACATCATCACATGAGCTTCATCGTTTTGTTCACGTCACTGATGCGGGTGAGCTTATTTTGGCACCACTTTTGTTGCCTGCTATACCATATTATGTTCTCTGTTATGATCCAAAACAAAATAGGGTGAGAAAGGTCGTGATAAAAGGACTCACAGAGCAAAATCTGCTACGATGCAAGCAAGGATTTTGGTTTTTTTTGCATCTCTTCTCTAGTCAGGTTGAGAATCTTATGTTTCTGTAAGAACCACCACAAGATGATGGTCTCGTTGTCATCAGAGCATGAATAACGGGAGGGTTAAAGAAAGTTCATTTGGTGAGATTAATTAAATATTAGTATTTTAGTGTGGTTTGCAAAGAATCGGTTTAAAGTATTGAGTCAAAAGAACCTGTGTTATAACTTATACTCCCTCCATTCTTTAAAGATTGATTTTCTAGAGTTTTCACACATATTAAGAAAACAAATTAATGTTTGACTAGAAATGTATTAGTTTTTGTATTAAACAATTTTCCATAAGTTTGACCCAATAACAATATAATAAAATCAATTAATATGTCTTGAAATCTACAATTTATAATTATTATTGCATAGAAAATGTAGAAAATCAATCTTTTTAAAACAATTTTTTTTTCTAGAACATCAATATGAGGGAGTATGTGACACCTATCACATAAATAATATTAGTTTAATCTAAATAACACTTTTTATTTTTCATGGTTATTCATGTTCTCAGATTTTCTTAATTTGTTATTTAATACATTTCCCCCATTCGCCTGTTAGGTGTAAGAGCTTCACCTCTGACAATTCATGCTCTGTTATGACGAGCAAAAAAAAACTGACTCTGACTATTTCTTACCATTTTTGAAAAATCTTAGTAGTCGTGGTTATTTATTTTAATTGATTTCTTAAGAAGAACGTGAAACGCACCTATACTTTCTTCATTACTTTTCTTTTCGTCCAAAACAAAGGAGACATCATTTCGTCTCACTGCCATGGAAAGACAGAAGGCTTGCACTCATGTTCAATGGATATGGTGGATTTTGTTATACTTACCCTGGTAGAATCGAATTGTGGTTTCGATTCTCTACTCATGAGAGTCTTATGTTTTTATAAGTATCGATAGACCACAAGATAATGGTCTCGTTGTCATCTTCAGTGTAAGTTCCCTTCCAGCTCATCTATGTCATCTTTTTTACTTGGGAGGTCTCATGATCCTTGTCTTTGACAGCTTTCATCTTCTGACTTTGACCCTTTCTTACCATTTTTAAAAGTTTTAGTGTCACCACGTTTTTTATTTTAATAGAACTCGAATCGCTTTGATAAGACGAGACACCATTTTGCCTCTTTGCCATGGAAAGACAGAAGGCGAAACTTGCAAAGAAGAAGATCTCCGATGATGTAGGAAATTCAGATTCGATTCCGCTTGATCTCATTCCAGAGATAGTCAAAGGATTCCCAGTTAAAATCCTAGCGAGGTTCCTCTGCGTATCGAAGCAATGGGCATCAATCATTAGCAACCGTGATTTCATGAAATCATACTTGATCAACTCCTTGACTCGTCCGCAAGGTCTCATCTTCACATTCAAGAGCAAGCGTTATGGAAAAAATTTCTTCTTCTCATCAAGTCAACCCGTAAATCGAGATGAATCATTATCTTTGGTAGCAACTTACCATATGAAATGCCATTCTCAACCGTACACAGCCATTACTCCATCTGTCCACGGATTGATTTGCTATGGACCTCCTTCTAAACTCATGGTATACAATCCTAGCACGAGACGATCCATTACTTTGCCCAAGATCGATTCTCAGAGGATACGTATGTACCACTACTTGGGTTATGACCCCATCGGTGGTGATTACAAAATGTTGTGTATGACTAGAGGAATGCATGTTCGTAGGGGACGTGGTTTAGCTCAGAAGATTCAAGTTTTGACTTTGGGAAATGGAAGTTCGTGGAGGATGATTGAAAATTGTCCTCCTCATTCTCCTGAATCTACTCATATATGTATAGATGGGGTTTTATACTATGGAGCTTATTTTGACACAAGTGCACGTCTTCTTCGTAATGATCATGCAGTCATGAGTTTTGATGTTCGATCTGAAAAATTTGATCTTATCAAAGTAACACCAGAAAGAGCAAGGCGGTTTACAAGGATGACAAAATACAATGGAAAGCTTGCTCTCATGTTCAATGGATATGGTGGATTTTGTTATACTTACCCTGGTAGAATCGAATTGTGCATCTTAGAGGATGCTGCAAAGAATGAATGGTCGGAGAAGTTTTTCGCTTTGCCTAGAATAATAGCTGACTCGAATACCATGTTTCAAGTCTTTTGTGCCATTGATGCTGATGGCGAGTTTGTTTTGGCACCAGAAACTTTGCGTGCACCACCATTTTATGTTTTGTATTATGATCCCAAGAAAAATAGCATGAGGAGAGTTGACATTGAAGGAATCACAGAAAAGAAGCTTCAGTTCTGGGATAATGATTCGGATCGTCGTACAATCTCTATCTTCCCTGGTCAGGTTGAGAATCTCATGTTTTTCTAAGAGTGGTTGCTCTCATTTTTATTGAAATGTTTGTTCTCTGAGTTGTGATTTTAGTAGTTTCATCTAGTAACTTGGAAGCTCTCATAATCTGTCTTTGTTGGAGACGGTTTGTTTATGTTTGTAGGCTTGGCTTTATCTCTGCGGTTGCTTAGTGTTGCATGTTTTTACTATTCATGGACCCTCTTATTTTTGAACTTATGCATTACTGGTCCCATCTTACTTGCTTTGAGGTCTAGCTACTGTAATTTTCTTTTTCTCAATTATCAATCTCTTATATTTCCCATCTGATAGAGATTAAGATTTGGAACGATCAACATTTAAAATAAAGAGCAGCAAAGTTTCTGAAACTTTCTATTGTGATTTGAACTAATACATATTATCCCACACATTGGAAGTGGAAGATGATTTGAAACAACATATAAAAGAATTTGGACTAATCTACTTATTGCCAATTGATTTTGAGTTGAAAGCTCATAGAATTTAATCCTCTCCCGTTTCCGATATTTGATAATTTCGACATAATCTCAATATAGGATGAAATTCGCGTAAGATCAATCGGGCCTTAGACTTTAATACCATGATAAAATGCAAAGAACAAGAGAGAGAGTGTCTAGAAAGATCTCTGATCATTTTCTCTTATACACATACAATACATATATAACAGAGGAAGAAGAGTTTCTCTTATACACATACAATACATATATAACAGAGTTTTTTAAATACAATGAATAATCTATGATACTATAATCGACAAAAGTCCGGGAATGGCCTTGATTGCCAAGAGATATCTCAATATTATTAACTTTCAATGGATAAGTTGAAATCCGTTAGAGCTAGGCCATATGCTCTGTTCGTGAACTACTTCTGTTTCATTGAGATATTCTCTTTGTCAGCAAAATCTTCAAAACCCTCTAAGCTTGTAAGAGTCTTTGAACTCTAAGACAAAAAGTTGTTCAAGATTAGTTTACACAGTTGCCTCCCATATTTCTCAAATGGTGTTCATTTATTTTCATGATTTATTACAAATTTATGCACTGGATTTACAAAACCAAACATCTCTTTGCAACTGTGGCTTTGAGGCCATGTTTCATGTGAAGCACCATTGAAGGAACTTGCTCGATCTTGTGCCCTTCAACGACCCTGATGTCATAGTTTTGTATGATCTCAATAGCCACTGTCTTCATCTGCAAGAAAGACAAATTTTTTCCCAAACAATTTCTCGGACCAGAGTTAAACACAAAGAACTTGAAAGAAGGTTCATGCTTTAAGCCTCCATTCTCCGAGATCCATCTCTCTGGTTTGAATTCAGACGCATCCTCTCCCCACACGGCTCTCATTCTCCCCAACGCATAGACAGCAAACACAATCTTCCAATTTGTGTCCACTTTGTGTCCACTTGGAAGCACATCTTGCTTTATTGGAGATTTTCGTTCAAATGGGATTGGAGCGTAGAGCCTTAATGATTCACACAATGCCCCATGTAAATACACCATCTTGTTTAACATTTCTGGATTTAAACTCTTGCCAGATCTTGGTAAATTTTCGTTGATCTCTTGGCGGATCTTGGTCACAGCTTCCGGGTTCTTGGAGAGAAGCCAGAAGAACCAAGTGAGAGTTGAGGCAATGGCATCTCTTCCGGCAAGCATGAAACTCTTGATGATGCCTTTGAGGAAGTTATCGTCATTTGGGTTCATAAGCTTATACTTGGAAGTATCAAGTTTCATGTAGAAGCTTAATATATCCTCATCTTGAGCTTCTTCTTCATTGGAGTCTTGACGTCTTTGTATCTCCTCTCTCTTTGAGAATATATACTCTGCACATAATCTGTTGAAAACAGCATTAGCTTTTTTCATCTTCTTCTCTTCTCCGAGTCCAATCCAGTTTTGCAGCTTCCAAAAGATCATAGGCTTAGCATGTCTATACACTATCACTTCTTCAGCATCGTCCATAGCTTTTGCATAGTCATTCTCCGGCATTTCGATGGAAAGAGAATTAGAGTTGTAACCTGTTACCAGAGTAAGGGTGACATCGAATGCTAACCTCTGGAACACACCTTGTAAATCGAAAACCGTATTCGCCTCTGCGAAATGATCAAGAACTGGAATAAGCCTGTTCTTGATTTTACTCGTGAAGGTCCTGAATGAGAAGCTTTGAAACCCTTGATGGCTAAGCATGACCAGTGCTGACTTCCTCAGTTCTTCCCAGAGTTTCGAATCAGCAGTGAAGATCCCTTCTCCAAGAAAATCAAAGATCTCTTTGAACTCCGATCCTTTGTCATAACTGGAGAAGTTGGAACTGAAAACGTGTTGAATGTTTGCAGGATCTGCAGTGACCAACATGTTCATTCCAGAGAACCATGGGCCTTTGAATGCAAAAGTCATGTTGGAGACCTCGAGAGCCTCTGCGACGTAGTCATTAATCCTGTGAAACACTACGAGCACACCAGGAAGCATCCCGAGAATAGGCCAGTTTCTAGGTAAAATTTGATGGGGTTTCTTGTGGATCAAGAAATGGAAGAAGATAGAGACAAGGAAAGCTATGAAGACTTCGAGTAAGCCTATACAAGCCATCAGTAGAATATGTTTGTTTTCCTTTGATATTACCAAAGATAGAGAGAAACTTGATAGTGTTTTTGGTATATTTATAGCTACTAGGAACCCTTATGTACACTCCATTAAGGTTTAAAACAAAAGAAAGACAAATAATAATATTTGGAGCCCTCTACATTTTATTTTTTGCTAAACATTTTTTTCCTCTACATCGATGGATAGTACTATGTCAAAATTTAACTCAAACATGATATTAACATCTAAGCACGTTAATAATCTATCTGAATTTTTCTTTTAATCTGAAATTGATCAAATAAATTAATTTAAAATTTTATTTAGTGGAACAACTGGCAATTGTAACTTCTTAATCAATTATAGTATCTGTAGCACTCTTTTAGCCAAACCAAATGGGTAGTCTAGTGATATTAAAAGTGACTATTAAATGTCATTGGTGCAACTCCATTTAAAGTTGTAAGGCCAACTGAATAATCACTAAAAAATATATGTACTTTAATTTATTTTATAAACTGTCGAAATTGTATTGTTAATAATACCAAACTGTACCACCTCATGGTCATGGTGGTGGTGACTTACTATTGTTATGGAGAAAAGAGTTAAAGCTAGAGGTGTTAGCTTCAAGTGATAACTATTTAGATTCACATATTACCTTTGAAGGAAAGCAATTCTTCTCAACCTTTATCTATGGACATCCGGATAAAGGTTTGAGGAAAGTGCTCTGGGATCATCTGATCAGTTTGGCAGAGCTTAGAAAATCTCCTTGGTATTTAACTGGTGACTTCAATGATATTCTGGAGCATGCTGAGAAGGAGGGAGGTGTAGAGAGATCTGAAGCCTCTTTCAGTGATTTCAGGTCCTTCTTTTCTGAAGGTGACCTGTTTGACCTTCCACATACAGGTTGTCCTCTATCATGACGAGGAGTAGGAGGGAAAAAGACCAGACTGGATAGAGCCATCTCCAATGGGGAATGGGCTGAGTTATTCCCCTTTGGCCGGTGTGAATACCTTAAATTTGAAGACTATGACCACAGTCCTATTATAACCTACTTTGATCCAAAGTGAAAAAAGAGAAGAAGGATCTTCATATATGTTAGAAGATTAAAGGAGAGTGAGGAGGTAAAAGCTCTGGTGGAAAAAACTTGGAAGGAGGGCAGAAATCTTATAGTTCTTGAGAGACTTGGTCGTTGTAGAATGGCTATTATCCTACGGAATAGAAAACAACAAAATAATAGCCAGGAGAAGATCCAAGAGTTAAAAGAAGAGTTGGATATATCTATGGCCGATATCAGTACAACTATTGAGTATATTAACAAAAAGCGAGAGGAGTTAAACAAAGCTTACAAGGATGAAGAAAACTTCTGGAAACAGAGAAGTAGACAGTTGTGTCTACGTCTTGGAGACCGTAACACATGGTTTTTCCATGCAGCTACTAGAAGCAGATTTGCTAGAAATAAGCTATCAGTCTTGGAAAATGATGAGGGTCAGCTAGTCTTCACATAAGAGAAAATAGCTAAGGTAATAACAAGATATGTTAAGAAGCTGTTTACCTCCAATGGTTGTCCCAATGATCAATCTAAAAAGGTGGTGGATGAGGCTCTCAAACCAATGATTTCTGATGAGATGAACCAGAGGTTGATAAGAGTTCCTGATGAGGTTGAAATCAAGGAAGCCTTGTTCTCTATACATCCGGATAAGTCCCCTGGTCCTGATGGATTTTCAGCATGTTTCTCCATTTCAAATTGGGACGTCATTGGTGGAGATCTGACTGAGGAGGTTAAAGCTTTCTTTGTATCTGGAATCATGCAAAAGAATATCAATGAAACTCACATTTGTTTGATTCCAAAAATTACAAGTCCTACTAAAGTAGCTGACTACAGACCAATTTCATTATGCAATGTCTACTACAAAGTGATATCAAAGCTTCTGGCAAGAAGAATGCAAGCTATCCTAAATGGCTTAATATCAGAAAATCAGTAAGCTTTTGTTCCTAAGAGAGAAATCTCTGACAATGTGCTAATCACCCATGAAATACTACATTATCTAAAATCATCACAAGCAGAAGAGAGATGTTATATGGCTGTCAAGACTGATATGAGTAAAGCCTATGACAGGCTTGAATGGAGGTTTATACAACAGGTGCTAGAGAGACTAGGCTTTCATACTACTTGGGTGAGATGGCTGATGCAATGTGTGCAAACAGTTTCTTTCTCTTTCTTGGTAAATGGTGCGCTTAGAGGTTTTGTTAAACCAAAAAGAGGATTAAGGCAGGGAGACCCTATTTCTCCTTACATGTTCATCTTGTGTGGTGAGGTGTTGTCTGGTCTTTGTATGCGTGCTCAGGAAAAGAAGAAACTGATTGGGATCAAGGCAGCTCGTGGGTGTCCTAGCATAAATCACTTGCTGTTTGCGGACGATACAATGTTTTTCTGCAAAGCAAGCCAAAGAAGTGGTCAGGAGCTAAAGAGAATCTTAAATAGCTATGAAGCTGTTTCTGACAACAAGTAAATTACCAAAAGTCCTCACTTTCTTTCTCTAGGAAGACGCCTTCTAGGCTCAAGAGAAAAATGAAGAGGATCCTACAAATAGATAAGATGGAGGAGTGGGAATATATCTAGGATTACCTGAGCTATTTGGCAGAAGTAAGAAGGATCGTTTTACTTCAATTATTGATAAGATCCAGCACAAAGCAGCTAATTGGTCCTCCAAGCTCCTATCTAATGCTGGTAAGATGGTCCTCTTGAAGAGTGTCCTATCTGCCATGCCCACGTATGCTATGACGTGTTTCAAACTTCCCCAATCCCTATGTAACAAGATTCAATCAGCCTTAACGCGCTTCTGGTGGGATTCCACTCCTGAAAAACAGAAGATTAGTTGGGTGGCCTGGGATAAGATGACCAAACCAAAGTGTATGGGAGGATTGGGGTTCAAAGATATCAACAACTTCAATGATGCCTTACTGGCAAAACTGAGTTGGAGAATTTTTAATAATCCACATGGTCTTTTGGCTAGGACCTTACTAGGCAAATACTGTGTGAACTCTACCTTCCTAGAATGTTCAGTGCCCTCCAATGTTTCCCATGGGTGGAGGAGCTTGATTTGTGGAAGACATTTACTAAAGAAACAGTTGGGATGGGTTGTGGGAAATGGAGAAGATATCCATCTCTGGATGGATGCTTGGTTATCATCTGAAGAGCAACTCCGGCCTATGGGTCCTGCTTCTAAAGCGACTAAAGACCTAAGGGCCAGTGACCTGATCCATCAAAGCTCTTGTACCTGGGACATTGAGAAGATTGATCAGGTGGTGCCTCACTACAAACATATAATCTTACAAATAAAACCAAGCCTGCTAGGGGCAAAGGATCAAAGGATATGGCTCAAAAATCCTTCAGGCGAATACACTACAAAGTCAGGATATATAGTTGCTGAACAAGATAGGGAGGATCAAGTGACTCAACTTATGCAGACAGTGGAGTGGAATGAACAAATCTGGACGCTTAAAGCTCCTCCGAAGATAAAAATGTTTATGTGGAAAGCGCTTCATAATGCTCTGCCAGTGGGAGAACAACTTGAGAGACGAAACATTACAATTTCCCCTAAGTGCGGCCGTTGTGAGGGGCCAGAGACCATTCTTCACCTGATGTTCATATGCCAGTATGCGCAAGACGTTTGGCGTGAGGTCAATAATGGTGAGTTTGAGTCAGGCAGGGTTACTAGTGTGAGAGACGGATTGGAAAAGGCAAAAAGTATTTTCTCATTACCTCCATTAGGACTTGACAAAGGATGCTTATCTCCATGGATTTGCTGGACAATTTAGATTTCCAGAAACCAACACACCTTTAGTCAGAGACTCTTCTCAGCTTCTGAGACGGTGCTAAAGGCGGGGCAAGATGGTCGTGAATGGCTTAGGTCTCAAGCTACCACACCATTGTCGATGGCTTCGAGCCTATTGACACCAAAGAATCACTCACCCTCTAGGGAAGGATTCAGTAACTGCCACACTGACGCGGCTTGGCTCGCTGATTCAGGACGAGCAGGGATTGGCTGGTTAATTTAGCAGCCGTCCGGTTGATTGAGCAGCCGTTCGGTTCCACTATGGAACATTCGTCGTCGACGTATGAGGTCCCTTCGAATTTAGCAGCGGAGGCGATTGCGATGAGATCGATGATGATGCAGGCGAAAGCTCTCCGTCTCTCGCAGATCATCGTCAATTCAGACTCTCAGAAACTGATCATGGCGATCAACAAACATAATCTGATTGCCGGTATACATGAAATTATCTCTGATTTACGAATTTGTGCTTTATCTTTTGAGGAAATTGTGTTTCGATTCATTCCTCGATTAGAAAACCAGAGAGCTGATTTGTTAGCCAAAATGAGCGTAAATTGTGAACTGGGGTAGGCCTTTATTAAGTAATAGAAGTGTTGAACAAAAAAATAATAATAGTACCAAACTAAATATTTGTTTTCAAAAAATGTTAGAATTTACAAAAAAATTAGTAATAATCATATAGAATCTTAAGTTGAGTATTGGCACTTGACCATTTTTATTGGTCGGAATTCGCGTTGGTTTTTTTTTTTTAATGAACTAGAAAATCCAACTAAGTCGACATGAAATTTTCGGGACACACTTCAAAATAAAATGATAACTTACTTTTTAGAAGTAAATTGAAAATATAATATTATTGTGGTTTTAAATATCATATAATAAAAAATTTACTTCTTAAAAAAAATAATAATAGTAATAACAATAATAATAATAATAATAATACAAAGCTTTTTTTTTTTTGAAAAATAATACAAACCATGTTTTCCAACAATAATTTAAGAATTAAAAGGGTAATTTATAATGCACTTACTGTTACTCTTTTAATATTTCGTCTACAAAAATTTATATGCAACTACTATTATTATAAAAACAATTTGGATGGCGTCCCTTTAGAATAATGCATGGAACCCATACAATTGCAGTATGTGTAGAGACTTTTTATTAATGAGATGCATGCATGGCTCCAATCTTGTCATGGTGTGGTTCAGAACTTGACATCGGCCACACGTCCGTTGCATCGAACATGGGCGGGCGGACCCACGGTACGGTATAGATAATTGGGTCACATGTCAAAGTTTCATGTCATAGTACTTAGCTACTTCGGTCAAAGATGTGAAATATCTGCTACTTCATATACGTTTTTTTGTTTGTCATCACCTGATCATATACGTTAAAACCACTAGGTTTGCGGATATGATCTAGAATGGGATCAACAGTCAAATCCAATTGTTTTTTGAGTTTCCTCCGCTGATCCAAACCAAAAGAATATATATTTTTAAAATGTAATTTTGTTTCTAAAGAATTATTTTCTATTGAAAAACATAAAACAAAGCCAATCCCAAAAACAAAAATAAAAGTCCAAACAAATACATAATTCATACTTCTTACATATATAATTAGAGTTAAAGGAAACCAAATGAACCACGATTTTGTCGAAACATAAATTGAGCCAATAATTGGAGAGGTTATCGTTAAGGAAGGGTATGAGTTTGGTGGTATGTACCAACCGACTCCAAACCAAGAGAGAGATAGAGAAAGTTGTTGAGGATGAAGAGATTATAGGAACCGGAAAAAATGGATTGAGAAAATAGAGAAGAAATAAACAATTTTTAGAAAAAATATACTGAGTAGAGATATGATATCTCTTTAATTCATAAAATTTTCTGTACTATGACGGATTTGTGATATTCTAAATCCCAAGATAAAATTGTGTGAGATGATAATCACAACACTCGATTATAGAAATTGCAAACTAAATATTATACTTTTAGAAAAGAATAGATGAGAGATTACTGGACGTTTTAGTAGTTTGTGAAGTATGAGTTTATCCTTGGAGAAGGAAGGGAATGTATCTTTTATAAGTTTTTTCCCAAACATATATAAAAGAAACGTATTTTGAAAATTGATTTGACTACTAATGCCAAATTATGAATTTAATGACGTCCGTTCATGCTTTCTTCCAAATTTGAAAAGAAACGTTAGAGGCATAATAAACAGTTATCGAAGACAATCAAAGCCAATCATGCTATAATGACTAACTAGATTTTGTAATAGATGTTTTATTAATCATATTCTTTTAATATAAAAACTATTTTTTTGTTATATATATATATATATATCTCTTTAAAAACTCGCAAATACAACAAAAGTAATTCAATTAATTTTTATTTATAGCTTAAAGGGGTACTAAACCCTAAATGAGAGATTAAACCATCCAATATTAATGTAAATAAAATATTGAATGATTTAAAACGATTGTTTTAGCTTAACTTATCGGCTTTAAATGACACTAAATCTTAAAAAGGAGCCTAAACCCTCACAAATATATATAAATAATAAAATAATTTAAAACGATCGATTGAACTAAACTTCTCGATTTTAAGAGACACAAAACATTAATGTGGAGGCTCAACCCTCACAATTGTATATAAAATATGGATAATTTAAATCATATATTTGACTAAACTTGTCTACCCGTTTCTAGCGTGGACATATGATTTATAATATGTCTACCTTCACATTTATATAAAATTAAACATAACCAAAATAGTGGATACTATGGGTGATTGGTTCGGCTGTAGTTGTAGATTAATTGCTGTAAATTTTTTGCTGTAAGTATTTTGGCTGTATATAGGCTGTAGTGGGTGATTGGTTCGGCTGTAGCTGTAGATTAATTGTTGTAGAAATTTTGTTGTAACTGTTTTGGCTGTAGCTGTACATTTTTATGCTGTAGACGTTTTTGCAGTAGATATATATGATGTAGGTTGTACTTGTAAGTTTTAAGCTGTAACTATTTTAAAATAAAAACAGGATTGGTAAATATAAGATATGTATTTCAAAAAAATATTCTAAAAATACTTTAATAAAAACTTCTAATTATATTTTTTTTAATACTTGTTTATTTTTATATTTAATCTATTGAAACTACAAATATATTTTGAGTATTTTTTAGTTACAGATTTTAGAGCCCCAAAAACTGAGGTTTAGGATTTTCACATGTTACTGCGAGAAAAAAAAAAATTTGTTTGGGCTTTAACTTTTAAAAGAATGCTACATCATGATTGGTAAAATTAAGAAAAAAAATTGTAGGTTTTAGAAAGAAAGCTACAACATGATTGGTAAAGAATTAATGCTTTAGAAAAAAATTAAGCCTAAAGAGACTACTCAAAGCCTAACCAATCATGCACAACTGTAAGTTTTTAGCTGTAACTATTTTAAAATTAAAACACGATTGGTAAATATAAGATAATGTGTTTTAATTTAAATTAAATCAATAACACAAATAAAAATAAAAACGGTGTTGTATTTAAAAAAATGATATTTCTAGCATAGTAAATTATAAACCTCTAAATCAATTTTAAAATTGAATAACATCTTTCAAAACAAAAATTCCAAAAATACTTTTAAAAAACCTTGTAAAAGCATTGAAAATTATGAGTTTTAATGGAATAAACTATAATAGTATTAATTTTACGAATAAGCATTTTAATACTAATTAGATATTTTTCAATACTTATTTATTTTTATATTCAATCTGTTGATAAACTGCAAATATATGTTAAGTATTTTGAGTTACAGCTTTTAAAGCTTAAAAACATGGCTTTATGATTTTCCCATGTTACAACGAGAAAAAAAGTTTTTTTTTGTTTGGCCTTTAACTTTTAAAAAGAAAGCTACATCATGATTGGTAACAATAAGAATAAAGTTTTTAGATTAAAAGAGAAAGTTACAACATGATTGGTAAATAATTAGTGTTTTAGAATAAATTAAGTATAAAGCCACTACTTAAAGCCCAACCAATCATGCACTAAATCCTAACATGTTTAGCAAATTTATTAAGGAAATTAAATATTGAATGATTTAAAAAAGTCAATGGAGGTCTAAACCCTCACAAATGTATGTAGGGGTGTATTCAACATGGAATTTGGAGTGATTTTGTTTTAAATGAGTTTTTGAATGATTTTTGATGAATTAGGGAAATTGTTGTGATTTTTATCAAAATTCCATAGAATCTCACCTAAAACAATGATATTTGCTTTATCACATTTTTAAGTAAGGAATCCCACCAAAACACAAGATGAAAGAATTTGTTAATGTAACAATTCACTCAAATGAATCCTAAGTTACACCAACAAACAAATATAATTGGTTTGTAGCATAGTATATGGTCAAATCACTAGGAGGAAATGTTATATAACACATTAGGTTATAGAGATTTTTACTTAAGCTAAGGGAACAAGATTTTTGGTTTTTAAAGATGAGAAATGCAAGAATATACAAGAAAGACAAATGCGAGAGATAGGACAAGATAAAAACGTTGGACCATGGGTTTAACTTTCAATAAGGAGAAATTAACAATCAAACAAAATCAAGAGATTGAGTTATACACCAACTTAGAAACATAGCATTACCCATGAATTACACTTTATCATGATGCAAGGCTTCTAATCGAAGTTCATTTCTTAAGCATGGAACACTAATACAAACTAGCCCACTTTCATGGCGCATAGCTACTTTGTTAATCACTTATTCTAGCATCAACTTTCATGGCTAGACTTAAGCACTCTCGAAGCATGGAAGAAAAAGTCCAATAAGCTCACTTAGCGCCTTAACTTCAACTTTCGTGATTAAAGATTACTAAGCTCATAAAAAGTTTGTTCAAGTATTTCATCAAACACTTTTCAGGCGTAAAATCACTTATCATCGAGATTCAAGCAATCAACCTCAAAACTATCATTAAGAGCAACCCAAATAAAGAATCAAACAAGGAACAACCTAAATCATCATCTTCTAATCATCAAATCAACTTAATCAAGCATTCTCCATGACCCAACTAAAAGACTATACTTTAAACAAGATGAAGAACATGAAAGAAAAAGATGAATATAACATAAAAGATCAATGGTTGAAGAATGGCATAAAAAGATGAAGATCAAACCCAAAAACTTCGTTCGAAGAGTTTGGTCTAAACTCAACTCTAGAGAAAAGGAAACTTAGGTTATAATGTGTTTTTATAAATATTTATAGAAGGGGAACAAAGAGAACTCGAGGTCAACCCTATAATTTTTCAGTTAATGACGCTGTATTGGGCACCAAATATCGGTTAGGAACGATATCCTCAACATTTCCAGTGAGTCTTCATTCTTGGATGCTTCCTTCTTCGCGGTAGATGTGATATGTGCCTAGTAAATCGATCATAACGTTCACAATACAACTTTAATTGAGTTGAAATCACCGCCATTGGAAAGCTAACTCAATTTCATATGAGGTCACAAAACAATTTCAGAATAAACTGAGCACGGCAAGGTCTTCAACTGATCTGGTCTTTAAGGTAGTTCGGACTTATCCTGCTGTATCGAGCCTTCTCTATCTACTCTTTAGCTCTTTTTCATTTTTTTTCTTCTCTTTTTGCACCATAGACTAATACTTAATATCCTCCAAGCTCATTGAACTCCAAAAGGCTCCAATACACCTATAAATAAGAGAAAACAATGCAAAATGCACAAAAGCCTATTCTTAACCTCTAAAATGCAATTCTATGATAAACCAGGCTAATATGAGACTAAAAATGCGTTTGTGATGCCAATATTGAATATATATATATATATGCACATATGAGCCTAATATGAGCCTAATATGTGCTAAAATATGGGTCTATCAACAGTCAACACATTAAAATCACAACAAATCTCCTAAGATCCATTACTTAAAACATTTTCAATAGCACTTGATTTTGAAGTATTTTGAAATGGATTTTTAAAATCACAAATTCAATAACACTGGATTTGAAAACATTTTTTAAAACTCATGTTTGAATAATAGAGGATTTGTCATTTTAATATAAATCATTCTAAATTACATATTGAGTAATTTAAAACAAGGAATGAGGAATAAGCTCGTATTTAGGTATACCAGATTATTTGGGTGGATCAAAGACTAAGAATTTTAGTTTCATAAATGAGCGAGTGAATGGATAGTCGGCATAATTTTTTTTTAAAAGAGATAATTAATAGAGGGGAGGCTCCCTTGATGGAGGTTCAGTCAAAGACACTTGTTCGCTGTTAGGTTGACGGTTCATGGAAGGTGTGACACCCGTGAACCAATTTTTAGGAAATTGGAGGGTTTGTCGATCGACACTAGTGAGGTGTATCGATCAACATGCTGTGTTTTGAGGCTTAAGGCCAGGTTGTGCGAGTGGCTGTCGATCGACACACGTGGTGTATGTCGATTGACAGGGTTCTGAAGGGCTGTCGATCGACACACATGGTGTATGTCGATCGACACACGTGGTGTATGTCGATCGACACACGTGGTGTATGTCGATCGACACACGTGGTGTATGTCGATCGACACACGTGGTGTATGTCGATCGACAGGGGCTTAATTGATCGGTTTTCTGGTTCGATTGTTAATCGTTCGGTTGGACCGAGTCGGTTTGGGAAACCCTAGGGCTTCGTATATAATCTGTTTTGGCCGTGTTTTGTGAGGAAAACAGCAGCAAAACAGAGTTATATCATTCCCAAAGTGTTGTGGTTAGGGTTTGAGAGTTCTTAGTGAAAAGAGGTCGATTCTTATGATTGGAGAGTGGATTTTTCGTGGTTCCTAGTGGTGATCAAGTCTGATCTCGTAGTTGTCTCGTTTTCCATCCAAAAATCCAAGGTGAGTGCGTGACCATGGCTTCTGAGTCGATGGATTGTTAGGGATTCTTGGTGATAGGTTTGTATGCGTTGTTTGAAATTGTGGTGATCGAATTGTGTCTTGGTATGTTTGTTGTGGTGTTGTGATTGTTGTTTTGTGCATGTTTTTGTGCTGGCGCAGAGGAGGAACCGATCCGAGAGGATTATGATCGGTTCCCAGGATCCTACCAGGGCCTGTTGAATGACACACACGAGGTGTGTCGAACGACAGACCAGTACGAAGGCTGTCGAATGACACACATGAGATGTGTCGAACGACAGCTAGTTCAGAGGCTATCGAACGACACACATGAGGTGTTGAACGACAGCCTGTTCAGAGGGTGTCGATCGACACCTAGTGGTAGTGTTGAGCCTTTGTTGTTTGTGTGCTGTGTGCTTTGTATGTTTCCCTGAGCGGTCCATCGTTCCTGAGTGCACAGTCGTAGATGGGATGACCGTCTCACTGGGTATTTATGATAATACTCACGCATCTCTTTTTTCCATGTGATGTAGGTAAAGGCAAAATGTGATCGTGGAATCACGGCTACGAATAGGAAGATGATTTAGGGTCTCGTGTTTGATGTTGTTTCTGTTATTGTTGTTAGAACTGGCTAGGTTGTTGGTTAGTTATGGAACTTGTTTGGTTCAATTTCTGTTATTGTTGTTAGAACTGGCTATCTTGAATTTTATTGGATTGAATTGCTTGGTTTTATTGGTGATCCGCTGTCGTTTGTGTTTTGGTTGCTTGGTTGTTGAGGATAGCATTTATGGGAATGCTAGTCCGAGACCAAGGTTTGTATGTTAAAAAAAAACCGGGTCGGTTCGTTTTAGTTTGGTATTAGAGCCCTTACGGTTTTAGGACAGCCTAAAACTGCTAGGATTGTAATTTGGATAAATTGACAATTCTATGGGTTTGGAGGTTCTAAATCATCTTCCTTCAAGCTTTCAATGAGATTCCACAGTAAGTGTGTTGTTTATTTTGTTTTGGTCTTTCTAGTGCTTAGCTGGGTACTTTGTTAAATGCAGTGAGATGGCTAGAGGTACTAGAGGGTGTGGGCGTGGAGGCCGAGGAGGCCGAGGAGGCCGAGGTAGAGGTCGTGGACGTCGTGGACCTAAGGATGAGCCAGTCTTAGGTGAGGCTCAGAGTTCCACGCATGGACCTGAGACAGTTCAATAAACTTTGCATGATGGTCAAACCGCCAGTGTGACTGCCAGTGTGGGGTCCGGTTTGGGTCCTGTTGGGGCCGGTTTGGGTGCCGTTGAGGCTGGTGGTGCTGGTGGTGTTGGCGCAGCTGGGGGTGCGGTCGCCGGCCGCAGGTGTAGCCTAGGTTGGTCATGCTCGTTTGGCTGATCTGTTGAGGCAGTTGTTGGAGCGGTTACCGGGTGCGGTGCCAGCGCAAGCTCTAGTGTTGCCACGAGTTGCAGAGATGCAGCTGAGGGCTGCGGTTGTTGAGGAGGTTCCATCGTTTATTTGGATGATGGAACGGATGCACAGGATCGGTACGGGTTCTTTTGCAGGAGGTTCTAAGCCTGAGGAGGATGAGGTTGGAGCGTAATTTTCGCTCGATCAGGTTGACTTGGCAGTCCATTATTTGGACGGTGATGCAACTCTCTGGTGGAGGGGTGTTGCACCGAGACGTGCTCAGACATTGATATCTTGGGCAGATTTTGTGGCAGAGTTTAATGCCAAGTTCTTCCCTCAGGAGGCATTAGATAGGCTCGAGGCGAGGTTCTTGGAATTGACTTAGGGCGCGATGTCGGTTTGAGAGTATGACGTGGAGTTTAACCGACTATTGGGTTATGCTAGTAAGAGTCTAGAGGATGAGCAGACTCAGATTAGGAGGTTCTTGAGGGGACTTCGACCAGACTTTAGGACTCTGTGCAAAGGTATCAGGTTCGGGTTTAGAGTGGAGTTGGTGGAGATGGTTGCACAGATCGAGGAGGAAATGAGGTAGCAGGTTACGGTAGTTGTCCCAGCTGTTCAGCCTAGGAGGCCTCAGCAGCAAGTGGGTCCTAGCAAGGACGGCAAGCTTGCGCTGGGACAGAAGAGGAAGTGGGAGGACACTTTAAGATCGGGTCAGAGTGGCCGAGGGTGCATTGGTTGTGGGAGTTTGGACTACAAGAGGGCGAGTTGCCCTAAGCAAAGCGAGGCTCGAGCGGCTTGGATGGCAGTGGCAGTTGTGCAGCCAGTAGCTTAGTATGGGGCAGTGCAGCATGTGGCTCAGTATGGGGCAATGCAGCTTGTGGATCAGATTGTGGCGATGCAGCGTCCGCCGGCTATTGTTGCGCCGGGTGAGCCGAGATCGGGGTCGATCACAAGTAAACTCTCTAATTCAGACTTTGTAAATTTAGTAATTTTGAATTTTTGTGTTTATTTGGATTGTTTACTTTGTGATAGAAAAGTTAGGTTTCTTGGCACATGAGATTTGTGGAAAGACCTTATTTGTGGGCGGGTGTGAGTCTCACGTGTTGTTGGAGCATCGAATTATTTCATTACTCAGGATCATGCTGAGAGGAGTGGTATTCAGAGTGACGCTGGTGAGCGGACTGAATCGGTTATGGTTGCTGGAGGAGGATTTCTGGCTACTCATGGCCGGGCGAGAGATGTGGATATTCTGGTGGCTGGCGAGTTGATGCCAGCGGACTTGGTGATCAGTCCGGTGGAGTTGTACGATGTTATCCTGATTATGGATTTGTTGAATCAGTACAGAGTTCATCTGGATTTTCACTGGGGACAAGTGGTGTTCGAACGTGATGGTGGTATGTTGGTTTATTAGGGAGTGAGACCAACTTCAGGTAGTCTCGTGATCTCACTTGTCCATGCTGAGGCGATGACTGAGAGGGGTTGCGAGGCTTACTTGGCCACGATTGTGATGCCGGAGGCTGTTGGTGGGGTCGCTGTGAGAGATATTCAGGTTGTTCGGGATTTCGAGGATGTTTTTCAGTCGTTGCAGGGATTACCGCCGTCTTGGTCTGATCCTTTCACGATTGAGTTAGAGCCCGGAACGATGCCGTTGTCTTAGGCACCTTATCGAATGGCTCTAGCAGAGTTGGCAGAACTGAAGAAGCAGTTGGAGGATTTGTTGGATAAAGGTTTTATTCGACCGAGTACTTCACCGAGGGAGCACCGGTGTTGTTTGTGAAGAAGAAGGATAGTAGTTTCCGGTTGTGGATCGATTATCGAGGGCTTAACCGAGTCACTATGAAAACAAGTATCCTCTTCCGAGAATTGATGAGTTGTTAGATCAATTGAGAGGGGCAACTTTGTTCTCCAAGATTGACTTAGCATCCGGTTACCACCAAATTCCTATCGATGAGGCAGATGTCAGGAAGATGGCTTTCAGGACTCGGTATGGGCATTTGGAGTTTGTAGTTTTGCCATTCGGGTTGACGAATGCACATGCGGCATTTATGAGGCTGATGAACGGAGTTTTCCAGGATAATCTGGATGAGTTCGTGATTATCTTCATCAATGACATTTTGGTGTATTCGAAGAGTCTTGAGGATCATGAGGTACATTTGAGAAGAGTTTTCGAGAATTTGCGGGAACAGAAGTTCTTTGCTAAGTTGAGCAAGTGTAGTTTCTGGCAGAGAGAGATGGGATTTCTGGGTCACATCGTTTCTGGAGATAGAGTTTCTGCGGATCCGGCGAAGATTTAATCTATCCGAGATTGACCTAGACCGAGGAATGCTACTGAGATCAGGAGTTTTCTTGGGTTGGCATGTTATTATCGGAGATTTGTCAAAGGTTTTGCGAGTATGGCTCAGTCTATGACGAAGCTGACAGGGAAGGATGTTCCTTTCGTGTGGTCTGCTGATTATGAGCTGAGTTTCGCGAAGCTGAAGACGATGTTGACCCATTTTTTATCATGATTTAACCCGGTTTTATCGAGTCTTTTCGGTTTTTTCGAGTGTTTTAGAGTCTTTGCAGGTTAGTGTACGTGTGGAGCTTAATTGCTGATTATGGAGCATTTTGGAGCATTGTAGAAAGAGGAGCTGGTGTCGCGAGGACGGATTTTCAATTGCCGTCAGATTGGCCTGTCGATCGACAACTACGTTACAGCCGATCGATCGATAGCTACGTTACAGCCTGTCGATCGACAGACACACTGGTGATCGATCGACATGTACTCGCAGAAGCCGACCTAATACGTTTTAAAGAAGGAAAATTGTTCCTTTTCGGGCTAGAAGTTACCAATAAACCGTCATAAAAGCCCACCACGAGTTTTACTTCTATAAATAGTTTATTTTAGGTTTTTAGATCATAACTTTAGTTTTTACTTAAAAAAGTTTAGAGAGAGATTTTTAGGGTTTTTAGGGAGACAAGTTTACTTTATACTTTGATATTCTTCGAACTCTATTATACTTATTCTTATTCTCTTTCTTTATGCATTATTATTCAGCTATGATTTGCTTTGCTTCCATGTCTGAGTAGTTTGCTTGTTAGGTTTAAGGTAGTTCGAATGGAATGAAGATGAATTGTTAGGGTAAACTCACTTGTTAGGATTATCTGTTAGGTTCTTCACCTAGATTGCTTTAACTCTGGTTTAGGATTCGCGACCCTGAATTTGGATATCTTAGGTTGATAAATTGACACGAAAGTGTAATAGATTAGCCAGAACTAGATCTTAGGTGAGCAAAATTACTTATTCGCAAAGAAATTTGGTCTATGGATGTTGTGAACAAATTAGACTTGAATTTAAAGCTTGTTTAAATTGATTGAATTCGCAAAGAAATTTGGTTTTCTAGGGTTTAGACATAGTTAGTTTTCGCAATGACAGTTGGTTAATTATATTTTAGTGTTCCAAGTTCTAGAACGGTTCTTAATTAAATCATGATTCTGTTTAACCTGCAATTTTGATCCATCCTGAGAATTACCCAAAAGCCTAGCTCTTTGTTTAATTGAATTTGAAATCAACCAGCTTTCCTGTTACCAATTGATTTTGTTATCTACTTTATATTATTTTACTTAGCCGAACTCGAAGTCAATATTCCTATCGTTTGATTTGACTCCCAGTGATTCGACCCCTACTACAATTGATCTCTTAATTTGAGAGAGTAGCTCAGGGTAAATTTGAGCATATCAAATTTTGGCGCCGTTGCTGGGGAGTCAAAATCACCTATAGGATTTTGATTCTAGAATTTTGACTAAGTATTTTTTTTCATTTTTACGCGTTTTTCTTTTGTTTTTGTGTTTCAGGTACAAGCTAACATGGTGCGTCAGCTTGTAGTAGTTATTCTGAATGCTTAGGGTGAGCTGTTTGACAGAGAGGGAAACAGATACAAGGAGCAGGGAGATAGGATTAATGAAGCTGGTAATGCCATTATTGAGGCAGAGGAGGTTGACGACACAGTTGCAAGAGAACGAGCTGAGTTATAACGTCAGCTAGCTGATCTAGAGCGTCAGGCTCAGGCAAATCGTCAAGCTCAGGAAGTTGTAGAGTACTATGCTAACAGGGCAGCGATCCGAGCCCCTGGATTCGCTAGGCAGGACTTTGAGCTGAAGCCTGCTTTCTTCTCACTAGTAGCTCAACATCAATTCCATGGACATCCTACAGAACATCCCATGGATCATCTTGAGAGGTTCGAAAACCTCGCATCTAGCATCAAGGCAAATGGGATGTCTCTCGATTACGTCTTCTGTAAGCTATTCCCACACTCTCTAGCTGGAGATGCAGCTTACTGGCTGAAGCAGTTGGAGCCGGGCTCACTAACCACTTGGAACGATATAAAGAACGCTTTCCTGGGCCATTTCTACGATGAGTCGCGTTCAGATGAGATGAGAGCGAAGATCTCTTCTTTTGTTCAACGACCAACTGAAGCATTCAAGGCTTCATGGGAACGTTTCAAGGGGTATCAGAGAGATTGTCCTCACCACGGTTTTACAGAGATTCAACTGTTGTGCATCTTCTTCAGAAGAGTAGATTGGAGGCATCAGATGGCTTTGGATTCTGCCAGTAATAGGGATTTCAAGACTAGATATCTAGCTGATGCTTTTGTATTGATTAAAAACGTGGCTTCGAGCAACAGCACGAAAAAGATTGATGAGGAGAGAAGAAAAGAAGCAAGTATGTCAAGTAGAGTTGAGATTGCTGAGGTGAAAGCCAAGATAGATTCTTTGCATAACCTTCTAGTGGGAAAGAAGGCAGTTCACTTTGCTCAAGAGGAGGAGAATAATCAAAAGGATGCTAACTACATCAATGGGAATGGTTTTCAGAATAAGAGGTGTGGAGGCTACAGTGGAAGCAACCAGAGAAATAACTACTCAACGGACTACGAATCTTCATCTTATCAGCCAATACCTGTTAGATCTTCAGACAATGACACGAAAGCTATTCTCGAGCAGATTCTTGAGGGTCAACAATCGATAACAGTGAATTTCAATACGAAGATTGACAGCCTATACACTGATCTGAATGGAAAAATCGAGGCCATCAACATTCACATGAAGAAACTTGATACTCAGGTTGCTCAGACTGCTGAAAATGTGAGGAGACAAGAAGGTTATCTTTCAGGGAAGACGAACATGAATCCAAAGCACTTCTCCAATTTTATCACATTGAAGAGTGAAGAACAAGTGATTCCAACTATTGAGAAGTGTGAAGATGAAAGTTGGCTCGAGGTTCTTGAAAAAAACGTGAATTTTGAGATTGCAGAGGGCATGTCGATCGACACACCTCCTGTTGTCGATCGACACCAAGATCTGACGGCCCAAGATCCCGTATCCAAGGAGTTTATATCCTTCATCTATCAACCAAGGAAGTGACAAAGCACCTAAAGAGAAAGGGAAACAAGGTCCAACATCATTGAGAAAGCTACCAAAATTGTTGAATCCAGGAATGTTTGTTGTTCCGTGCTCAATCAATGGTGTGGAATTGAAGGATTCTCTATGTGACACAGGGGCTAATGTGAATGTTATGTGTGAGGCTGTTGCAAAGAAGCTAGGAATTTTAGAGTTACAACCTTCAAGGACTTATATCGAGCTCATAGATAGATCGTGTACAATTTCTAAAGGCTTCATTCCTGAAGTGTTGATTCAAATAAGAGATTATCTTGTTCCTACGGACTTCTACATCATTGAAAGAAAGGATAATGTCTGTAAACCATTGGTCCTTGGTGCACAGTTCCTTGCAACAGTGGGAGCAATGGTGGATTTTTCTAATAAGCGAATCTCCTTTTCAAACATCAACAAGACTGTCTTCTATCCTTCAGTTTTTGACACATTGGCTTCTTGTATGAGCGTTAATGTTGGAGATGAGACGAAGGAGGTTCAAAAAGTCTTCAAGTTGGATCCTCCCACTCCACGTCATGACATCAACATTCCAGCGAGTCCCAAGTGCCAAAAGATCCCCAAGGTAAAGCATATAAAGACATCTAAAGCATTCTCCAAGTTCAGAATTGTCATTCCTTTGGAGTTAAGGGAGAAGGAAGAAGTAGTTGTCCAAGAGATGCTGAATAATACTATGAAGCTCTTTCCTGGTATTGTTCCTTGCAAGTCTGGGGGAGTGCACTTCAGAGATCCACCTCCAGCCTGAACATCATCCGCAGTCAAGCTAATGACTGAAAACAAACGCTTGGTGGGAGGCAACCCACCTGTAAGTCTTTTTCTTTTCCTTTGAGTCATTTTTCTTTCCTTGAGTCAGTTTGTTATTTGCTTTCCCTTCTCACCAATCTCAGATTTAATAACACTGGGGACAGTGTTGTTTAAGTCTACGGGAGGTAGTTGCTAACATTGTTTTCTATTTTGGAGTCAAAAATTTGTTTTATTGAGTCAAAATGTAGGGAATAATGATCTTTCTTAGGAATAAAGCTTAGTTTTTGAAACTTTTAGCTGTTACGATGAAGCCTTTGGATGAAACGAATTCGAAACCAGATGATAGTACAGATTCCCCTCTTATCGCAATTTGCAGAATGAAGTAGATCAAACTCCAGACTAGCACACTTGATCTCTATTTCGGTATATTCTCTTTGATGATATCACGATAGTAATCGATCAAACATTCATGACTCCTTATTCTCTTTACCACTCTTTGTTGATCTTGAATGGCCATCTCGTTTTTAGTTGGTACCCAACACCTAACCTTAACCTTTTGTTCAAACCTCATGCAGTCTCTTTTCCTTAATTTTATGTGCAGGCATGTGTATAAACTCCGGAGAGAAAGAGATCCGACGCAGTTTTTCATTCACAAAAATTGCACAGAAAAAGGATTTGGTAGGGGTACTTGAACGAGAGCAGCAATGCTAAGCATTCCTTGGGATTTAATACTCAATATTGGTAAATTTTCGAGACTAACAATTTTTGTAAAATCATTTCCCCCTTAGAGTTAGCTAAAAAAAAAAAAATTGGATTTAACTTTTATTTCGAAAAATAAGTAAGGGAAAGGGAAATGATCATTTTAATAAGTCTCCAGCTTCAAAAGGAAATCCCATGGAATGAGAAGGTTGGATGTGGAAAGTGGAACATGTTATGGTATGGAGGTGGTTGGTTCCTGATAACGTTTTGGAGGAGGGAGTGCAATGTGAATGAGAAACTGTGGGCATCAACTGGATCTGACTCTCTCTCGTGAGTATGCATAATGTCTGCATCCACCAAATAAAATCTGGTAACCCTAAACACTCTTTAGCTCCACTGAAACACAAAAGCCTTTAACATCACACCTAGCCCTTTTACTTGGTTGGTATCATTGGAGAGAATTCCATCATCACTTCGATTAAGTGTGTGACAGTTAGGAGGATGTGAAACTGATGGGTTTGCAGGTTAAGATTTGAGACCCAACCTATGATGGTTGAGATTCGTGACCACCAAAGGTACTTTGTTTATATGCAGCAAAAGAGTTAAGGAAACAAAAGCAATGTTCCCAAAGATAAGTGAGTTCTCGCGATTTTCAAACCTCGACTTCAGTTTTGGTCTCTAGTTTGCTTGAGGGCAAGCAAAAGCTAAGTCTGGGGGAGTTGATATATCATGGTTTTTACCCGTTTTTTAACATGATTTAACCCGGTTTTATCGAGTCTTTTTGGTTTTTTCGAGTGTTTTAGAGTCTTTGCAGGTTAGTGTACGTGTGGAGCTTAATTGCTGATTATGGAGCATTTTGGAGCATTTTGGAGCATTGTAGATTAGCCAGAACTAGATCTTAGGTGAGCAAAATTACTTATTCGCAAAGAAATTTGATTTAGGGATTTTGTGAACAAATTGGACTTGAATTTAAAGCTTGTTTAAATTGATGGAATTCGCAAAGAAATTTGGTTTTCTAGGGTTTAGACATAGTTAGTTTTCGCAACGACAGTTGGTTAATTATATTTTAGTGTTCCAAGTTCTAGAACGGTTCTTAATTAAATCATGATTCTGTTTAACCTGTAATTTTGATCCATCCTGAGAATTACCCAAAAGCCTAGCACTTTGTTTAATTGAATTTGAAATCAACCATCTTTCATGTTACCAATTGATTTTGTTATCTACTTTATATTATTTTACTTAGCCGAACTCGAAGTCAATATTCCTATCGTTTGATTTGACTCCCAGTGATTCGACCCCTACTACAATTGATCTCTTAATTTGAGAGAGTAGCTCAGGGTAAATTTGAGCATATCAGAGGGTGTGGTTACGAGCTATGAGCGATCAATGTTTGAGACGAGTCTATATGCATAGGACGGATGTGAGCCTCGAGAGGGTCTGGGAGATGTAGTCTCCGGTGTTACTGGAAGGTTGGCCAGGAGGTTAGCCATGTGGGCTGTGTTTGAGGGTTCGAGGACGAATCCAGTTTTAGTAGGGGAGAATTGTGACACCCGTGAACCAATTTTTAGGAAATTGGAGGGTGTGTCGATCGACACTAGTGAGGTGTGTCGATCGACAGGCTGTGTTTTGAGGCTTAAGGATGGGTTGTGCGAGTGGTTATCGATCGACACACGTGGTGTATGTTGATCGACAGGGTTCTGAAGGGTTGTCGATCGACACACATGGTGTTTGTCGATCGACAGGGGCTTAATTGATCGATTTTATGGTTCGATTGTTAATCGTTCGGTTGGACCGGGTCGGTTTAAGAAATCCTAGGGCTTCGTATATAATCTGTTTTGGTCGTGTTTTGTGAGGAAAACAGCAGCAAAACAGAGTTATATCGTTCCCAAAGTGTTGTGGTTAGGGTTTGAGAGTTCTTAGTGAAAAGAGGTCGATTATTATGATTGGAGAGTGGATTTTTCGTGGTTCCTAGTGGTAATCAAGTCTGATCTCGTAGATGTCTCGTTTTCCATCGTTTTCCATCTGAAATTCGAAGGTGAGTGTGTGACCATGGCTTCTGGGTCGATGGATTGTTAGGAATTCTTGGTGATAGGTTTGTATGCGTTTTTTGAAATTGTGGTGATCGAATTGTGGCTTGGTGTGTTTGTTGTGGTGTTGTGATTGTTGTTTTGTGCAGGTTTTTGTGCTGGCGCAGAGGAGGAACCGATCTGAGAGGATTATAATCGGTTCCCAGGATTCTACCAGGGGCCTGTCGAACGACACACATGAGGTGTGTCGAACGACAGCCAGTTCAAAGGGTGTCGATCGACACCTAGTGGTAGTGTCGATCGACAGCCTGTCTGATTGGTTGTGTTAAGCCTTTGTTGTTTGTGTGCTGTGTGATTTTTATGTTTGCCTGAGCGGTCCATCGTGCATGAGTGCGCATTCGTAGATGGGATGACCGTCTCACTGGGTATTTATGATAATACTCACACATCTCTTTTTTCCATGTGATGCAAGTAAAGGCAAAATATGATCGTGGAATCACGGCTATGAAGAGGGAGATGATCTAGGGTCTCGTGTTTGATGTTGTTTCTGTTATTGTTGTTAGAACTGGCTAGGTTGTTGGTTAGCTCTGAAACTTGTTTGGATTTGTTGTTGAACCGGTTATCTTGAATTTTATTAGATTGAATTGCTTGGTTTTATTGGTTATCCGTTGTCTTTTATGTTTTGGTTGCTTGGTTGTTGAGGATATATGGGAATGCTAATCCGAGACCAAGGTTTATATGTTAAAAAAAAAAAAAACGGGTCGGGTCGTTTCAGAAGGAGACAAATTTGACATCAAGGATGTGTTAGGTTTACTATCAAGCGGAAGATATGGTGTTTCTAATTGTGAAAGGACTAAGACCCAGAATATCCCTTTCACATGCATAAATGAAAACTCCAATTTGGACGATGTCATGTATGTTGGAGAGGTTTGTTCAGATTTGTTAGACATTGTCATGAATTCAGAAGAGTAGCATGCTAGTTGGATTACCAACTTTGGTAGCATAGTTTGATTATTTGTTTGGTTGTCAAAAAAACAAACGTTAAAGGGAAACAAAATTAATAACGAAGTATACTTGTAATGTGCTAAGGAAAATAATCATACTTGATTTTTTTGATGTTACAACAAACTATTCAAACAAAGAAATGTGATAACTTGGTAATAACAAGCTAAATATAATTGTAATTTGTTAACTTAAATAAAAACCATAATATTAATAGATTCACGTTAATAATTGGTTTACCAGTAATTTATTTTGTTAGTGATTAATTTTTATATTACCATGTGAAAAATTCACACCATGTCATTTTTTTAATAGAACTATATGCTTGCTTTTTATTGTCAAAATTGAGCAACAAATGCCGGAGATAGGATTGTCGTTCGTTACCATCGTCACCACTATCACCTTGTCGTCACCACCGTCATCATCATCGGTAGTACGGTCGTCATCATCATCACGAAGACTATCACCAACCTCTACCTCCACCTTCACCTTTAACATAATTCTATCATTTCTCCTTTCTTCTCCTTTCATGGACAAATGTTTGGTGAGATAACAAGAGAAATATATAATCAATTTAAGTGTTTAACTAGTAACATAAGGGTGAAAATAATTTTGTTAGTAAATAGTCATTATAATGAATACTGAGGCATGTTAGAGAACTAATTTCTCAATTATAAGTTGTTAGTTTGTGTAATTTCTCTATAATTTTCTCTATAATTTTATCAATTGTCGCCTTCCTCCTTTTTTACTATGTGTCTAAATGGAATCTGGTTAATAGTTTGGTATTTTTTTTGCGAAATTTAGCAAAATAACTTGAGATTTAAATGATAATCACTGAATCTAGCTGAATATGATGTTAAAATATACGTGGTGGATATTTTATGAATATCTCTTTATGCTATTATGTTGATAACATAGGATCTTAGATATGTGATCTCTTGTTAAAATTCACTTCCTCTTGTAACTATATATACGGTTCTCATATGTCAACATAACTTAACCTTTTTCCAAACACTAATATGGTAACATAGCCCTTTTGATCCAATATTTTTCTTTTGTTCTAAGCTCTTCTCTTTTGTCTTTCACGTCTTACAAACAATGACAAACTCGGCTGAATCCTCCGTTGTCATCGCTGAAAACACTCTGGTGTTTAATAGCATAGATCCAAAAAAACCCTTGATCTCGATCAATATGTTGAGTATCACCAAACTCTCTGCCTCGAATTACCTTACGTGGCAACTTCAAGTTTGTGCGCTTCTCGAAGCTCATGAACTCCATGTGTTCATCATCGATGATGCCTCCATACTGCCACCAACAGTTACGTCGGAGACGTAACTACTCCGAATCATCTGTATCTTGGATGAAAACGCCAAGATAAGATGTTGTACAGTGCACTTATTGGCACTCTCACACTCAACGTCCAACCAATGGTGCCTCGTTCTACGACAGCTCTCGAGATCTGGCAGACTCTCGCCAACACATATGGGAAACCCTCCCGTGGTCATGTCAAGCAACTCACTCAATAATTGAGGCATCTAAAAAAGGGGAATCAATCCATTGCGGACTACATGAGGGCCATAATCACCAAGACGGATCATCTTGCGTTTCTCGGATCACCGATTCCACATGAGTACTTGCTGGATATTGTCATGGATGGTCTTGGTGACGAGTATCGTGCGATCGTTGAGATGGTCAATGGGAGAGATACTCCTATTTCCATTGATGACCTCCATGAGAAACTAATCAATCGCGAAAATGCGATTGCCATTACTGCTGAGATTACTGCTCAATACTTTCGTCAACAGTCGCCTCGCCCAAACTTCCGTCCTGGTGACTCCTCTGGTCCTCGAGAGAACTTTCGACCTGGTGGTAAGCCATATCTTGGCAAATGTCAGATTTGTGGCACTCAAGGCCATAGTGCACGAAGATGTCCTCAATTTCTTGGTGGATCACCACATATCCAACAAAATCGAGGTAGCACTCCTCCGCTTACCCCGCCGTGGTACACACCACAACCACCACCGCCTCCGGCTCAGTGGACTCCGCAAGCTCATTATACTACCTCTTCCCCGTCTGAAGCAGACTCGTGGTTACTTGAAAGTGGTGCATCTCATCACATTGCATCTGACTTGAGCAATCTTTCTCTGCATGCACCGTATCATGGAGGCGAGGATGTTGTGATTGGAAACGGAATTGGACTCAACATCACTCATACTGGTTCTTCCTTCTTACCTTCCAACTCTCGTCCTCTTTCTCTACATAATATTCTTTGTGTTCCACTAATAAAGAAAAATCTGGTGTCTGTCAATAAGTTATGCAAAACTAATAATGTTATGGTGCAACTTTGTCCATATACGTTTCAGGTGAAGGATCTCAAAACAGGGGCAACGCTAATCACCGGCAAGGCCAGTGATGGAGTGTATGAGTGGCCAACGACACCTTTCCCTTCAGCCTCTGCTTTCTCATGCATCAAGTCTTCTCTTTCGACTTGGCATTCTCGATTAGGACATCCCTCATCTACCATTCTTAATCATATGATTTCAAAGCATTCTTTACCAGTTTTCTCGAATTCGTCTTTCTATTTACCTTGCAACTCATGTTCTATCAATAAAAGTCATAAGTTACCCTTTGCTACTACTTCTATTCGGTCTAATGGTCCACTTGATATTGTGTTTTCTGATGTGTGGACTTCCCCAATGTATTCCGTTGATGGCTTCAAATATTATGTTCTTTTTATAAACCATTTTACTCTGTATAGTTGGCTATATCCCATGAAACTTAAATCTCAAGTATCTCACATTTTTCCTCTTTTTAAAGCCCTTGTGGAAAACCGGTTTCAAACCAAGATCAAAACTCTCTATTCAGACAATGGAGGAGATATCATTGGCCTTCGATTATTTCTCTTAACGCATGGAATCACCCATCTTATGACTCCGCCACACACACCGGAGCATAATGGGATTGCGGAACGGAGACATCGTCACATTGTGGAGACGGGCTTGGCTCTTCTCTCTCATGCGTCCATACCAACAACATACTGGACGTATGCGTTCTCAACGGCAGTCTATCTCATTAATAGGATGCCTACACCGGTCTTGGAGAAAGCATCACCGTTCCAGCTACTTTTTGGTAGCAATCCTAACTATACCAAGTTACGAACTTTTAGATGCTTATGCTATCCTTGGCATCGACCGTATGGTACTAGTAAATTGAGTCCTAAATCTATCCCGTGTGTGTTTGTTGGCTATTCCTTAACCCAAAGTGCATTCTTGTGTCTATATGTTGGGAATTCTAAGGTCTATACTTCCCGCCATGTTGTCTTTTATGAAACGGTTTTCCCTTTTCCTTATCTATATCAAAACACATTAACCTTTTCGTCGTCTCTAGCTTCTTCTTCATCTACAACCTCAACGTATTTTGTTCCGATCTATCGTTTGCCACTCACTCCTCCACAGCCCCTGTTTTCAGCACCTTCACCAACAAACGAACATACAGATACAATGGAGCATCCTACACCACCAATTGTCACGGCACCAGATTTAACGGCATCGGCTCCTCCAATGACTCCACCTAAGTCTCAACCTTCTCCTATACACGCTCTACCAGCGCCCACACCGCCTACACCTTCTCCAAGATTGACTAGACCCGCACTCAAACCAACGAGAAAACGATTCAAGTCGATAACTTCAGTGGCTCCCTCACACTTGATGTCGACAAGGGCCAAGAACAATATTCATAAGCCTAATCTAAAGTATGGCTTGACGGCTATCCTCACTGCCCTTGAGCCATCAACGGTAACACATGCCCTTGACGATGAGAGGTGGCAGAATGCTATGGAAGCTGAGATCGATGCACAAATTCGTCATGGTACATGGGAGTTAACAGCACCGCATCTGACTCAGAATGTTGTGGGTTGTCATTGGGTGTTTACTATTAAACGCTTGGCTAATGGTTCTATTGACAGGTTTAAAGCAAGGTTAGTTGCCAAGGGGTTTCACCAACAAGCTGGCATCAACTTTGCAGAGACGTTTAGCCCGGTGATCAAACATGCCATAATTCGTTTGGTCCTTGGGGTTGCGGTGGCACGAAATTGGCCTTTGCGTCAACTTGATGTCAACAATGCTTTTCTCCAAGGCAATTTGACGGAGGAGGTTTATATGATGCAGCCCCCTAGCTTTGTGGATAAATATCATCCCGACTATGTGTGTCGCCTTCGCAAGACGATTTATGGTCTTAAGCAAGCTCCACGGGCGTGGTACAACGAACTCAAGACGTTTCTTTTGAGTGTGGGCTTCACAACATCTCTCACCGATACTTCCTTATTCACGTTTCGGTATGGTGCTCATTTTGTCTATATTCTCATCTATGTGGATTTCTCATCTATGTGGATGATATATTGGTCACAGGAAGTTGTGCAAAACTTGTTGATGATATCATTGCTACACTTGCTCATCGTTTCTCCCTTAAGGACCTGGGAATTTTATCATATTTTTTGGGTCTTGAAAGCTCATCGCTCTGTCTCTGGTTTATTGTTGAATCAAACTAAGTACATTAGCGATCTTCTCCGTCGCACGAAGATGGAGAATTCGAAACCTGTTGCAACGCCTATGTCCTCCTCGGACACTCTCTCGGTTTCCTCTTGTGCTACTTTAATAAATCCGACATTGTACAGGGCTACGGTTGGTAGTCTGCAGTATTTGGGCTTAACCAGACCGGACATCTCTTTTGCGGTTAACCGCCTCTCACAGTTTATGCAATGTCCAACCGATACTCATTGGGAAGCCGCTAAACGTGTCTTGCGATACCTTGCGGGTACGGTCACTCATGGGATTTTCTTCTCTGCCTCTACGCCTCTTACTCTTCACGCATTTTCTGATGCCGACTGGGCCGGCGATAAAGATGATTCCACATCGACTAGTGCCTATATTGTTTATCTCGGCAAACAACCAATTTCTTGGTCTTCACGCAAAATGAAGGGTGTCGCACGCTCAACTATAGAGGCTGAGTACTGCTCGGTTGCTGATACAGCTGCTGAAATTCGATGGCTTCTCTCTCTTGCCTCTGAGCTTGGTCTTGATTTACCGGGTCCTCCGACCATCTATTGTGACAACATTGGGGCCACGCAACTCTGTGCTAATCCGGTGTTTCACTCGAAGATGAAACATATTGCTCTTGCATATCATTTTGTTCGAGAACAAGTTCAAGCTGGTGCTCTTCGTGTCTCGTCTTTAAGTTCAGCCGACCAACTTGTTGATGCCCTCACCAAACCACTACCTCGCACACGCTTCCGTGACTCGGCTAACAAGATTGGTCTCACTCCAGCTCGTCCATCTTGAGGGGGATGTTAGAATATACGTGGTGGATATTATGTGAACATCTCTTTATGCTATTATGTTGATAACATTAGATCTTAGAAATGTGATCTCTTGTTAAGATTCACTTCCTCTTGTAACTATATATACGGTTCTCCTATGTCAATATAACTTAACCTTTTCCAAACACTAATATATGATTGTAAATTAGATTAATAATTAAATAAACCTATAAACTTAGTTAAACAATTATGTTACGAGCAAAATTTGTTAAACATACTAATAAAATATTAACGGAATTTAACAATATAATTTAACGAGTAAACCTGTAATTCGTAAAAAAAAAAAGAGGTTATCTTACAAATAATGAAAACTATTTCAAATTTCTGTTTTCAGTAAAATTTACGCTAATTGCTGAATTTTTTTTTTGGAAAATAATTCTTTCAAAATATATGAGTTTTTACCATTTGTAGTTATTTGAATTACTTGAACATCATATGGTTCTTACCCAGTTGACATGATTTTAAATTTTAAAATTATATATACAATTTAAAATTTTATTTCATATGTATATTTTGATAATCTTAAATATTTTTATCTAACTCTCGTGTTTGCTTTTAGCCAAATTTTTATCCAATAAAATATTATGTATCATTTGATGTTAAATTGAGCTAAATCGGGCAAAATATTTTTGCTGGTTTTAGTTCAATTTGGCAAAACAATTAAGTAACAAATGATATCTGCGAAATTGTTAAATCTAGCTGGATATTGCAATTTTTTTAACATAACACTAGATGACTTCCCGCACCGTGTTCGGACTATAATGTATTAAATGTTTTTATAAATTAAATTATTTATCGTTGTAGAAATGTATGTGTTATTTATGATTCAGTAGTTGAACTATAATATAATTTTAAGCTCAGCTTTTGTTATCCCATACCTATTTTTGTGTCTATGTAATTCATGTTCAAATAAGAATATGAGTCATACGTTGAGTTATGTTTACACTGTTTATAAGAAAATAAAAACACACATTTGTACCAGTTACTTAAAGTCATATAGTATCTAAATAATACAGTTATATTTATTTATAACAAAAAAATATGCATGATCGTTAGTGAAAAACTTAAACATTGCGTGAAATAAAGTGAACACATATAATTACAATATTTTAAAGCAAAAAACATAAAACTCTATAGTAACTCTTGATCAAATAATTGCCACTACATGATTTTATGTTTTGGTGGAAGTCGAATTTTTTTGTTTTGATTGCAGTTGAGTTTTGCTCTTGTGATTCTTCACATGTATGATTCACTTGCATTTCTTTTTACTTTAGAAATGTTCCTAAGTATTTTCTTACATTTAGAAAATGTAAATAATTTGTCTCATATCCCTTTTCCATGTAAATGTAATTGGAAAAAATGATAAAATCTATTGCACTAAACAAATTTTACTAAAACATATTTGTATTCTAAAAAAATATATTTTTGTATTCCTTTTCCTATTAGGGATCCTCTTCATTTGTAGGTCTAATTAATTGTAATTGGTGTCTTTCTCACATTTGGTCCATGATATTTTGCGTTATACTTTTACGTGAAAAAACGTTTTAAATTTTTTCGGTTTGAGAACGCAAAATGCTTACATATATATGAGAATGCAGTTTTTGATACAAAACACACACATTGTTCCATGGGATAAATTGTGGAATAGCCAAGAAAAAAATCAAAACTAAATTACTAACCAAAGCTCTAAATCTAATGGCCATGAATTTGTCACATTACCACTTTTGGTTAGTTATTTAGTTTTGATTTTTTTTTCTTGGCTATTCCACAAATTAACCCTTATTCCATTTCGTTTTTCTTGTTTGTTTATGACTATATATACATGCTCCATCGTCTTTGAATTAATCAAGTAAATGTACTCAAAACCATAAATGTTTGTATCATAGAAGTCTTGTAAATGCTGATTAAGACCAATCCATCACAATAATGTTAGGATTAACTGTCTAATTGCCATGGTTTGAAAATCACTTTGTCCCAATGCTACCTCTACCATATTTTAAGTCCCATTAACCTCAATTTTAATATAAACTCAAATTTATCCTTTGACTTTAGTTAAAAATAGTTTTCCAAATTATTTTTCAAATCCATTAAATAATAGAAAATAACTTATTTACAAAAAACAAAAATATATATGGGTTATAGAATATATTGAATATTTGTTTGTAGAATTTAGTAAATAAGGAAATATAATATATTTTTTTTTGGTTGGAAAAAAACGTAATATAAATATTTTAATTAACACATATATATATATATATAACCTTTAAATTTAATTAAAAATATTTTTTCAATTTTTTTTTTCAAATTCATTAAATAATAGAATATTATTTATTTAAAAATAAATAAAAATAGATATGGGTTATAGAATATTTGAATATTTAGTTGTAAAATATAATAAATAAAGAAATGTAATATATATATATATATATATATATTTTTGGTTGAAAAAACACGTAATATATATTTTTATTTTATTTTTAATTAGTAATAAATAATTGCTAAAATATTCTTTTTCTAAATAAGGAAATGTTATAATTTTTTTGTCTAAATAAGGAAAGAAAATATTAAGATCCTAGATTTAGAGAATTTAATAACTAATCCAGTAGAAATCACATTCTACCCTACTCGGTAGATGATTGATGATGTGGTAGAATTTAAATTCTAATGTGGGTAGATCATAATGAAAATAGTAGAATACGTAATCTACTAGCGTAGAAAATAGTACACATCGTGGAATACACATTCCACCGCGCCGTAGAACATATAACAACTCGTAGAACACAAAATCTACGCTAGGTAGATATAAGTGTAGTTAGCAGAACCAAAAGTCAACAGTTTCAACGTGGATTATGGAACCACAGAAGCAGATTATAACATTACTTTTGAATAGAATTTTTAACCTATAAAAATATTTAAATATATAGAAATGGCTATTGTTTAGGTGTTTGTAATTTTAAGATTTTTTAAAAAAATTAAAACCTTTTGTTTTTTTTTTTTTTGGTTAAAGTTACTTTAGACCAAAATTGGTCAAAAAGAGGAATGGACATTGGGACAAACACATTTTCAATGTGGGGCAATTTGCCAATTTTCCCATAATGTTACCTTAAAGTTTTGAGCTTACAAAATCAACGAAGAATTTGTGCTTCCAAGTTCCAACAAAGACGAAGAGGACGTGAGTTGTGGCAGAGGGTTCTTCTGAGTTTCAAGAGAGGAGGAGCATTTTTTTGAGTGGGGAAACAAAGAAAAGAAAGTCCTCTAACCGTTCATGACGTATCTCGAATCTAATTGTCGCTAACATATTTTCTATGCGCGTCACTTCTTTATATGATTGATTTTTCTGTAATATAATATAAGGAACGCCAATTGACATGATATTAGGGGCTACTGATAATGTCAAGTTGCAATGTAGAAGGCATCCAATATTTATTCATGCAAATTGACATAGCTTTGCACCAAAGCACTTTATTATATAACACAAAATCTAAAAGTGGTAAAAGACCTTTTCCTCACCAATAAAACTCAAATGTTTCACCTTGAACTCCTTTGAACTATATACTTTAAATTGACTTGAAATACGAAGTCTGTATAAAGGTCAATAGAATGATGCAAACAAAAGTACATGCGTTAGGGCCATTCTTTGTCGAGCTTAACAATGTGTTTCACGAATTCAAGGTTAACAAAATCTCTGGGGCTGATAATCATGGATGATCGCTGGATTTTCCAACTCTTTCTCATTGAAACCATGCAAGGGAAAACGATAACAAATCTTCAACGAAGATGACTAAAAAGAGACTTAAATTCATCCCAACTCTTGATCGAAAAGATACATAACTTATATTTAATGGATTAGATCAAAGAAGCATGAGATTATAAAAATTAGCAGGGGAGTAAAAAATCACACAAGGAGTGAGGATCAAACATTACTACCTTCTATTAATTTTGTTCAACAACGAAGTGAGTTATAATAGTACAGAGAGAAAAGAAACATTTATATTATCTAAACCTGTCCAAGCAAAAATAATGAAACCAAAGAAAGTAGAGAATAGGAAATTAACAAATATACCTTGTTGAAGAACAAAATCCCATGTATAACACAAACCAAAAGAATTTGCATACTTTGAAAACACCTATAAAAGCAAAACCAAACAACGAAAATCAGAACTGATTAGATATAAACTATTATGCATACAAACAAATAAATAAATTAAAGGTACGGAACGAATGAAAAGCAAAGCAAAGCAAATCAGAGTTTGACGTATATATAGGGAAGGTGGTATAGTTTAGAGAAAATTAGGTTTCGGTGTTTCCGAATCATTTTAGAAACAAAAATCAATATCTTGAGAACTTTTTATTTCCGATTTAATAGCCATAAGTCATAACTGTTATATGCATCGGGGATAGTGGAGATCATAGGGGATGGGAACAAGTTCGAAGGAAATCGGTTAAGAGGAATCATGATGCATCTGCGGTGGCTGACAAGGTAGAACAGGGACAGGGAAAAGAAGTAGGAAGGCCAGGTAATGTGGTTTACGAGAAGAACGGGACTGGACAGAGAGATGGGAGAGGGTATAAGAGAGAGACTCAACGAGGTGGATCATGGGATTCACAAGGTCAAGGTCGGGGAGGTAGGCAATGGACTGTTTCCAGTCACAGTCAACCTTTTAGAGGCAGAGACGGACGTGTTCTCACCCAGGGAAGAGGCAGAGGCTCCGTGCGGCCGAAACCGTTATATGCGCAAAAGGGACCAGATGATTCTAAGGCCGGGAATCTGGGGCACATGGGCACTAATATGGACGAACATCAGAGAGATGCAAAAGGGAAAGGCTTAGCCGAAACTGATGTGGATATGCTGGTTCTAGAGGCACTGGTTACGGATGCAGGAAACAAGGTACATGAAGAAGGGGAGTTGATGGTTGATGATTTTGAGATCGAATCGACTCGCGGTTTGCTCGAAGACTTTGCGAATGGGGATCGCAATTCACGGTCAGAGATAGATGAACTCTATAAGGTAGCACAATCCGTTCTTCCAGCAGGTAAACACACGGATTCTGAGGCTCAAATAAGGGAATTAGCAGATTTAAATACGGATTTAGCGAACTGTACATTGGTTGCGGTTGCGAGTAATTCGGTAGTGGTTAATCAATCTAGTTCTTTGCTAGGTGGTTTAGGTAAAAAGCTAGAGGCTGGTAAAAACAATGGATTTGTTGGAATGAATATTAGGAAAAAGAACTTTATGGCTTTAACTTCTCCTCGGAAAATTGGTGGTAAAACACTTTCTTCTAAACAGGTGCATTCAGGGAACACAAAGATAAAGGGAGACGTGGCAATTATTCGGAGGAAAACAATGGTTCCAGGTACGGGCAAAAAGAAGTCAGGGATGGTAGCTCTCCCGAAGCTACCGGCTAATACGTGAAGATCATGAGTTGGAACTGTCAAGGACTTGGAGCGGACTTGACAGCGGATACGTTGAGAGATTTATGGAAGAGATTTAAGCCCGAAATATTATTTTTATCAGAAACAAAACAATGTTTTACTTATTTGGATGTCTTTAAAGTTCAATTTAGTTTTAATAAATTATTTACGGTTGAACCGAGAGGTGCAAGTGGTGGTTTGGCTGTGTTTTTGTGATGATGATACATCTCCTAATATTTTAGATTCGGATAATCGTAGTATTGATTTGAATGCCACTATCGAAGGTCAAAATGTTTTCATAACCTTTGTGTATGGGGATCCGGTGGTTTCCTTTAGATCACAAGTTTGGGATAAGCTTAGCGTAATTGGTCTCAATAGATCGGAGCCATGGCTGATGATCGGAGATTTTAACGAAATAACAGGAAACCATGAGAAACAAGGGGGCCGGCTACGGTCGGCTACAACTTTCGTTAATTTTAATAATATGATTCGAACGTGTGGGATGTTGGAGTTTCGGTGCACAGGCGAACAGTTATCATGGAAAGGAACAAGGAGGAAGCAAACAATAAGATGTAAATTAGACCGAGCTTTAGGTAATGCGGAATGGCACTCTACGTATTTACATTCTCATGTTAAGTATTTAGAATTAATTGGGTCCGACCACATGCCGATTTTAGGCGAGTTTAATACACATAACGAAAGGTTACGTAGACCTTTTCGGTTTGACAAGAGATGGATTGGGAAAGAGGGACTTCCTGAAACGGTGGAAACTGGGTGGAATCGGACAAGGAATTTTCGACCTGTGGGTTTAGTGGATAAGATTGCGAATTGTCGTAATTCTATTTCGTGGTGGAGGCACTCAAGCTATTATAACATCGTTAAAAATGGCATTAGATGAGGCTAATAATGATAATACAATTCCTCAAGAGGAAGTGAGAGATATCTGCCGGAAGCTTCAAGAAGCATATAGAGAGGAGGAGGAATACTGGAGACAGAAAAGTCGTAAACTTTGGCATAAATGTGGAGATAAAAATACAAAATATTTTCAGGATTCCACGAAACAACGACAGGCCAGAAATAGGATTGTTGGCTTATTCAATGAAATGGGAGATTGGGTTCAAAAGCCGGGAGATATCGAACAAACGGCGAAGGAATATTTTGACGTTTTATTTACGTCAACCCAGCCAACGGATTTTACTGAGATATTACAAGATATTCGGCCAGTTATCACAGAGAATATGAACGATATTTTGTCGCGAGAGGTAGGGGAGGACGAGGTACGAAGGGCAATTTTTGCTATGCATCCAGAGAAAGCTCCAGGGCCGGATGGGATGACAGCACTGTTTTACCAACGGTTTTGGGCGACATTGAAAGGGGATGTGACCGCTTTTGTTCGAGAATTTTTTCGAACGGGGCATTTTGACAATAGGTTGAACATGACAAATATTTGTCTGATTCCAAAAGTTGACAAACCTAAGAGGATGGAGGAATTTAGGCCAATTAGTTTGTGTAATGTGGGTTACAAAATTATTTCAAAAATACTGTGTCTCATATTAAAACACCTGTTACCTAAGATTGTCTCAGAGACACAATCGGCATTTGTGTCCGGGAGGCTTATTTCTGACAATATTCTGATTGCACAGGAAATGTTCCATGCTTTACGGACAAAAGATTCCTGTCGGTATGATTTTATGGCAGT